>CM053581.1:164084394-164102307 GCA_028627135.1 Pseudochirops cupreus
TCACCCAGAGCAACATTCCAATTCTGTCTGTCTGTCTCTGGAATTCTTGCTTATATACACACCTCAGCCAATCCCCTTCTTCCACATCAACAGGGGAGTTCATGCCTTCTCAACAGTGGGACAGAGTTTGCACCTTCCACACTTAGCACTTAGCACTACTAAGTGCTAAGTATCCTGATAAACTAATTACTATTACACTTGCCTATTCCCAGGCTTGACCAGCAACAAGATATCACCACTAAATAAATGTCATACAATAGGAAGGAATCACTCTGGAGAGTGATTATTTATCGGCTACTCTAATCATCTTGGGTCTGTGTACTAGCTGTATGAGCCTCGATGGATAACTTGGCTTGAGTATCAATTTCTTTATTTTTATATCTCCTTATTGCATAATACAATGTAGAGTATAACTTCAGTATCTCAAAAAGCTCATAGGATCACAGATACAGAGCTGGAAGGGACCTTAGAGGTCATCCAATATAATCCCATCATTTCACATATGAAGAAACCGAGATTTGGGGGATTTAAGTGTCTTACCCAAGTCCGTAGAGTAAACTTTGAAAGACAATTAGAATTCCTTTTCAGTAATGTTGGTATCATTGTATTTTTCTCTGTATCTGGCATATCCTTTCCCCACAAAAGAAGATAAGTTTTTTGGAGGACAGGACCATTTTCATTTTGTCTTTGTTTCCAAAGCCCGACAGTGACCTGTACATAACTGGTACTTAATAAGTATTTATTTAATTAGATAGGATAATCATTACTTGAACAGTTTTATCCAAATGTCTACTACATCATTTCTTTAGGCCTATTATACTGTCTTTTAAAATGTTTTATTCAATTAAAATTAAAAGTAATAACTATCAACAAATTCACTGAGTTAGTCAAACATAAATTAAGAGATTATATATGTATATATATATATATATATAAACAGCTTATCTGCATGTTCCATTGATATTATCATGATGCCAAGGGAATGAGAAGACAGCCTCCAGTATATTTTGTGATCTTCCTATGGTGACTTTATGGGAGGATATAGATAAGAGTCTAGGAATAGATAGGCATAGATGAGTTACAATGGCATGCCCATATTAATTAGATCACTTACATAGACTGAAGTATATAAATCATAAGCTAAAAATTATTTACATTTATTAAAAAATAAGTAGTATTTTTAATTAATGCTCACTTTGTTTCCATGCCCTCTCCTGAGCTTCTTTTATGTGTTTTTGGGGGTCGTGTTGGCTATTTTTATCATTATTATATTGTCATAATGAGTGGAAAATTGTTTTCTTGATTTGATATTTTTCTTCTCTGTGTCACTTTATATGTTTCCCTGTTATATTTCTTTATTTTCTTCATCTTTTTTTTTTACAGCAAAGCAACGTTAGTAACATTCTATCATAATTAATGTAGTTATTTTGTTTTAGCCATTGTACCACTCTGTCTTGTAAGACTTGTGAACACATGGAGAGGTGTTTATTTTCAGGACTTTGACAAATGCAAGTCATCACTCTGCAGTGTTTGAAAGTGTTTACTCTTGGGTCAAATTTAGTACCAGTTATCTACAAAGAAAGAAGAGAGGGAACACACACAATCCCTTATAAAGTTTCTTCAGTTTAAATGATTCCATCAGCATTTAGACCTGTAGGAATGATTGTGATAACTGGCCAGGGTCATTCACAGTTTCGAATCTGCTTTTTATTTTTGCCATCTTAATGCCAGGTCCTAGGTTGAACTGAAATTGCAAACAGAGATGTCATTTATTGGATGACACCATTTCCAAAGATGATCCACCAAATCTGAGCTCATGGTTGGGAAATTGTCATCTCTTTTTCCCCTCCCCCTTATACTTTCATACACACACACACACACACACACACACACACACACACACACACACACATACACATATTGCTTAGAGCCGTAAATATGGGCCTCTGCAGGAACTTGGATGAAACACACAGCAAGTACTCATCCTCACTAATTTTTGCACCCAGCTGAAAGATAATTTCACATGCTAAAGATTTTTGGTTTTAGCCAAGTAGGCATTCCCTCCATTGATAATGATTACTATCGATCAATGATTGAGAAGATTATGTTTAGGAATAAAAGCCTGGCAATAAGTAATAAACCTCCAAACTTAGCTAAGTTAGCCCAAGGATGAAAGATATGCAGTCCATTGCTGGGGCCAAACTTGAAGACATTTCAACCTATCCTTTTCTGGAATATGTACTTCACTCAGAGATTTTTGGGGAACTTCCCGTTAGGCAAGATCTAGGACACAGACTCTCTCTCTCTCTCTCTCTCTCTTTCTCTCTCTCTCACCCTCTCTTTCTCTCTCTCTCTCTTTCTCTCTCTCTCTCTCTCTCTCTCTCTCTCTCCTCTAATGGGAAAGACCCTTCATTCTGTATATTCTAGTATAGATTCTTCTATATGTTCTATATATTGTCATTGTTCAGTCATTTCAGTTGTGTTCAATTCTTCATGACCCCATTTGGAGTTTTCTTAAGAAAGCAACTATAATGGTTTTCCATTTCTTCTATAGATTATCTTATAGCTCTAAACTGTGGCAAATAGGGTTAAATGATCGTAATGAGAATGGGAATTTGAAGATCATCCCTGCCCCTTGATAGGCTTAAGTGAATTTGAGGACCTCCCTCGATTTGAAAATAAACTGTGCCCCCTAATAGACTGAATGTGGTCTCATGGAGCCTGTGGTGGGAGGCTTGTTTTTCAGGAATGCCTACACGTTGCTACTCTGTAATCAGGGAGTGGGTCAGGAGGGTTGTGACTTCTCTGACCCTGGAGAAGGCTATATATACCCTGATGTGAGGTTTTGCTTTGGGGATCACTCATGGGAAGAGTTGTGTGATTTGACCAGATGAGACTCTGGGCAGCTGTTGAGCCCCCAGGTTTTGAAACCCCGGATGTAGGTGCTTCTCTCTGGTAACTAACACTGTATGTGTATAATGGTCAGATACCTAAAGGCCCTATCTGTTAGTTTGCTGAATTGTGTTGTTCTCTCTATCTGTATTTTTAGTCTATTTGAAAGTTCTGTTTGTATTCTCTGAAGTTCAGGGTGCTGACTTTTCTTCGTGAACTAGATAAATGATATATATTTGATTAAAGTGAGATCATTAGCCCCTTTCTGAGTTGCTTTCCTTTAGAAAAGCAGAGCAAAGAACCTGTGCTGGCAGCTGGCCTGGGTATGCTTGGGTGTTTGCTGCTACAATCATTTGCCCAGGGTCACACAGCTAGTAAGTGTTTCAAGCCAGATTTGAACTCAAGAAGATGAATCTTCCTGACTCCAGGCCTGGAACTCTATCTACTACACCACCTAGCTGCCGCTCTCCTATGTATACCTTCTCTGATTTCTATTTTGCTATGATTTCAATAAATGTGTTTCTTTTCCAGTCAACAATAACAACAAAACACCACAATTTCTTACAAAAATAAGAGACCAGAAATATATTCCTATGGATAGAGCTCCCACATGTAGTGAGGGCTGTCCCCAACATGTAGTCATTGTGCAATTTAAAAGGAGGAAGAATAAACCTTTCTAACCTCTTCTTCCCCATCTTTCTCCAAAGACGACTTTGCTTCCTGCCAGGAGGAAAAGCAGAAAGTCTGTGCTGAATGCCATTCTGCTGTTCTCAGAAGAGAGGGAATACCAAGACTATAACTGAGTATAGTTGTTTGAGAATACAGTGCCACTTTCACAACACTATGAGACATTAGAGAACACCATTTCTAGAGGATTCATATAAATATTGCAATGAGAGTCAAAAACAATGTCAAAGGAGAAAAGAAAACAGAAGAGATGCCATAAAGGGACTACATATAAGCTTAAGGATATTTACATAAAGGAGGACATAGGAGGTAGTTGTAGGCCATCAACTATATCAGTGCTTTGGTGATTTGAAAATAATGACTGATTTTCCCAAAGTATAGGTCTGACTATGTCGTTCTCTTACTCAGTAAATGACAATGATTTCTTATTATTGCTAAGATCAATTATAGGTTCTTGTTTGCCTTTGAAACTCCTTCACAATTTGGCCCCATTCCACCTTTTCAATATTATTATTTGTAACACCCTTTCTTACACATGAAGGTTCAGTCAAACTGACCTTCTTGGTGCTACTCACATATGACATATCATCTCCCACCTCCATACCTTTGCACTGGTTATCCCTTGGATTTAGAATGCACTCCCACCTCACTTCTATCTCTTTGTATTTTCTGTTTTCTTACAAATTCTTCTCAGGTGATGCATTCTAAGTAGAACCTTTCCAAATTCCCCCAGTTGCTAGTTCTCTCCTCACCAAAAAAATAAGTTTTTCTTTTTTTTTCTTTTGTTCTTTCCTTCTTTCCTTCCTTGCTTCCTTGCTTCCTTCCTTCCTTCCTTCTTTCCTTCTTTCCTTTCTTCCTTCCTTCCTTTCTTCCTTCTTTCTTTCTTTCATCACTTTATCTTCCTATCATCTATCTATCTATCTGTCTATCTGTCTATCTATCTATCTATCTATCTATCTATCTATCTATCTATCTATCTATCTATCCCCAAAGATCTTAGTGTAGTTTTAAACATTAAAGCTTAAAATTGTACTAAGAACTTTGGAATATCTTGTATCTACATTATCTCCCCGATAGAATATAAGTTACCTGAGGACAGGAACTATCATTTGTCTCTATCACAAGTGCCTAGCATAGCATCTGGCATGTTCAGTAGTAGGTGTTTGATCAATAAATGGCTAGCTGATTGATTAATTTTACCTCATCTATACTTCAGCAAAAGCTGGAAGTATCAACCTCTTTCCCCCTCCACTCCAGTGGAGGGCAGGAAAAGGGAACTAGATTTGTAGTTAGGAAACAGTCTCATTTCTTGACTCATCTGTCTGCTATCCCAAGCGACCTTGGGCAGATCCCCTTCCCTGAACTTCCCATTTGTCCTTTGGTGGGGGGGGGGAAGGAAGAGTGTGTGTGTGTGTGTGTGTGTGTGTGTGTGTGGAGGGGTTAACTTCACTAGACAATCTTTCAGGCCCCTTCCAATTCTATTATCATATGTGGTTAACTTCAGAAACACACCAACCAATCTGCACCACCACCATCTCAACCACACCAAAAAAAAAGTGGGTGGTGGGAGAAGGTCCTCCATTAATTGTGTCCCAAATTGCTTTGCCTAAAGGGGCAGCTCTTGTTACATTTCATTTTCCTTTTCTCTCAGTGATGATGCCCTTGCTCTCATTCTGTAGAAACCCTGGAATAGAATAAAAGGGATGATGATGAACCTAGATGAGAATGATAGGGAAACTCCCCCCCAATCAAATATTTTATTTTGGGAACAGAACATCTGTTTGTTTGGAACCCAGCATACCTCTCCCTCAGCAAAATTGAGACCACTAGTTTTCTCTTGATTTTTGTAAGAAGTGTAATAACTGATCAATGGTCTACAACATTTACTGAACATCTCAAACTAAGATTGCAGTTGTACCCACTTAGGGAGCATTGATAAAGGCCCCTATTTCTCAGCTTGCTCCCTTTTGCATGCAGCAGAGATTTTGTGGAGAAAGAAGACCTTTAAATTCATCGGCTTTAGCCCCACCATGACCCTCTCCACGCACCTAAGCGAAATTGGAGACATTAATCCAGAATTGGGGCTCTCCCGGTCTCTCTTCTTTACTTTGAAGATAACCAACATTAAGTTTTATCCAGCTAGTAAACACTTTCGGTCATATATTGCCCAGTGATGACATCTGTTTGTCAGGGTCTCTGATGATAATTCCAGTTGCTGTCAAAAAGCTTTGGAGGCTTTATCTCTGTCTTGAGAGATTAGGTCGAGGGTTAGGAGGGGGCGGGAGACTCCAGGTGGAGGTGAGGCATTCTGTTTCCCTAGAAGTACTGCCCAATAACACTGAACAGTCTCACACTTTGAATAAACTTTTGGTTTCTGAATTTACCTTACAAGAACAATTTGCTGCTACCTGCAGATTCCCCAGGGCTCAAAAGCTTGACACGTCTGCTCCATGGTGTTGCTGTGTGAATTATGCCCATGGTCTCGCAGCTCTGAATAGGAGGTACAGATGTTTTGTGTTAAGTCTACTGTATATACAGTAGGAGGGAACTGCTTTGTGCAACAGATATGTGCCTTAAAAATCCACTCAGTTTCAGTAGGAGACTAAGCAATCATGCATGAAAGAAAAATGCCTAGGAATTAAATGCTGGAGTTCATAATTCCTTAAATGTGCCCCAAAGCAAGGGTCTGTCACATTCAAATCACTGAACTGAATTTTCACTTCTCCCTGCACAAAAAGCTTGCTGAACACCCCGCCTTGTAGTGCATGGATGTGACACTTCCTGAGCCACCCCTGCCTGCCCCCCGCCCCCCATACCTTGGTGACTTAGAGAAGAGAGAACTGATTTTCTTTCCAAGGTACAAGCAGAACACTTTTTTTAAAACATCCTCTGGTGTGTGGGGGGGTAGGGAAGAAGATTGATGTCTTTCTCCCCTTTAAAGCTCATTTAAAAACCATTCTGGGTATTTGACAAGTTACCAAGCTTTTGTCCTTTTGTAAACAAAGGGAAATTGGCAACTAATTACAGCTGAAGACAGTTAAAGTGAAGGACTTAAAATAATAAGCTACATAATCATCAGTGCCCTGTGCTGTGTTTACATACTGGGGGAATTCATTGCAATCTTGGGCATTTATAGTTGACTGAGGGTACTTTAGGCAATTTACATTTCTTTCCACACCCACCAAACAAGCTTGTGTATCTGAAATCCTGCCCACACAGTCTCAGAACCACGCCATTTTTAGGACTAAAACTGCCTTAGGGACCATGTAGCTCAACTCTCTCATTTTATTATTGGGGAAACTGAAACCCAAGGAGGACAAATACATAAGAATGAGTATATGTAATGGGAGGGGCACCCTATCATATTGTAGTCCGGAGAGTTCTGGATTGGATTCAAATCCCAGCTTTCTAGATAGTACCTTTGAGTCTCTGAGCAAGACTTTAATCTCGTTTGTTCAGATTCCTCATCTGTTAAGAGCAGGTATCAATAATACTTTTATTATATATCTCACCAGTCAGTTATGGGGATCAAACAAGATGTGAAAATCACTGACTCTAGTCCAGAGTTCTTTCCACCGCTGTGACTTTTCTGGGCAATATCCTAAAAACTGACAGGGACAGCTAGATGGCACATTGGATAGATAGCTGGGCCTGGAGTCAGAAGGACCTGAGTTCAAATTTGACCTCAGATACATACTAGCTGTATGACCCTGGGAGAGTCCCTTAACCCTGTTTGCCTCATTTTCTCACCTATAAAATGAGCTGGAGAAGGAAACGGCAATCCAATCCAGTATCTCCACCAAGAAAACCCCAAAAGAGCTCAGGCAGAGTTGACCGTGACTGAAACAACTCAGCAAAAACAAAATAACTGACATATGGATAATACTATTGCATTCAGATAGTACTCCTCATTCAGTCAACTAGCTTTTATTACATGTCTACTATGTACTGGACACTGTGCTAAGTACTGAAAATGCAAAGAAAGGCAAAGGGCAGTCTCTGCTGTTAAGGAATTTACAATCTAATATGGGAGTTCACAGCTCTCCTCTATTAAATGAAGGGCTTGAACTAGATGATCTGTAAGGGACTCTTAATTCTAAACCCCATGATGCTAATTATCTCATTGCAACCTCAGGACAAAACCAACAGATAAACACTGTAGGTATTATTATCTCCATTATATAGTTTTAAAAACTGAGGCTCAAAACAGTTCTCAAAGACTTCTCCAAGGTTACACAGCTGGTGTTAGAAGAGGGGTTTGAACTCAGTTCTCTTCTAACTAATCCCAGAACTCTGTGCTGCCTCCTTTCCACACAGTACAGAACAAAAAAGATTTTGATTCTAATAAACAGTGACTTTTAAATAATGCCATCATCTTCTGGTGACTAAAAAAAATCAATTAGCCCCTTGCCAGTTAATATTTTCTAGGACATTGGTAGTAAAACGAGGTACTCCTTGAAGTCCTGATTCCTGTCTTAGGCAATTCTAAAAGACAATTAAATGCATGCAGTAATTACAGAATATTTCATCTTGGGTTTTAGCAATTGCTAACCAATGGGGACAGGGATTATCCTTATTCTGGTAGACATCCCCTAAATCATTAAAAAATAAATTTAAATGTATTCCACTGGGCACTCCACATCTGTCTACATTGTATTCTTAGTCAATCCATGTGAATTCTTGTTAACAATACATACTCTGACTGGCACAGAGAGGATCCAGGACCTAAATAATGAACCTAGTCAATAGGTTTCTTCTCCTTCCCCCACTCCCTTTTTTCATTAGCATTCATCTGTGGGATGTTAACACCAGAAACCTCTGACAAGGAAAAAAGCATAATTTTGATTAAATATTTCTTTAATGTTTGACTTACTTCAAAGTGTTGCCTTAATATAGAAAAGCACTAAAGGTAATACAATGTAACTGGGAATGTTGAGAAATGATTCCAGGCCAATTCTCAAACACTAGACTGCCTCAGGGCATGAGATTCATTTGTCTTTGTACTAATAGGTTTGTGACTTTTTTCTTCCCTTTTTTCATTTTTCCTTTTCAAACAACCAGTGGAGGAAGGGGGGGGGGTAGCTAGGTAAGAAGGAACTCTTAATTCTTCATTTCCCTAGGTTCAACTGCCATTTAAAAAGCCAAGCCTTTTGGATAAGACGTGTTTCTTCCATCACACCATCAACCTGCATAATGAGGAACCATTTTGCACCAGACAACTGCCTGGCAGGTGACAATTAGGTCACATTTGAAGATACTGCAAGGTGAGCAACTCGCAAATAATGTGAGAAGAGGCTTTGTTGTGGCTTGTGCTCCAAGGAGATTTCCTGGCCTAGAATTGTCTGCCAGTTTAAAGCTAGTTTGGGTGAGGCTACAAAATGAATTTAATTATATGAGAAATATTGGCCACAATTCCTTAGCTCTGTACCTCATGAACCACAAGAGCTACTCTTCTGCTCACCGTTTGTCAGCTCATCTGCATTCTATGACATTAAACATTATCTATCTATCTGTCTGTCTATTTGTCTATCACCCTTCTTTACCCAGCTACATGAGTATTGTTAGTGTGGGTATAGGTAGGTGTATGTGTATATGTGTGTGTGTATGTATGTATGTATATGTGTATGTATGTATTTATGTATGTATGTATGTATGTATGTAAAATATACTTCCTCACTTCATCAACCTTTGATTTTATCCTTGGGTATAGTTCCTCTCCCAACAAATTAACAACTCCTCTTTTCACTAACATTCACTCATTCAGCAAACAAGCAAGTAAACATTCAATAATGGAAGGTCTTTAAGAGCTGTCTTGGCTGAAAAATTTGTCACCCTGAGCTAATAAGCTTCTCAGAACTTAATTATACTTGTCCTCAGCAGGGCATATAATCAGTTATTAGGCCATTTTCAGAGACTTTCTGGCATTTTAGGTCTCCCTAAAACATATATTCCACTGGAATAGTCTTCAAAAATCCAGGGTCACCTACACACCTCTGGCAGGCAACATAGTGCTACTTTGGTGGAAGATACAAGCACAATTCCACGCACAATGAAGCTTCAGAAGAGACTATAGTATCATGTTTCCCTCTGTTTATCTAGATGTCTTTCTAAAATAATAGCTAGATTACATTCATATAGCATTTTAAGTTTTGCAGAGAGCTTTACATATGTAATCTCATTTGATCCTCACAACCATTCTGGGAGATAGATGCTATTTTTATCTCCATGAGGAAACTCAGGCTGAATGAAATGAAGTGACATGTTGAGTGTCATACAGGCTAGTAAGTGTCTGGGCTGGATTGTAACTCATCTTCCTGTCTCCAGGTCTGGCACTCTATCCACCATGTCTCCTAGGTGCCTCATGGATAAAATCACATATCCTAGGAAAATATTCAATGGAATAAACATGCTTCAAGCATATGTACACATGGTTATGTGTGTAATGGAAAAGATTACTTTTGATTACTGTACTTTGTAGGAAACAAGTTCTGGCTCATCTTGGAAGAATTGTGTATAGATAAATCAATGATAGATAAATAGATAAATAAAGGTGTATACACATATACATATGTGTGTATAGACTTGTGAATGTCTTTGCACTTGTAGTGTGGATACATGTATACATATAATGGGCCCTTAACATTTGGATGTTGTATGCTAGAAGTTCTCATGAGTAGGCAAATCATAGGTTCAAATGATTCAAAACTGAATGATACCCCAGGAGTTCATCTGCCCCTATTCCTATATTTTATAAACGAGGTAACTAAATGAATAAGTAGCAAAGGGAGGATTCAAATGCATCACTTCTAAGTTAAAATTCATTGTTTTTTTCCCACTGTGGTGCTGTGATTAGCAAATGACAGAGCCAGGTCAAGAATTCATTCTCTTACATTTCTAAATTAGAGGTGGCACTGCTGGGCCCACAAAGGTCAGAGTACAACTCCATTCCCTGTTCTGTACCCATGTATGTAATTAAGGATAACTTTGGGCCTCTAATTAGAGAACTTAGACTCCCTGTTCTCACACTCATTGACTTAACAAGTCTGGCACAAGCTAAGCTTCTTAGGTTATGGGGGAATATAAAAAATACTCAATTTGCAATATGGATCAGATATGGGGTATGTGATTTCTCTCTATATACATACAAAAAGAAATGCCACATAAACACATATGAACAGAATAGCATTTACTAATAACCAATTACTACTGGTAAAATCTACTAAAAGTGGATAGTTAAACCTCCTCAGAACATAAAGCAATTTTCAGTAGTGCAAACTAAGAATTTTACATTTCGCCTCAGCTTGGCAGTGTGCTAAGCTCTCCTCATACATGTTTGTCAGGCTTGGGGAATCTTCTTGTTGGTAGCTGGCCACTCCAAAATGAAAGCTTCCTTTATTACCAGTCAGCTGAAATCTCACAGGACTCAAGCCCTCTGGATCCCTAGAACTAAGAAGATCTTAGATCTAGATCCACAAAGATCTCCAGGCCTGTGGAATTCATCAGGAAAGAGCACATGTAAAAGAAGTGAATATAATCACATGCTTGTACTGCACAGAAGCCAAGATTGTGGAATGGGGCCAGCAATCTTTTCACACTCAACTATTAGAATTCATCTTGGAACAGTCCTTCACAATTCATACCTGGAAAGGAAGAGGGAAGCAGAGTTGATTCCTTTGGATCTATTTTATTTATCCACTGAGTCATCATTTCCTCTGGCTTAGAAGTCAATAAGAGTGTTTCATCATTTCAAAGTGAAAAATCTTTTAGCCTTAAGTCACACGTTGTGAGAAATAGACTCCCACACTTGCACATGCTTGACTGGAACCAGGAAGATCAACTTTGAGGATACTCCATGGAATGGCCTCCATAAGCCCATTCAGCTTTCACTACACATTATTCCCAGAATTTCATGTTTCTAGTTAATTGTACCAGGAGAGAAATAGATTAAGAGAAGGACATTTCTTTCTTTACTGATCTCTCCTCACAGATACCAGTAATTACAAAGAGGTATAGGAAAGAGTAAGGAGATAGAAGTATGATCTATGAAACAGTATAAGTCCACCATCCCTTTTCTTTGTCTTTACAGCTTTGTCTCTCAAACCTCACCCCCAATTAAGACATTCATTCATGTATTACACCAAAGTGGGTTCCTGACCAGACACAGAAATTACCTCATGAAGATAAAGAAAAACAAAAAGTATGGTATTGGACTCATCATCCTGATAAAAAAACCTTTGAAACTATATCTGAAGGGAAGAGAAATTTCTGGATAACACTACAAAATGGGTCACTTCTAAAATATGTCCAAAAATGGAATTGGCCATCACACGATAAAGTATGTTCCCCATCTTTGAAGATGGTCATTTGTCAAGGAAGTGGAAGAAAGGATATCTATTTGGGGTCATCTATATGATCTCTGGGGTCCTTGTAAATTCTGAGATTCCATTATGTTTGATGGTAGCCAGATATTCTAAAGAGGAAATGACAAAGAAGTTGTTTAGCAATGAAGAGATGTCATGAAGGTGTCATCTTGTATCCTACTTCTTCAGCATATCTAGTACCTTCTAGGAAATTCTCAAAGGTTTAGGACAATTTCAAAGGCTAGGCACTAAATTACCAAGAGGGCATGAAAGACTCAATTCCAATGTTTTTTCCACTCTACCATTTTGCTTCTGAAGGTAGCATGGAAAAGAATATGCAATTATGCCCATGGAACCAGCTGAAGACTTAAATTTAGAGTCCTTACTGCTCTTGGCAAAATATCATAGTGTTAACAGCACTGCCTCTTGCTCAATATACCCTGTAATTCTCACATTTAGGAGTTGTACATCTTTTCTTACTACCTACCAAGCTGATCTTTCTCCTACTGGTGTTCCTACCCCAGAAACCTTAATTTGTATCAGGATGAGCTACAGCAGGCCTTCCCAAGGTTACCTTTTCAAGATTTTAGGGAAAGTAGAATACAGTGGGGCCAAGGAGGGAAAGAGATGTAAGGGGAAATTAATTCACATATCTGAGGTACACCTATAGACATATACAAACAAGGAGCCGAAGGAGGGGTGGGGCAGCTTACATCTCCACCTCACTCTCATCTGAACTGATTAAAGGAGAGGAGAATATACACACATAGAGAATTGGATACAGAAACCCATTCCACTCAATGGGGAAATAGAAAGGATCGGAGAGAATGAAGAAGGGGGAGTTAGTGGCGTGTTAGATAGTCCTAAGCAAAACAAACTCTAAAGATGTACAATAATATTTTTAGCTCTTTATGAAGTGGCATAAAGGCGGTCCCCAATAAATTGGGGGATGGGTGAACAAGTCACAGTATATACATGTAATATAATACTACTGAGCTATAAGAAATTTCTAATGATGGGGATGATTTCAGAAAAGCCTAGAAAGAACTGCAGGAACTGATACAGAGTGCATAGAACCAGGAGAATGATTTATACAATTACAACATTATGAAGATAAATAACTTTCAAAGAATTAGAAACTTTTATCAGAATAATCAATAACCAAGATTCTGGAGGGCTAATGGTAATTGAAATATGCCACCCACTTCCTGAAAGAGAGGTGAAGTAATCAGAATTCTGAATGAGACATTTATTTTTTTGGACATTGCCAATGTGAAGATTTGTTTTGATTGACTATACATGATTGTAATGGGTTTTGCTTTTCTTTCATTCTCAAATGAGGTGGAGTGGGAGAGAGAGAAGGCAGACGTTTGCTGGTTGAAAAAATATATGATTTCTTTTAATTTAAAAAAAAAAGTTTATCCTCTCTTCCACATGCCCCCTTAGTGAAGCTCAATATATACCAGCTACTTCAAGTTTCTAGCTGTCATCTATCTTACATGAATATTTTTATCTCAAGGTAGGTTAAATGAAACAGAAAAGTTAAATTACCTGCTATTTTCAAGGCCCTGAGTGATAGGAAGACAAAAAAAAAACTGTGCCTGTCCTCAAGGAGCTTACATTCTATAAGAATAAAAGTTGAATTCTACCAAATCAACAACAGTAGCAAAAACAATGAAATTAAAAGTAAAATTAAATATATTTTAGAAATATTTCTTCATGTTCATTTTCTAGAATAAGAAAAAAACTTGGCTGTTTTCTAATTACTGTGATTTAATAGATGTCAGGGTTTGTTGTTGTTTTTGTTTTGTTTTCATCTGCCAGGTGATTTAGTTTGTTAACACTGTGGAATAAATACTGGATTTGGGATGAAGACATGAACTGTGCTCCTTGTTTTGTCATTGTAAATGTGACCTTGGGTAAACCACTGAATTCTTTAAAGCTTTCATACCTTCATATGTAAAGTAGGAATAAAAGGATTTTTAGTAGCTATCATATAAGATTGTAGTCAGAAGTAATTGATATATACCAAATACTACATGACTATAAAGCACTAGAAGTAATTGGGAAGTTCACTGGATAGAAGACTGGGGCTGAATTCGAGGGAAATCTGAGTTTGAATTCGTCTTATACTAGCAATGTAAGCACAGGCAAATTAAAGCTTTCTATAAATGTCAACATGCAGGCATTAAAATTTTATACATAATATACATAGAGGCAGGGAGGTAGCACAGTAGATAGACTGTGGGGCCTTGGAGACAGGAATACTTGGGTCTCAGATACATGCTAGCTCTATGGCCCTGGGCAAGTCATTTAACCACTGTTTGCCTTATTTTTCTCATTTGTAAAATGGAGACAATAATAACACCTTCTTCCCAGGGGTGTTGTAAGGATAAAATGAGATCTCTCTCTCTCTCTCTTTCTCTCTCTCTTTCTCTCTCTCTCTCTCTCTCTCTTTCTCTCTCTTTCTCTCTCTCTCTCTCTCTCTCTCTCTCACACACACACACACACACACACACACACTCTTGAAGCACAAAGCTCAGAGACTTTTTACTCTTTTCTTTTTTAATCTACAAATTCTCTTCCTTTCCCTCCCCTTCCCCTACTCTATATCCAATTCTCTATGTGTGTGTCTTCTCTGCTCCTATACAAGTGGGGCAAGAAAATCAAAATCTATTCCAAATATATGTAGTAATGCAAAATAAATTTCTGTATTAGCCACATTCTGAAAAAAGAAAGAGAAAAAAATATCTACTTCAATCTATACTCTGAGTCTGTCAGTTCTGTAAGTGGAGTATGTTTCATCATGAGGCCTTTGGAATTATGGTGGATCATTGTGTTGATCAAAAGTAGCTAAGTCTTTTGCAGTTGAGTATTGTTACAATATTGCTGTTGCTATGTAGATTGTTCTCCTGGTTCTGCTCATTTCACTTTGCATCAGTTCATACAGATTTTCCCTTTTTTTTTTCCTGAAGCCATACCCTGCTTTTTCTTATAGCACAATAATATTCCATTACACTCATGCACTAGAACTTGTTCAGTCATGCCTCAACTTATAGGGATCACTTCAGTTTTCAATTCTTTTCCACCTCAAAAAGAGCTGCTATAAATATTTTTGTTCATATGGGTCCTTTTTCTTTGATCTCCTTGGGGTATAACCTTAATGGTATCATTTGGTCAAAGGGTACCCAAAGTCTAAAGGCCTTTTGGATATTGTTGCAAATTGCTTTCCAGAATGGTTGGGCTTGTTCATAGCTCTGCTAAGAGCATTAATATGACTATTTTCCCACTTCCCCTTCAGTATTTGTCCAAATGAGATGATATTTGGAAATAGTACAGTGTCTGACACATGGTAGTTGTTTTATGAATATTAGCTATTATTAGAAGTAGTAACAATCTATATAGGTACACATAGGCATATCATTAAAGATTAAAGCTTAAATAGCTGAAAACATTCATATGTGAATGAATGATTTTTTTTGTAGGATGGGATATTCATATATGAGTCTATGATTTCACTGGTATAGTGAAAAACCTGTAAAATTAATCTAACTTTACCAGTGTATATAGATAACTGTTCTGTAATTTATAGGGTTAGTTTGCCTGGGGCACCAACAGTTTAAGTGACTTGCCCAAAGTCACAGAGTCAGTATGTATCAGAGGTTGTACTGCAACTCAGGTCTTCCCTACTCTGAGGTCAGTTCACTACTGATCCTACCATAATGTTGCTCATTATTTTAAATTTGTGTCACTAACATTCTTCTTGAGAGGCTATGTCCAAAGCAAAACTCCATTACCTCATTCCTCCCCTAAAACTGAATCTGCTTCTGAAGTTCTCTATTTCTGTTGAGGGTATCAACATTTTGCAATCTCAGTTTCATCTTTGTCTCTTCACTTTCTCTCATAACCTCTATCTGATCATTTGCCCAATCTCATTTTCCCAGCTCTTCAACATCTTTAACATTCTTTCTTCCTCTCTACTTACATAGCCACTACCCTACGCCAACCCTTCCACACCTCTGACCCAGGCTACAGCAATAACCTTCTAATTTTCTCCCTGCCTCACATTCCAGTGCTACACAGCTGCTGACATGATTTCCCCAAAATTTAGTTGCACCCATGTTCCTTCTGTAATCAATAACAATGAAAAAGATTAGGAAAGCAAAATGAAGAGTCTTTGGTGAGAGCCTTAAAGTTCCATTTGCTCCTTATTAGTTCTAAAATAATAAATACAATAAAAATTCCTCAATTTTCCTTTTAAAGCCCTTTACAACCCAGCCTCAAACTAGCCTGATAATGAATTATACCACTGTCCTTTATCTTATTTATAGATTTTGTATATACTTATGTTGTCTCTTTGGTGAAATGTGTCTACAAGCAGCCTAGCTGGGTATGCAGAAGTTCACCACAAGAAGGTTAATCACCTGATAATTATTTGTTTTGGCCACAGCAATTGATGATACTCTGCATTAGGACATAGATTGACAATAAAGTGAGTCATGGGAGAGAGTGAATATTGTGTCTTAAAAAAAACATCAGCGGGGGGTGGAGCCAAGATGGCAGCGTAGGTGCAGCAACATATCGCAGCTCTCACATAGCCACCCCAAAATACCCATAAAATATGACTCTAAACAAATTCTAGAACTCCAAAATGTACACAAATATACTTTCCACTAAAGTCGGCTCAGCTACAAAGAACCATCTCAGCCCTGTGAGCCAAAACCAGCCTAGCCTGAAACTGCAGCTCTGCCCTGGAGGTGGCTGGACAAGAGGAGCCAAGCGCCGGCTGGAGCTTCAGGAGAGCGGATCTGCAGCAGCTGTGGCAGTATCCAGAATTAGGTTAGTGGAGCATGGCAAAATCAGGGGAGAAAAGTGGGTCTGGCCAAAATGCCTCCAGAGCAACAAGGCCACAGAAGTGGAGGTTTTGCACCCACCTCCACACTTCCTCTTCAGAGCTCCTGGCCTGCAGACTGCAGGGGGACCAAGCAATCATTCAGAGGCCAAGTGCTCTCACAGCCTGGATCTGGATTGCGGTCTTGGGCGTTGGTCCTGGGTTTTTTTTTTCAGTGAGCTGGAGTTGGGAAGGGACCCACCAGCCTCCTAAGAGCTCTAGCAGCTGGGAAAACCCCAGTGATTTGCGACAGAGCTTTCCACTCTGGAAGCAGAATTCCACAGAGATAAAAAAAAAAATCACGGACTGACCAACCATGAATAAGAATAAGCATAAGAACCAAAGTAAGAACAGCAACCAAATCCTAGATTTCTTCTTTGGGGAAAAGCAGGATCAAGGCAGGGAGTGGGAGGAGGACAGCACAGACGGAGTTCCCACACCAAAAGCTTCCAATAAACATGAAGATTGCATTAAAGCTAGAGATCAGATGACAAAGGATTTTGAAAACCAAATGAGAGAAATGGAAGAAAAATTTGGAAGAGAAATAAGAATGTTGCAAGAAAATGATGAAAAGAGAGTCAGCAACCTGACTGAAGAAATTAACACCTTAAAAAATAGATTAACTCAAATAACAAAGGAGGCCCAAAAAGCCAATGAGGAGAAGAATGCCTTAAAAAGTCGACTTTGCCAGATGGAAAAAGAATCTCAAAAGCATTCTGAAGAGAATAATTCCGTCAAAATTAATTCCGTCAAAATTAGAGTGGAGCAAATGGAAGTAAATGACATCATGAGAAATCAAGATACTATCAAACAGATCCAAACAAATGAAAAAATAGAAGGCAAT
The DNA here is from genome assembly GCA_028627135.1 of Pseudochirops cupreus. NCBI lineage: Eukaryota > Metazoa > Chordata > Mammalia > Diprotodontia > Pseudocheiridae > Pseudochirops > Pseudochirops cupreus. The sequence goes on from CM053581.1 coordinate 164,102,069, forward strand.
GTGAAATATCTCCTTGAAAAAACCAATGACCTGGAAAACAGATCCAGGAGAGAGAACTTTAAAATTATTGGACTACCAGAAAGCCATGATCAAAAACAGAACTTAGAAAGCATCTCCCAAGAAATTCTCAAGGAAAATTGCCCAGATATTCTAGAACCAGAGGGCAAAATAGAATTTGAGAGAATTCATCAATCACCTCTTGAAAAAGATCCCCAAAAGAAAACTCCTAGAAATGTTAT
>CM053581.1:164102807-164126512 GCA_028627135.1 Pseudochirops cupreus
GGAGAGACTAGATTGGGGGAGGGGTTATACAATGGGATGGCTGTTTTGGGGTGGTGGGTAGCGGAAAGATGGGGAGAAAATTTGTAACTCAAAATCTCGTGGAAATGAGTGATGTAAACTAAAATAAATAAAAGTAAAAAAAATAAAATGTTTATAATTACTTGAATAGAGGCAAAGATAGCACACATATCAAATTTTCGGATGACAAAAACTTAGGAAAGCTAACAAATCAGATGATGGAACCCCCAAAAGATCCTTCCAAGTTATAATGCTGAACTGAACCTGATAAGAACAGGTTTAATTGGTATAAATGTAAAGACTTCCACTTGAGTAGAATAACTTACTTCGTAAGCACAAGTTGGAAGATGCGTGCCTAGAGAGTAATTGTCTGAAAAAAAAAAGAACTTTTGACTTAGCAGAGTTCAAGCTCCATATAAGTCAACAGTGTGGTGTGGCATATGAAAAATAGCAATGCTACCTGGAACTTCATTAAGAGTGTTTATTACCAAACAGGTGGTGAAGGAATGTGACTCTCCGTAGATTGCTAGTTTTGAAACCAGGAAAATTTGAATGAATCCCCTTTAGTCATTTCCTAGCTGTATGACCCTGGGAAAGCTTGTGTTTTTTTTTTTTTGTTCTGTTTTGTTTTGTTTTGTTTTTAAATCTTTTTGAAATGAAGGAGTTGGATTTGATGAACCATAAGAAACTTTCCAGTCTTAAATCTATGATTCTAAGATATTCGTGATACCCTGCCCTGGCCAGACCATTGTAGGCAATACAATAAACTAGAAAGTTTCCAGAGGAGGGGAATCGAGATGGCAGATGGCCTTGAAGTCATGCCGCAGTATGATTGATTAAAGGAACTGGGGATGATTGGTAGTCAGTTAAACTTTTATTAAGTATTTACTACATGCTAGGAACAATTCTATATGCTGAAATTACGAAGAAAGCTTTAAAAAAAATAGTCCCAACCCTCAAAGAGTTGATGTTCTATATACCTGGATTCCAGTTCTGGAACTAATTTTATACATGATTTTGGGGAAATCTCTGCACTTCTCTGGGCCTCAGTTTCCTCACTGGTAAAATAAGGGGGTCGTACTCAGTGAACTAGAAGCTCTCCCAGCTCTAACATTTTCACATTCTATGACTGTGAGGGTCAGACAACATCTGTTCAGCCTTAAAAAAAATCATTTTACAATGATTACCCTATGGCATAGTTTTATTTCTTAGAGCTCACTGACCCATTTGAAGACTTCACAGTCCAGCTTTGGCAGAGGTGTTCTCGATAATTAAAAAGTATGTTATCTCTTGCCAGCTTGTTACAGCCAAGTGTAAGCTGAACACCAGCTCTCCCTAATCCCATCAACTAAGTCTGAAGGAAGGGTCAAGGGTCAGTAACCGCTTCTAAAAACACTGTTCAATTGAATCCAAACAAGCTCTTACCTACTAAGCAGCTGCTCACAAACAATTCAGGATCTGTCCTCATTATCAATTGTGAGGGGCTCCCCAGCCCTAGAAGGCGGCCTTTTGAATGGGAGCCTAATGCACCAATAACTCTCTGTCTGATAGGCTGGGCTCTAAAGTCAGCTGTTTGTTTGTTTATTCTAAAGCAGAAATACAAAGTTTGGGGCACCCAACAAATTCTGGCTAGTCCATGAACCCTTCCTTTCTTGCTTGACAAATAATAGATGTTGATTTGCACGAGGCAAAAAGTGGTCTGAGATGGCATAGGGTTTAATTGAAGTTGCACTGATTTGGTTACCACAACAAATTCAAAGAGTAACTCGTGTGTGTGTGTGTGTGTGTGTGTGTGTGTGTATGTGTGTGTGTGAGAGAGAGAGAGAGAGAGAGAGAGACAGAGAGTCATAGGCAACCCTATACCATGCATACAATATAATGTTTAATGGAAAGGAATTGGAAGCTAATTTTATGATTTTCAATATTCCTAATTACTCGGAAAGGGCTTTTAAAAGTAGGATAACAGAAATCTCCCTAAAAATTTCTACATACATACATATACACACATATATACACACAATACATATAAAGAAAATGTGCATGTATGTTATATATGTGTGTGTATATATATATCTACACACACATATGTGTATATATATATCACACACATGAGCATGCACACGCACGCACACACACACCACTACAGGGGAGGGAGTTAGACTGAACCTAAGATTTCATGAGGGGAAGAAACTCCTTCTAACATTCTACGGCTATCTGGCCACCACTGAGGGATGGTGACTTGCTCATGATCTCCCTGCTAGCATGTGTCAGAGACTCCTCTATTCATTATACCATAGTTGTCCAGTACAGTATAAAAAACCTGCAAATGTTTAAAATCAGATTAAATAGCCCAATAAGCATAGAAGGCACACCTTTCAAATGGGAGCTTGGCAAATCTCCTCTCCTTTCAGAGCACAGAAAAACACCGCTTGTGATAAATTAATGAAAGCAGAATAAGCTACTTCCCTTGGATGCTAGTCATTCATTTATAGCAAGCCCTAGGGAGATTCACCCACAAATTTGAAACGATCCCTTTTTAAACGTGTTTTCCCTTTTGAAAATGTGTTTCTCCATAATTGAACATCATGAAGTCATTTTTACTTTTTGCTTTCTTCCCCTCCCCCCGTGGTGTCACGCAGTATCCCTATATCAACAGAAGCTCATATGCAAGGAATTTAAAAATTCAAGCAATGGTTTTTCTTAGAGGTTTCCCAATGAATAGTTTTTTTCCCTCACTTTCCTATTTGACAAAGTCAGTCATTTTTAAATAATTATCTGATTTTTAAAATTTCATTTGAGATACAAAAATGATAGACATTAGTTTCTCCAATTCTAAGAGATCGGAGGCCAGTATAGTATTTTTCCCTATTCAACATATGTTTTCTGGGCCCCCAAACTCAATATTTCTAGAAACAACTACAACTCACTTATACTTAATTCTAGGCATTTTTGAAAGTACATTTTTACTAGGGAGTAAAGTGACTCAAAAACCCCCTAAGATGAAAGCATCAACTATTTAAAAATATCATCTACGTAAAAAAATTGTTGCCATATTTTGTGGGCTGGGAAAAAGCAGCAGAAGCTAAGCAATGACGCTCCTCTATGGTGTTTTATTCTAAATATACATACACGTTTATAAATATACTATTATATATCGATGTACACACATGGATAATATATGCATATTAAAATAGACATTCTATGTGATATTTTTTTGTTTTCATCAAAAAATATGTGTACATTAAATGCCCCTCCCCATTTTACTAGAAGTTCTATTTTCCATAGGAATGACAACACAAAAGATATAGAAAATGGGGTAGGGAATCAGAAATCTTATCTCTCTCAGGTTCTTTTGAGAATACATTTTGATTTTGATTTTTTTTCCTAAACTATATTTTAACTTTTCGGTTAAAAATTTGCGGCTTTAGCATCTAAACATCTTACAATCATCTAGGAAAATGGTGTCCTGCCATAGAATTAGTTCTCTATTTACTGTCTCAAAAATCAGAGAGTCAATAAATTTCCTCTGTATAGAAAAGAAGGTGCATCAAGCCCTAATTATTACAACTTCCACAGCAAAATCTTGTCTCTCATGTTAAAAATAATTTTAAAAGATACAAAAGCCTCCCTTAATATATATATATATATATGTATATATTTTCTAGCAAAGCTAGTGTTTTTTTGTTGTGTATTTTTTTTCTATCTGCTTAGCAGCAGACTACAATTTTTAAACGGTATTTTCCTTTCAGTTAGCCATTTTGGAGATTAGAGGAGGGCAGAAACTAGTAAAATATAAAATGCAATTAAAATACGTTTTTCAGTTCTGTGCATGTCTTCTGTGTTGGTGTCTATACTACGTCCACATTTGACTTTACTGTTTCATTTTGCCTGATCAGTAGATGCTCCACAATACAAAGAATCAATTTGCCCCATTCTGTATATTAGCCTTGGGCTTTCAAGAAATTGCACTGGTCTGTGTTGTTTTGTCCATAAAAATAAGTCAAACCCCTTGCAGGTTCAACCACATTAAAAAAAAAAAATCTCTCCTTTTGCCAGTCCAGCTAATCTCTTTGCTGATTCTTGGTTATTGTCTGACCTCAGTCCTAAATAATAACATAAGCAACATGGACTTCATGAAAAGCAAACAATGACAATAGGGGAAATGGTTAACAATTAACATTGAATATCTTTTTTCCCCTATATCTTTTTTTTTTAACAACCATTTTCCCCCATCTTGAAATTCGACATCATTTCAAAGTTAAATGAAGGTTTCTCCTTTACTCATACCCTTATTATTTCAATGTGAGACCATCTTAGCTGGAATAGAAAGTTTATTCAGGTGGTATGAATCACACAAGGGCTCACTGATGCAAACTATGGCCTCAGAAGGCACAGCAGGCTGTGACTCTCACAGTGCTGGCCCACTCAAAGAAGGATAACAAAAACCAGAGAAAAACAGGCTTCCAGTAATCTCCTTGCCCTAGCTAGAAAACAGGGGTGAAGGAAAGCTGCCCTCTCATTATAGTTTTGGTCTCAAGGTTAGAATTAGACCCTTAGGGTAAGCAGCTGTCAATTAGAGATAACTCCAACCAATGCTGTCTGAAATCTTGGACTTATCTCCTAGCAACTCCCCTTCTTTGAGGGCACCAACCCCTTAGCTCCGCCATCAGCTCAGCAGTCATGTTGAAGACAGTGAAATAACCTTTTCATTCTGAGCGGCTGCATAAAGAATTTTCTTTCCTGAGCCCTGCGTGGATACCGAGTGACATTTGACTAGAAATGGGTTGGAATCTGGAGCACGTTGTTGTTGCTTTTTGTTTTGTTTTATTTTGTTTTAAAAATTTCTCCCCCGTTTGCCAGTTGCATATGTTTCGATTTGGGAATTTAATAGAGGTGCACGGCCAAACGATCAGCATCTAAATTCAATCTGATTCCCTTTATCTTTAGTTTGGTGATAGGGATCTATTATGCTTATGCATAGACTGGCACACTCCCCCACCACACTGCCCGTTTAACACTAGGAGAAATTTGCCAACCATTTGGGAGCAGCGTGGCTATGGGTTACCAGGAGAACTGTGGGACTCTCATTATCTGCCATGGCAGGGAAGGTAGAAAGCAGACAAGCATAAATTCTATTAAGGAAAGCACAAGGTTATGCGCCATTGATGTAGAGGACATCACAGAATTTAGTAGTAGAATGTGTACAAGGTGCAAAAAAAAATCTATTCTAAAGGTTTTTTTATTCATTGGATTTTTAGAATCACATAGCTTCTTTAATCTCAAGCAAAGTAAAGGAGGGGTGAAGGGTGGGGGGTAGGGACTGAGAGGTGCCTAAGGTGAAGGGAGAGGGGGGAAAAGGGAGCAAGCTTAGTCTTTGATTCCCATTAGTGTCCAGACTCACAAAGGGATCCCTCAGAATTTTTGTAAAAATAGCCAGAGCAAAATGGGAGCCCGCGGAGGGGCCTAAATCGGGCACTCGTCCTGGAATCAAAGGCCGGTCCCTGCATGGCTCCTTTGTGTGGCAGCAGCCTAGCATGCCCATCCAGGCGAGCCCCTGCGTGCAGCCCAGCCGGCCGTGTCGCGCCACACAGGACGCACCTCCGCGCATGGATGCTATTTCCTCTGCTCAGCCATGGAGTTTTTGCTGTCGTGGCATTGGGGCACAGGTTTATCACCCGAGGCACCGTGCCACCTTCCCCTAAACTGTATGTGCCCATAAACCGTGTGTACTCGAGCAAACGCAGGCTTCCTAAGAGGCCACAATGCACGGAGCTATTCTTTATTTGCATTAACATCAGCAGGACTGGAAAATAGGAAAGACATCGTCACAATCCTCCCGCCCCCCAAAAAAATCCCCTACAGGATTGTTGACAGCTTGGGCCAAGAACCCACTCCCTCTTTGGAGCACAGGGCCTTTCTGGCTGAGAGGAGCAAGGGTCGTAAAAAATAGCTGACATTTTGGGCGCTTTGTGAGTTTATGGGGATGGAAATAGGTTCTTTATTATGCAGCACGGTAAATATATTTCGCTTCCCTCCCACCTGATCAGCTTTGCCTTGGATTTATTTTTACCCTCCCTAAATCTCAGCGTGTGCATGAATCGCTCATTAAGCTTAGATGCTCTTGTTTTCATATTACTACTTGTCAACACCAACCAACACACACCGGGGAAAGTATTTCTAAGAGGAATGGGGGGAAGGCTAAGGGAACTCTGAATGAACCTTTTTTTTTTAAAGTGTGAATGGAACTCATATACTGCCTGGCTTGGGCTACTATTAGAAACCAAGGAGCCCAGTGGTGCATTTCTCTCACAAACAAGCAAAGATACCCGTAAAAGGAACAGTATCCAAATTGCAACCTGTGTGTAATTGACAGAAATGACCAATTTGGCACCAAGGAGGGACAAGGAGAACCCAACTCTGAAATTATTTTCACAAAAAAGGGAGCACCAAAGGCTGCTGGCTTTTGTCATTACACGTAAGAATAAAAAATGGTGATGCCTAATTCATTGTTACATTCTAATTGCCATGAGTCCTTCCACACCATGTGGGGATGTTTCAGAGCAAGGATCTAGCTGTCCGTTTTATCTTCTCTCAGAAACAACCTTCTCCCCCACCTCCTTGACACTGCTTATCCATCCTGAAAATGTAAATATGTTAACCAAAAATGTAGCTGCAAAGAAAAAAAAATCATCAGTAGCAATTTAATTTTACTTTATTAAACAGCCGGCCAGTAATCTCCACATGACGTCGACAGTACCCTGTCAGTTCCCTAGGAGATGACTCAAATTAACCTCTTAACTGCTGTGTGAATTGAATAAACTCTCACAGCCTGAGCCTCAGGTTTTATGCTGGCCCGAGGCCCATTAATCTGTGGCCAAGAACCCAGGATTTCAATGGGCTTTTGGTCTGCAAAAAAGGGTCAGGGATCAGGCTGTATCGAGATGCAAATTTGACTCCTCCTGGGTTCTCTGGGTATATTGGCCTATTTAGTGTTCATTATTTGATTTTGCTTTTGGGAGATTGTGTCTTTTCTCAGAGTTGGTCAGGGGAAGGCTCCTCTTTGTGATCCAGGCTTATTTGAGTGGTTGGTGTCACCTGACCACCAGAGCACAATTATTTTCCCCCCCAGTGGGAACAAACAGACTTAAACTGGAAATATAAAGTCATTGGATATGTTCCCATAATTGTATTCACAGAATGTGTAGGCACTTGAATTTTTCTTATACAATTAGTAATATAGTAATATATTGCTTAAAGTAGGAAAATATGAGTTGTGTTTAAACTTCACCACCTGATTCTTTTTGGTGATATTTTTATTTTCAAATTATAGCCATCAGCGATTTAAAAAAAAAATCATTTCCCCAAATGCCTTCTCTTACAAATTTTGGAATATAAGGGCAAGAGTACCAGACTTGAAGTGAAAAAGGCCAGGATTCTGATTCTAGCTCTGAAACTAGTGCACTATATGATTTCAGGAAAATCATTTCACTTTTCTGGACCTTGACTTCCTCATCTGTAAACTGGGTTAAATAAAAGTTGTGTTGTCTGACTCACAAGATCCTGGTGAAAATCACATGAGATCAGTGAAAATGTTTTCAAAACTGTAAACCACAGAAATGGCAGACAATATTAATAGAATTTGACATTGCAGGGAAGATCATACTGAAATACTTCTCAATGGAAAGTAATGAAAACCATTCTCCTGGGAAGAGAGAGGCTTCATAATGTAGGGGGAAAGACTATTGCATTTGAGGTCAGAGGAATGAAGCTTAAATCCTGTCTCTGCCATTTTTAACATATGTGACCTTAGGCAAGTCAGCTCCTTTATCCCTCAGCTTCCCTATCTATAAAATGAGAGGGTTAGTTAGATTAAATGAATTTTACCATGCCTTTGGTATAAATATGTAATCCTATGCTTCAGCATCCTGGCTGATAGGCTACTTATGATGTTCCTTCCCCATTATCTTCATACCCACGAATAATTCCAGGAACTTCCACTGACACATACTTGCCGTGCCTCGCTGGGTACGCTGCAAAACTCTGCCTCACAAGGATGTTACAAGGAAAACACTTTATAAAATTTAAGTGCTATAGAAATGTGAGGTAGGGCTATTATGGAGCCAATATTATTATTTTGTGAAAAGCTTGTGTCCATTATGTTTCATGCACAATTCAAATTAGTTTAATTCAACAGACATTTATTGAATTCCTACCATGTGCAAAGCTAGGTGTTAGGCAGTAATGGGAACACACATGAAGCATAGACCCAACTCCCACAGAGCTTCCAGTATAATAGGTTCTATAAAAGGACATGTTCTTAAATAAATAGAAATATATTGGAATATTCAAGCACATGATGAAGGGGCAAATAGTGTAATGAAAATTCAGGAGAAGGAAAGAGAAATTCTGGTTGAGGGAATCTGATTAGGCTTCCTAGAGGAGGTGTCATTTCAGATGCACTTCCACTCAGAGGAGTCTCAGATAATTGATCACACATTAGCAGCTCACAATTTTATTTTGAATTGCAGTTTTCACATGTTGCCTGCCTGAAATCAAAGATTCAAGGTGATGTTTGCCATAGACATTGTTCTTGGGCTATGAAGAATGCTGTAGAAACACACACAACTATAGACTTTCCAGGATAATCTCAAAACCACTTTGTAGCAGCCAAAAGCATCTTCTGCATTCTTCTGATTGAGGGTAAGATAAAAAATGAACAGTGGGATCTACATGAACATAGGTACCAAGTGCATTTTAGGACCACTTCTTGTATGAAAGCATGCCAGTTTTTTTAACCAATCCTTTAGTTTTCAAGACCAACATCTGTATTGGAAAATTTGATCAGATAATCCCAGCTCAACCAGTTTCAAGGCTTCAAGAATACACTATGTCATCTATGTGATTACACTCTTCACTGATGCAGTTTCATGAATTGTTCTGGTCAAAAACTTTTCCACTTGGTTTCAAACCCTGTGAAGGCTCTCTGAAATCAGTTATGGTAGTCTTTGGATGGATGGTAGTCACATAATCCTTCATAAATCCTGGATTCTATGCCTTTCTTACTTAATAGAAGGTTTCTGGAGCAACTTTCAAGAACCCTGGTTTGGGGTCCTATTCTGTCAAAACATCAAATTACACACTTTTCTGGAAGTGCTTCTACAAATCTCTAGGAAAATATTGTCAGTGAAGACTGACTACAGTGGTTGAGGGCTGTTGCATTTGGGAGACCTTTTTCACAAGAAAAGGGGCCACAGACAGAACTGAAAAAGCCTGTAATCTAATTTTCCTCAACTGTATATTCTTTAAAAGGCTTCTTTTGGGGAGGAGCTTCTGTCTTGGTGAATTGAAGGCTTCTCTGGGTAGTGGTAAATGTAAGAAGACTGAAATTGAACAATAGAAGACATCTTATGAAAGCTAGATTGACTTTTCCCAAACTGATTCTGACATGGTTTACATATTTAAGCAGCTAGAGCTCCTTTGGTTTAATCCTCCTTTCCTTGATAGAACAGTAGCCTAAACTCGCCCTCTGCAATTGTCAAAGAATGTTTCCCGGTGTTTATGCAGCACAGACTTCTCTGTCGTTACCATGTTAGCATGTTCCTTACCAGGCTTCTGCTTTGCTTATACAGTGCCCAAATGGGTGGCTTGGGCTCATCAAAGGGAGTCATTGCTCCATAATGCATCACTTGTGCTTTGAACTTAAGGACAGGCTGGATGTTGCAGAGATTTATTTATTAAGGTCAAGACTAGATTTGAATTCAGGATGGGCAAGAGGAGCTGCTGACTCAAGAAGCCTGCTGGGACTTTGTGGTCCAGTGCTAGGCAACAGCCCATCCCCAACACAGCAAACATACAGACCACAAAATGAATGATCTCATCTACAAATCAGCTATTTGATATGCAGATCGGACCCGCAGCCCTCTTCAATAACACAGCTCTGCTCAGGCAGCAGGTGCAGCAGAAGAGTGAGTGGCCTTCCCACATTTCAAAAGCCATGACTGGTTTGCTCTCTCCCTCTGGCCCTTAACAATTTCTGAAGCTCTATTATCTTCATTTTTTATTTAGGTCGTGCATTTAAGAAACCAGGGTTCATCCTCTGCCCTCTGTTTTGAGGCCTAACCTTAAGCCAAGACAAGAGGTAGGATTTCAACGCTCTCTAGTAATTGAGGAAGAATAACGCAATGCTGACTTCAGCCTTAATACACAATCTACTGCAACAATAACGCACTTGGAGAAATGCAGCTGCACAATGCAGTTGTGAATGCCACCCCTGCTTTGTTAGATAGCACGGCCCCTCAAAAATAATTGGCTATGTCTATAGCAGAAATGAGGTTTGCTTTTTTTCTTTTGGGTAGGAAAGTCGTCAGTTATGTTAGGGGAAAAATGAGGGGTAGTCTCCATTCCTTACAGGCAAAAAAAAAAAAAGCTCTTTGTATTGGGTCAGTAATTGTGAGCAGGGCAGTTGTGGGGATGACTGGGGAAGGAATTATGACACATTGAGTCATAGAGTACAGGCTTTTTTCAGCCAAGAAGTAAGAATACAAGCAGGCAGTTTCATCCCACCCCCTCCCCTTGGCTCCAGAAGAGTGGCGAGGTCCTTGGTGTGCCTTGTACAACCATAAAGCACAATGTAATATAATTTATATTGTCTGTGGTTGCAGGTTATGTCCTGAAAGTCATAAACTATTACAGCTTTATGGCTATGCTGCAGCTATTAACTAAATGAAAGAGTTATATGTTGGAAATCAGGAATTCAGACTGGAGTTGAAACTCACCGGGACCAGTTTGGTGGGGGAAAAAAAATAATACATATACATGGAAATACTACAGATAAAAGCAAAACAAAACAGACAAAAATGCTGTGTGTTGTGGAGAGGGGGATAACAATAATATAAATATGCAAATTTAGGGAATTTTAGTTTGTGTAGTCCAAAAGTCATTGCATGACACCCTATCCTTACTGGTAAATATTGTGATCAACCTTCTCCATAGCTATGACTTTCAACTGCAGAAACTTTAAGAAGATATTTGGGACCTGTGTCCATGCTTATTGGCTTAATAAATCAATTCATGATTCAGCAATCACTTACTGAATGCTGACTTTGTGCCAAGGAATAAATATAAAGATAAAAGCGAGATGGTCCCTACCCTTAAAAATTCTACATGTTACTTAGGATCATGTTATTTGTGTCAGTACATAGATTTGTTTATAAATATGTCAGGTATAAATGTAGGAGATTAAATTGATCTAATACTCAGGAGGCAGCTTGGTCTAGTTTGAGAGTTCATAACCTTTTCTATATGTGTTAGACCCCTTTGACAATTTTCTTGAAGCCTGTGGACTCCTAAGGATAGTGTTTTTTAAGTGCACCAATAAAATACATGGGATTACCAAGGAAACCAATAATAATGAAATACAGGTATGTACACATGTGTGCATATGTGAGTATAGACACACATATATTTTCTTTTCCTATATATACCCACATACACATATATTCTTTTTTTTAAAACAGGTACACAGGACCAAAGTTAAGACACCCTTATGAGGAGAAAGAGCACTGAATTTGAAGTCTAAGAAATTTTTTCAAGTTTTGTGCTGCTTATGTATGTGGCTTTATAATAATTCAACTTCTCTCTGTCTCAGTCCATTCATTTTAGGAATGAGGAGTTTTAACTAGATAATCTCTAAGGTTCCTTCCTACTCTGAATCTATGATCAATCTGATCTTTTTTTAATTGGCAAGGTATGTTGACATGGCTTTGGCAATTACATTACAAACTAACCTCCATATTGTTTGTTCCAATATTTCCTTATAGGGGGTGTAAGGAGATGGAGTCCATAGGATATTGGTTTTAATTCACTGTTTTAAAAATCCTAAAACTACAACAAATCTATAATGAATGCCTGGGTTACTGTGTCAGATAAAGAGCATTGTTTAGCTTTGATTTTAGTTTTATACATTAGTAGATGTGGAAACAACTTGAAATTTAGAGAATCCTGGCTGCATCACCTCAAAATGACAGTAGGGTTTTCTTATGACTCTTTAAAAAAAAATGCAAGGTTTCTGAAATGGTGGGAAAAGAGATTCTGGCACAAAACGCCAGGGATTCCTTTTTCTCATCAGCACCATTATGTCTTTTATGAAGAAATGGGTACATGTACCCAGTGGAATATACAGCATCTAAGGCATATATTCAAATGTTTTAGTGTTGGGAAACATGCCTCACATGAGAAATATCTTTCTGCAAATTCTAGGATCTAAATGAAAATTCTAGCATTTGCATTTATCACAAATCTCAATGACACCTGCTGGGCAGTTAGAAGTCCAGCAAATGAAATGACACAAAATGTGTTTTCTGGCGTCTCTAAAGGATGTACTTTTGAAAATCATCACTGTGTAGACAAATGCAGCTGCTCTTGTTTTAAACTCCCTTATTTCACTCCATTTTTTTAAATGAGAAAAAGCAATTGACCAATATTTATTGAGCACCTACTAGAACAATCATAATTATACTTGTACAGTTCTTAAAATTTTAAAAGTGCTGTCATATATATCCTCTCCCTTGATCATGAGAACAACCTGGTGCTTATTTCCAATTGCAGTAACACTAACCTCTTCCCCACCTATTGCCAACACTCCTTAGCCCTGTTTTCTTCCACAACTGACCTCTTTTAGCCATGCAAACTTCAAAACTATTCTGATCTCCACCAGGCATAGGTAGGGGTCTCTGGGTGGTTATACCTACCCAGTCAAACCTTGGCCCTTTGCTGCCCTTCAGCATCCCCTGCTGATACCCTGGTTTCTGGTAGAGGAGGATTAGACAAGTAGTATTAGTGTTCTGGAGCAGTGGTTGACTAAGATTCCTGACCTTCCCCTTTCTCTCCTTTTCTTTTTCTTCTCTTCTCTTTTCTTTCATTTGTTCTCCCTTTATTCTTTCCTTCTTTCCTTCCTTTCTCTCTCTCTCTCTCTTTCTCTCTCTCTCTCTCTCTCTCTCTCCCTTCCACTCTCTTTATTTCTTTCTTTCTCACTTTCTTTCCTCTTTCCCTCCCTCCTTTCTTCCCTCCCTTCCTTCCTTTCTTCCTTCCTTCCTGTCTTGCTTTCTTTTCTTCTTAGTCCTACTTAATCTTATTGTCTTCCCTTGGATAGTACTCCAAGTTTACAAATATACATACATGTATATGTGTATGTATGTGCATGTGTACACATATATACACATGTATGTATAATAAACATATGTATACATTTATTTCTTGTTTATAACTATATCGTGTACATAGTTGTTAGCATGTTGTCTCCTGCATAAGACTATGAGCTCCTTAAGAAGAAAGACTATTTGTTTTTTGTTTTTTGTTTTCCTTTGTATCCCCGGTACTTTGCACAATGTCTGGCAAACTGGAACATAGTAGGTGTTTAATAAATGTTTGTTAACTGACTGATTCTAGTATGTATTTGGGGGTATGTGCTCAATTTCATTTTTTTGATTGATTGGAGTTTGTGATAAAGAATTTTAGAGATCACTGTGTTTAGTGGCTACCAGCAGAAGAAGCAAGAGAAAGAGGAGCTGTTATCTGGGTTTCCATTCATGGAGAAGAAGAGGAGAAAGTGACACCATTATATTTTACATGCTTATCAATATGCAATTGAATTAAAATTTTGCTTGTAAATTCTAGGATCCATTTCAGAACCATAGTTCTAGGCTCTAGATTCAGATATAATCACCCAAGAATGATTATGAAAATACAAATGAGCTAATGAATCAAAAAGCATTTTGGAAAGGTAAATATGAAATGTTCTCTGCTGGAACCACAATGTTTCAGACTTTTAACTTATCAGCTTGTCCCAGTTCCATTAAGATAGCCTTTGGTCCCATTCCATTAACATATATAAAAGCTGAAAGTATATGAATCCTTCAAGGACTTTCAATTAACCAACCAAAACACATTTATCAATGTAATTGCTTGGGGAAAAGAAAGAAAAACAAAAAAACAAAAACAGTTTCTATTCTCAGGTACCTTCTATTCTAATGGAGGAAGTATATATTTAAATCAAAACATGCAAGGTAAATACATAGTATATGCAAGCTAACCAGAGAGGATGGCATTAGCAGTGCCAGTTTTTCGTGGTAAACTCTTTGCATAGAAATCTAAGCATACACATTTTTCAAAATAAGTTCTGACTTTTTAAAAAACAGTATTATGTCAAGAGTCCAGTGTAGAATGTTAGCATGCCTTGGAGGCAGCTAGGTGGCACAAGAGATAGAGTTCTGGGCTTAGAGTCAGAAAACTTGATTTCAAATCTGACCTCAGACACTTATTAGCTGTGTGACTTTGAGCAAGTCACTTAACCTCTGCCTCAGTCACCACAACTGTAAAATGGGGATAATAGCATCTACTTCACAGAGTTGTTGTGAGGATCAAATGAGATAATATTTGTAAGGCACTTAGCAGGATGTCTGGTACATAACAGGCACCTTTCCTCCCCTTGTGAATAGTCTAGTTTTATCTTCTCAAGTCACAAATGAATAAAATGAAACCCAGGAAGGGGAAATAACGTAATTGCATTTAATACTTTAAAAAAATATCTATTTATCAAGACATAGACACACACGTGTGTGTATATTATCGACAGAATGTTTACAAGAACTAAACTAGTTTGCATGGTATATTAGAAATAATCACATCATATTATTTTTGTTTCCATAGCCAAAGTGCTTCTATTAATTCAATAAACATTTATTGATCCTTACCTTTGTATAAAGTACTACACTGGACACCAAGGGAAATATACAAGTTAGATGAATATTATCCTTGCTCTTTTGTAGCTTACATTCTAGTCAGAAGAAGAGATATAAATGCACATCGGTATAAGACACTGCATTACGTGATAAGTATATTATACAGTTCAATAAGTTAACCAACAAATAGGTGCCAAGTAAGTACCTCCCATATGCTAGGCAATGTAGGGATACAAATACAAAGACAGTTTCTTCTTCCAAGGTGCTTACAGGCAATCTGAAGTGATTACATGGATGTATGTAAATACATGCAAATTAATAATAACAATAGTATTTATATAGCATTGTAACAATTACAAACTATATTGCATGTTAGCTCATGTGATCCTCACAGCAGTCCTCTCAGGTAACTGTTATTATTACTCCCATTATACAAAGGTACCTTGACATACGAGTGCACCAACTTATGAGATTTCCAAGACACCATTTGTCACTCGGTTGATTTTTTGCTTTGAATTGCGAACCAAAATTTGAGGTAAGAGCCAAGGCTACTTGTCACAGCAAACACCACCACCCAACACCCACCCAGCATCCTACGCCTCACTTGTTCAGTCCACTTGTTTACCTCTCCAGAGAAGAAAATTAAGTTAAGTGAAAGTAAAAAAGATATTGTAGCAATTAAGTTCAGGGATAAAGTGTAGCATTAAGAATGTAGCGAGTAAGTGAACGAAAGTGACCAAAAGAGCAGGAAACAAAACCCCTCTAACCCTCCTCCATCTATCTCCTCCGCCCTCCACCTCTACCAGTATCTTCTGTTAGCTCAAGTCGTCTGATATCCAAGGTAAATGTATACTTTACAAAACCATTTTATTTCTTTACATTCTCTTTTATTATGTTTTTATACAATATTTGTTATTTATAAATACTTTTTCTTGTTTAAAAACATGTGACAAAAAATACTAGGGTGGCATTTTGGGGGCTGGAACGGATTAATGGCATCTCCATTAATTTCAATGGGGAAAATTGATTTGATATACAAGCAAACTGAGTTTCCAGCTCAGTAATGGCATGAATTAAACTCGTAAGTCAAGTTACTACTCTACCGATGAGGAAATCAAAGCATCAAGATGTTAAGTGATTTGCCCAGGATAATACAACTTGTAAGTGTTTTGTGTATGATTTGAACTCAGGTCTTCCTAACTCCAAGTCTAGCTGGGGACCAGGTGCCACTGGGCCACAACTGAGTACAAAAGAAAGTATTGTGTGAAATCTGATGGCAAAAGGTGTTATTATTAACTGGGAAAAATCAGGAAAGATGTCTTAGTCGATAGTCAAAGATAGGGTTAAAGTCTTCTTTCACTCATGAAGAACAGAGTGAACAAAAACAGAGACAGGAACAGGTGGGATGTTTTCCAAGGGCAGAAAGTTGTCCTGGGATAAAAGTTGTATAAGGTGGGGAAGGTAGGGTGCTCCAAATTCTAGGAGGCCTAGAATGCCAGGCAAAGAAGTCTGAACTTTTCTTAGCTGGTCATGTGTAGTCACTAAAAAAGCAATCTAAAAGCTCAGCCTAATATATTATGCAGCTTCAATAATTCTCACTTGCGCATTTGGTACATTGCAAACACAGAAATGGTCTAGTCAGTGTAGGTTGGTTTACAGAGGAATGAGAATAAAAGAAAAAAATATTCTCTACTCTCCCAAGTTGCTTACCAAGCAGCTTTCAACTAACAGTTTTATTAATTGCTCTGAAAACCTACAATTTAAGTAAGACTGATTATGTTGGATTTTATTCATTTGGTTGGCACTCTTTTAATATGAATGTGACTGAAAACAATAAATCTCTTATCTGTGTCATATGTAATGTGACATTAGGAAATACTAGAAGACATCCATCTATCCACTCCTCTAGAATCAGATCTAACTTTTAATTCAAGTGAAAGGTTTACATTCTTAGGAAATTGCCTTGACAAGTATTTTGTTCTGGGTAACAATAATCATTTCATTTTTCACAGTCTCTTGGCTTAGGGATGCCGTTTTAGGGGCAGTGATTGAGCAACACTGGGGTGTAAAGGAGACCATACTGAATCTGTAGCTAGGATAATACCCAGTTCTGTGTTTGAATCCTCTCTATGAGTACAGGCAAGTCACTTAACATTCCTAAAACAGTTTCCCTCTCTGGAAAATGTAGAATGCACTTCACATTATACAAGTAAGGCTTAAACAGGATAATGCACCGTATACTTCATGTGACTTTTTTGCCTTTTTTTTCATTTTCCTTTTAACTATTAACTAAAACTCAAAATTTCTTAATTATAAATCAACTTTACTGTTTTAAGAAAATTTCACTTTGCATTTCTTAGTAGCAGGATGATATGTTCTGATCAATTGTCTAATTTATTGATGGCTCAGCTTCTTTGCTAAAGAACAAACTGAACCTCAGGAAGGTGGGGAACCTGCAGCCTCAAGGCCCCAGGTTCCCCCACCCCTATACTCTCAGTCAGAAATTTGGAAATCCTTGCTGTTATACTCCCTGGAGGTGTGACATAGGGCAAGTCATTTTTACATCATTTATTTTTGATTTCTTCATCTGTAAAATGGAGAGACTATAGATCTCTCTTGAACAAAATGCTTTTTTATTAATTCATTTTTATGTGCTAAATTTTGAGGAATTATTCAATGGTTGTTTTTAATATAATAAACAATAAAAAACTTATTGAAAAAATCTAGAAGGTTATTAATAATTAGTTCTTTGAGGTAGCAATTGACCTATTTTGTATTGTTTTATTTTTATTAGGTCTTTGTATCTACTTTGTCTAACAGTGGCTTATATTAAATGACTAGCATACTAGGCATTTAATAAATGATTATTGGGGTAGGCTGGGTGGTGCGGTGAATAGAGCACCTGCCCTGGAGTCAGGAGGACCTGAGTTCAAATCCAGCCTTAGCACCTGACACTTACTAGCTGTGTGACCTTGGGCAAGTCACTTAACTCCAATTACCCTGCCCCCACCCTCTCCAAAAAGAAATAAATGCTTACTGAATTTAACTGAAACTAGGTATGGGTCTACGTATACCAACAAGTAGTCATTTCTATTATTTATCAGGTTAAAAAATTCCACTCAAATTTCATGTATTCAAATAGATTGCTGAGCACTTATCTATTTAAATAAACTCTGAAGAAAGTAAACTCATCTTAGGTTACAGTCAGTTCAACTATAGCTTGTTTTAAAAATGTGAATTTGTTCCAAAGTAATTAAAATATTACAGAACAATGTGAGTATAGCTTAAATTTCACATTTGCTTATGCACAATTCTGTCCAAAGACACATTGAAACTGATGATGTAGAAAACTTCCCTACTTCATAATAACTCACAATTTGCAATATTTCCAACCTTACTTTCTTTCACAAATTAATTTGAGGTCTTTTTCAAGGTAAAATATTATATTTATTGTAATTCTTCTGGTACAGTTGGAGCTGTGGGCAGATGAGAGCTGATCAGTTTGATAAAGCAGATTCTTTGGACCAGGGACTATCCCCTACACTTTAGAAAAAAGGCCATATTGTTCACTTGACAGACTGTATACAGAAAGATCATTGTACATCACTATATGGGTTTAATTTTGTATGGTTCTAATCATATCCCCTAAACACAACATACATATAAAATAAAAGCTACACTTTGAATAGCCTAGTATACTACAGGGATCTTTATATTGGGAAGGACACTTGGGCTTTTGTCCTGGCTCTGCCATTGGCTGAATATCATCTCTTTCCCCTCTCTAAGCCTCAATTTCCCCATCTATAAAATTCAGACTAAATGATTACCCATATCTTATGGGTCTAACCTAGTTGGGACATGTTCAACAAACATTTATGAAGTGCTTGCTAGGTACTATGATAAATGCTTAGGATACAGAGAAAGATTAAACTATCTTCCCTGCACTAAAGGAACTTGGGAAGCAGGAAGACTTTTCTATGTCTACCTATATCTACTATCTACCTCACACTGTTGTGTCAAAAAAGGTTTTGGAAACATTAAAGAGTGTTGGAAATGGAAACTATTGTTCCCATTTGAATTAAGCATAAATCTTTTAAGGTACAACACTTAATTACCTATTCCTTCTAAACATGAATGAGTGCTTTCAATTTCCAGAAGGCAGAATGAAATCTACTAAGAACAGCTTGGTTGGAGCCCTGAGTAGTCAAGGACAAGAGAAGCAGGTTGCTTGGCAGTTTGTGAGCATTTCCCAACAGTGTTTATGGGGAGAGGAGTAATCAAAGGTGACTGACCCTAAATCACAGCAACCCAATGATCCAATTTGATTTAACCTTGTGTTATGGAGGGAAACTTTTTTTTTTCTGAGATTCTTCGGCAGTACATTTGTCACCTGCTTGACTCTAGTAAAAGGATGAAGCATTCAGTGGTCCCAAGTAACTGCATTTGGGTGTTTACACATGCTGAGGAGCTAGTGTAGCTGCCTTTGGATCAATGTGCACAATACCCTGCCCCTGCTGTACTGTACCTCAAGCAGAATCTGATCAGAAAGCTTGTCACCTTTGATTACCAGGCACATCCCCATGTGAAAGAAACGAGATGTGAAGAATGACCTCTCACCGATGTTTGATCCCATGGACAAAATCATTGCAGCTTTAACCCTTCCCTGCTGGAAGTTCATGCATCATCCTCAGAAACAATTTCAATGGATTGTCAAATTCAATAAACAGTTTACAAGTAGACTCCCCAGGAAAGCATGCCTCCTTTAGAATTGCAGGAGTTATATATCACTGGTTTTGCTCTGTGTGTACTGAGAGTGGAGCAGGAAAAAAAAATAAAAGTTAATGGACCAAGGTCTTAATTCTGACTTTTCTACTCCTTAGTTGTGTTGACCTTGGACAGTTTATGGGACCTCTCTCTGTCTCAGTTTCCTAATCTGTCAAGTGGAGAGGAAACATGACCTAATGAGTAGAACATGGTAATTAAAATCAGGAGACTTGAGTTCTACAACAGAAAGGTGAGTTAAATGCATGGGAAGAGGTTGGAAGAATTAGGAACATATATCTTATTATAAGATAAGAGTTAGTTTGGTGAATATCTTCAAGTTTTTTAAAGGTTATTATGGAAAAGAGGAGGCAGTATGGTGAGGTGGTAAGCACATTGGCCTTGGAGTCAGAAGATCTAGGTTCAAGTCCTACTTTTTACTTATGACATATCTGTGTGACCATTGACAAGTTCTCTAATCTCCTTCCGCCTCAGGTTCCTCTAGATGAGTTAGTCAGTTAGCATTCATTAAGCTCCTACTATGTATTAGCCACTGTGCTAAGTGCTAAGGGTATGAAGAAAAGGGAAAAAAAAAATAAACCACAGTCCATTGCTCTCTAGATCCTAAGAATTGTTTGGATTAAATGGCCTCTGAGCTTCCCTCTAGCTCTCTGGTCTGACATGTTCTGCTTGGCCCTGGAAGGCCGAATAAAGAGCAGTGAGTATAAATTACACAGAGGCAGACTCTGTGGTATACAGGAGTAGGAAACAAACAAGCCAGACCATTTTAACAAAGATGGCTCAAAGCAGAATGGGATACAGTAGTTTCTCCCTCATTCAAGGTCTTAAAGTGAAGGCTTATCTTGCATGTTATAGTGGGGATGTATCCTTCAAACCTGGGATGGATTCTGATAGGCCTTCCTGCTCTAAGATTCCATGACTTGGAACAGACCAGACAGACATTTGTCCTCAATCATCTGTAGGGCAAGGACACAGAAGAGGGAAATTAGAGTTATTCTGTTACCATTCCTCTTATTAGAAAAATAGGCAAAAGGTACAGGAAGGTGTAATTTAGCTCATCATAAGTCAGAATTTATCACTTTCTAAAATGGAATGGACTTCTCCAAAAAGGTATAAGCTCTCATTAAAGTTTCATTTGCTTGTTTTTTAATAAAGACGTGATGACCACATGTTGAGTCCTTTCTAGAAGGAATTCCTGTACCAGGTGAGGAGTTGAAATAGACAGCCTCTTAGATTTACAACTCTGGATTTCTGATTACATAGCTAGATGATCTTTAGGGTTCCTTACAGGTCTGTGATCTGTAACCAGATCAGTTTTATCCCAGCACCCGTGACCATTGGGAAAGATTTGCAATTTCACACTTCCGAAAAAGAGCCTCCTACCTTCTGTACAAAATCGAAGCAGGGCTGCTGCCTGCAGAGACATTTGTGGAGTCACCACATATAGCTCTGATCTAGTGTACTTCACATTCACGGAGTTTTCAGGCTATTTCTAGGCTCCTTTCAGAGCCTTCATCTCCAGCAAGGCTGCACAATTCACATAAGCACACAACGTGAACTCCATTTACAGGCAACCTGCATAGGGAAGCTAAAGGAAGAGTCAATGCAATTAACCCAGAGCGAAATTCTGCCTCTAAAAAAAATTCTCCCTCTCTAGTCTAGGGTTTATAGTACAAGGTTTTCACTGTAATGGCTCTTGTAAATTAATTGCAGGCACAATTGTCCACTGGCATTCTCAGAATAAGTGGCAAGTAGTTAATTGCACCCCAAATTAGCCAATTCTGCCCATAATTAACCATTTGAAGACAATTAATTGAATGCATAATATTTGCACCTGCAGCTAATTGGAGGCCCCTAAATTGTTCCTGGAAGAAGAAAAAAATAACAAAAACAAATAAGGCTGTATTTAAAATGTGGGCCTTTCTTTTCCAAGATCTCATCAGGCTGGTAAGAGAGTTTGACCTTAGAAAAGGCACAGAGATCTTGCAGCTGCTAGTGGGAAGCATCCAGGTTTACAGATACCCTTTCCTTTCTTTTGGTTTTTTTTTTTCTCTTACTTGATTATTAGGGTATACTGTAAGTCGTTTCGCTCACTTTCTACATCCACTGAGGCCACATTTTGTATAAATAGTTAAAGGGTCACCATCTAGCTATGGTAACTTCTCTTTCAGAAGAGTTCTCCTTCCACCTGTTGTTTGGGGGAGTTACCCCTCCCAGATGAGTTGGGTCAAAGAGGCTTAACAAAAGGGAATAAGGAGCAGAGCTTAGAGGGCTCCAGAAGGATCCTTACCCCACACCCACCACAGACAGGTCTAATCTCCCACAGCTGTCTAATAGTAGGGGGGCTGGGTGAGAAAATGTGGAGAGCTTCACAAAACCATCATTCCTTCCCCTGTCTCAGGGCCCCAGGATCCATTCTGTAGATCAAATTTTCCTTATGTACAAATCACCATATTCATCTTCTGCTCAAAGCCATTTCAATCCTTCCAGGTTGCTTCCTTTATAATTAAGGCCAAACTACTTGTTTTGACATTCAAGGCCCTCTACAACCTGCCTTCATTCTACTTGGTGTTATTTCTCATTTCTCACCTTCACACTTCTAATCCCCAATGTAACTACTCTCAATTCCACAAGTTTTTCTTAGGCTCTCTTGCTCCTCAGCCCCTACTCTGTTCGAATTCTGTTGATCCAAGACTCAGCTGAAAGGCCACTTTCTCCAGAAAGCTTTTCCTATCTCCTCCCCAGTTGCAAATAGTTTTCCTTCCTTTGTTTATACCTCTATTTTATTTTTTTCTCATCTATTTCAAAATTATTTGCATACATGATGTCCATCTCTACAAACCAAGACAAGAACAAAAATTCTTCTAAAACATTTTAACATTGTCTATTTTTCATTTTGTTGATTTTGTTGCCATTTTGGTAGAATTAATATAGAAATCCCTGTTAGAATATATTCTATTCTTTTCTTACACATAAATAAGCTATTATTATTATTCTAACAGGAATAACATTCATAGGATCATAGACTTAAGAACTGGACTGACTTCATCGAATCCAACCCACCCTTTTTACAGATGAAAAAATAGAGACCCAGAATAATAAAAAGACTTGAAAATGTCACATGTGCAAAATAACAAACTAGATGTTTGTTTTTGATGGATTTCAAGAACATTTTAACTTTGATGTTGCCTCATAGAATAATGAGGAGGAGGAGGAGGAGAATGGTAGCAATAATAAAAATACACTAATGTTTTTTCTTTTCCGTGTTTATCTTCTCATGCTTCTTGTGTTGGAGTGTCAACCTTTCTTTTCAGTTCTGGTTTTTTCAGCAAGAAGTTTCAAAGTCCTCCACCTCACTGAATGACCATATTTTCCCCTGGAACACTATACTCAGTTTTGCTGGGTAGGTGATTCTTGGTTTTAATCCAAGCTCCCTTGATCTCTGGAATATCATATTCCAGTCCCTTTGATCCCTTAATGTAGAAGCTACTAGATCCTGGGTTATCCTAATTGTGTTTCTTTTTTTAAATTTTTTTTTATTTTAGTTTAGTTTACATCATTGATTTCGACAAAATTTTGAGTTACAAATTTTCTCGCCATGTTTCCCCTACCCACCACCCCAAAACAGCCATCCCAGTGTACCCCCCCTCCCCTAATCTATTCTCTCCTATATCTTCCCCCCTCACCCTTCTGTTTTTCCAGTAGGGCAGGATGGATCTCCCAACCACAGTGCCTGTGTATCTCAAGTGCCAGTTTGATGTAGTTAATAATAATAATGATTGTATATATATATATATATATATATATATTTTTTAACATTTGATTATAAAACTTTAAATTCTAGATTCTTTCTCTTCCTCCCTTGTCACCCACCCCCACTGGAAGGACAAGCAATCAAATACAGGCTGAACATGTGTAATTACCCACAACCTCTCCACAGTGGGCATATCGTGAGAGTCTGATTACATGTCCCTTCTTCCTATCCTGCCACCCTCCCCCTGCCCCCATTCCAATCTCTACCCTGTCCCTGTCCCTGTCCCTCTACAGAAGTGTGCACTTCCATCAACTCTCCCCCCCACCCTCCCCTCCACTCCATCACCCTACCTCTCATCCCCCTTTCCCCTACTCTTCTATGTGGCAAGATGCCCAGTTTAGAGTTTATGTCAT
>CM053581.1:164127012-164168455 GCA_028627135.1 Pseudochirops cupreus
TAATTCTGAAGGAATTATTCTCTTCAGAAAGCTTTTGAGATTCTTTTTCTGTCTGGCAAAGTCGACTTTTTAAGGCATTCTTCTCCTCATTGGCTTTTTGGCCCTCTTTTGCCATTTGAGTTAATCTATTTTTTAAGGTGTTAATTTCTTCAGTCAGGTTGTTGACTCTCTTTTCATGATTTTCTTGCATCATTCTTATTTCTCTTCCCAATTTTTCCTCCAATTCTCTCATTTGGTTTTCAAAATCCTTATTAAGCTGATCTCTAGCTTTTAGGCAATCTTCATGTTTCTTGGAAGCTTTTGGTGGGAGAGTTCTGACTGTGTTGTCTTCCTCCTGTTCCCTGCTTTGATCCTTCTTTTCCCCAAAGAAGGAATCTACAGTTTGGTTGCTGTTTTTACTTTGCTTCCTATGCTTGCTCATGGTTGGCCAGTCACTGATTTTTTATCTCTGTGGAACTCTGCTTCCAGAGGGGAAAGTTTTGTCCCAAATCGCTGGGTTTTTCCCAACTGCCGGCACTTTTAGGAGGCTGCTGCAGCCCCCGCCAGCTCTGGCTCACTGAAAACGCACCCCAGGACCACCACCCAAGACTACAATCTGGATCCACGCCACTCAACACAAGAGCACTTGCCCTCTGAATGATAGCTTGGGCCTCCTGCAGGCCAAGGAGCTCTGAAGCAGCAAGGTGGAGGCAGCTGCAGGGCCACCGCTTCTGCTGCTTCCTTGCCCTGGAGGCAGTTTGGCCGGACCCTCTTTTCTCCCCCAATTTTAGCTGAGTTCCACTGACCTTTCACTTAGTCCTTTTTTTCTTATGGCTTGATAATTCTGGATACTGCCACAGCTGCTGCAGATCTGCTCTCCTGAAGCTCCAGCTGTGGCTTGGCTTGTCAGGCTGCCCCCAGGGCCAAGCCGCCGTTTCAGGCTGGACTGGTTTTGGCTCCCAGAACTGAGAAGGTCCCTCCTAGCCAAGCTGCCTTCAGTGGAAAGTATATTTGTGTGCATTTTAGAGCTCTAGAATTTGTTTAGAGTTATATTTTAGGGGTATTTTGAGGTAGCTATGTGGGAACTGCGGTACCTTGCTGCTCCTACGCTGCCATCTTGGCTCCACCCCCCTATAAACCTTTTAAATAGAAGACTAAGTAGAATTTTTGTGTATCTCTACTAAAGACCTCCTTCCAAAGTGATATGAACCAAATGGTGACTCTTTGGGTCCATCCATTCAACCAATTCTGAATCTGCATAACAGCATTGTTGTTGAATTCACAGCTTTCCAATATGTCAACAAGAATAGCATAGGACGCCTTATCAAATCCATTGTTGAAAGGCCAGTAAACTATAGTTATAGCATTCCTATGGTCTACTAACACCATTATTGAAAAGTAGTAGGTGCTTAATGAATGGTAGTAGAATAACCCTGTTAAAAAACAAAATGATGTTGCTTTTTATATCTATTTCTCATCAAAAAATCCTGAATATTTTACTAAACTATGATTCCTGAACCTTCAATCCCTTCTTTAATGTCTTCAACTAGATATCCCACTAGCAGGACCCAGGTTCAGATCTCACCTGTAATTCTATCAGTCTAGTATTACCTCTCAGAGACTCAGTTTCTACATCTTCTAAATAAGATATTAGATTAGATGGCTTCTGAAGACAATAGAGCTATAATTCTCCAATCCCTGAAACAGAAATCATCATCTTTCCCAGTAAGTGTGATTCTTCTCCAGACTTTCCTATACCTTATGCTACCATTATCCTCCCAGATACTTGGATTCAGAATTTGGGAGTCATTTTTGATGCTTCCTAGTTCTTCCTCTTCCCCTTCATCCCCAATCACTTGCCAACTCCTAGCATTTCACTTCATTATCTAACAGATTTATTCTTTTCTTTCCATTCATCTTGCCACCCCTTTAGTTTGGACCTTTTTCTAATAATTGCCTCCTAACTTATCTACCTACATCTAAGCCTCTTTCCCCTCCCATTCATACTTCACACCACTGCCCAAGTAATTTTCCTAAGGCTCAGATCTGACCATGTAATTTCTTCATTCAAAAATCATCAGTTGTTCTTTACTCTATGGTACAAATTGTTATTCAGTTAGGTTCAACTCTTAGGTCGGGGCTTTCTTTGCAAAGATACTGGAGTGGTTTCCCATTTTCTTTTCTAGCTCATTTTATAGATGAGGGAACCGAGGTAAACAGTGTTAGGTGACTTTCCCAGCGTCATACAACTAGTTGAGGCTAGATTTGAACTCAGGTCTTCCTGAATCCAAGTCTAGCTGCCACCCAGCTGCACCCTAGCTCATAACACAAACTCCTTTAATATGGTAATCAAGATGTTTCAAAATTTGCTTTAGCCTTACATTTTTAACATTTTTTTTCACACTATTCCTCTTCATACACTAAGTTCCAACCAAATAGGACTGCTGGCTAGCTATTCCCTAAACTCAACTTGCCTTATTTCTTCTATGGGCACAGTAATAATTAACATTTATATAGGGTTTGGGGTTTGCAAAGCACTTTGCATAAATTGTATAATTTGATCTGTACAACAGCCTTGAGAAGTTCATGTTGTTATTTTTCCCTGGTTTATAGATAAGGCAATTGGTGTTAACTAAGGTTAAATTACTTGTTCAGGATCATACAGCTAGAAGGTATTTGAGGCAATATTTGAACCCAGAGCTTTTCTTATTCCAAATCCCGAACACTTTTCACTAGGTGAAGCACCCTCTCTTTGTGGTATTTACAAGGCTGTTTTCCATAGCTGGGATTCCCTACCTTTTCACTTTTGCCTTTTAGAATCTTTCTCTTTCTTCATGTGTTAAACCGTATAGATAGAAATACAAGCAAAAAGCAGTCTCTGCCTTCAAGGAGCTTATATTCTTAGGGGGAAAGACTACACAAAAAAAGAGAACTGGAGAGTATTGACAGTAGTGGGGGTAGGGGCGAAGATATCCACATGGGGGCGAAGTCTTTAGATTCAGAATCAGAAGGAAAACAGCAGGGGAATGAACCTGGACCATCTTAATCCACCCCCCTGAATCAGAGGCCTCAGAAGGAAGGAATTCATCAATGAGAGAAAGGGAGGGATATTTTAAGGTGAGAAGGTCCACAAGAACTAAAGGAACTTTCAGAGCAAGAAGCAGCTGAATCATGGTGGCAGCGTCCACAGTGTTAGAAGTACAACCTGTAGAGGAATGAAACATGGCTGGCCTGTGTCTGCCCCCAAAACAGAGGTCCCCTGGATGGAATCTACCAATGGGAGAAGGAGACCTGTATGGCAGAGGGATATTCCAGAGTGAGAAGGCCCTGGGCATTTCAGAAAATTGAAGTTTTTCCTGATCTCTTCAGAACCCCTCAAGATAAAAATGTTCTCTACCTTCTCAGATTTTCCTAGAGCACTTTTACTGGGTTTCTCTTGTTCTCCGTAACATCACTATCTTTTTGACCATATCTCTAGATTTCTTGGTTACCTATATAGCACAGAAGGATTGTGCCTCCTTTTCTTGTGATGAATAACAGTTCAAAAGAAGTTCTTTGCCTAATTCAAGAATCCTCGATCTAGCAGGGGTTTTCATGGACATGCCTAGACCTAATTTTGATTTTACTTTAGCCATACATGGCTGCAGTCACCTTTCAGATCAGAGTTTAATCTGAGTAATCTCTTTGTTTTTTGAAAAAATAAAAAGCTATATTCCCTCTTGTGAAGGACCACATAAGTAAAGACAGCTACCCTACTTACTACCACTAAGAAATGGTTGTTAATTTTCTGCATTGCCTGGGACCTAGAGCTAGAATGATTTTCAACATCATTTAGCCCAATGCCCTCAGTTTCCAGAAAAGGAAATAAAGTGACTCTCCCAATGTTGCACAGCAAGTAGTGAGGTACCAGAGAAAGATTTTTAACTCAGGTTCTCTGGTTCCAAATGCAGAATGTTTTTCAACACAGTATACAGGGTTGAAAACCTACAGAATTACTCCTGCCAATAAATACATCCTCTATTCCAGGAAAAAAGGAAAGGGAGAGGGAAGAGTGATGCTGACTCCACTATATCCAGTAGATTTGGCATGGTCAGCTAAATTGTGCCCTAGACTTAAAGTCCTGGAATGACTTATTATTGCCCGTATGATCTAATTGAAACTCCTCAGTTTAGATTTCTAGGCTTTTCATCAACTGGCCCTACTTTTCTTATCTAGTCTCATGGGTTGTAAAGAATTTCCTACAACTGGGAAGCACGGAATCAACTTTGCCAGCTACATTTGCTATTCTACCTTCTACAAGGGATAATTCCTTAAATTGTGAGGCTCCAAGCCCCCATGTGACAGGGTTTGTTTATCACAGAACTGATTCTGTCACCATGTTCAGGCTGTTTCCAGTGCTCAAGGTAAGTGGCTCCTTATATGTTCATAAATTATCTTCTTGTCTCCAGGCTCTCTCCCTACCAGTCTACCCTACATGCAGCTGACAAAGTAAGTTTCCTAAGGCAGAGATCTGACTATGTTACTTCTTTACTCAAATATTTTCATTGGCTCCTATTGCCTCCAGAAAAACAAACAAACAAACAGAACCCCAACAAACTCCTAAGCTTGATCTTCTTTTTTGTGGTTGTTTGTTTTCTGATTAAAAATGATTGATGATTTTTATATCACTCTCATTTCTCAATGTGTCTCTTCCACCCCCCTTCCCAGAGAGCTACCTTTATAGCAAATGAAAAAGGAAACCAAGAGTTCAGTCAACACACCAACCAAGTCCATGTTTGCGTTGTTCCACACACAGAAGCCCCCACCTCTGCAAGGAAGGATGATTGCTTTTTACATCACTTCTTTGGGGCCAAGCTTAGTCATTAAAACTTCATAATATTCATTTTGATTTCATCATTGTTCTTATTCTTTCTGTTTACATTGTTATAATCATCGTGTTATTGTTTCCTTCGTTCTGCTTACTTCATTTTGCGTAAGTTCATAAAAATTTTCCCATGCTTGTCTGTATTCTGTATATTGACCTTTATTTTTCACAGTGCAGTAATATTCAATTCTATTCATGTATTATATGCATCTACTATATATGCTACCTTATCTTTAGCTATACATATACATGTTTCTCCTGGCCAGATTGTAAGCTCCTCAAGGCCATTATGGTTTAATTTTTGTCTCTCTGTATTTAGTGCATAACATAGTGTTTGTCATGGAGAAGGTTCTTAATACATACTCCTTTATTAATTTATTGATACTTGCTAAATGATATTAATACTAGTTGATTGATATCATATCACTTAGCCTTCTAAATGTTTCCCCTTCTTCCATAAATGATCAATGTCTTTAGTTTTCCCCGTCATACTTTGTTATCAATGGTACCATTTACAACACTTTTCATATACAGATCTTCATTGGTGCTATGCTATAGCTTACTGATACCTCTCATGGGTCTCTCTATTGCTTATTAGGTTTCTCCTAATTTAGGTTACTCTGAGGTGGTGATATTTTATAATTTGTACCTTTGTAGCAATGCTAGGAGAATATTAATGTTCAAGAAGTTTACATAGACACACATGTGTCTGTGTATATACATACATATATATGTATATATGTATATATATATATGTGTGTGTGTGTGTGTGTGTGTGTGTGTGTGTGTGTGTGTGTGTGTGTGTTACACGGAGTAGTTTGGAATCATTGTACAGATTCCCAAATGCAGTACAGCTTTTGTAATGCAAATTCATCTTGGTGTCCACCTCAGAGGTAGAGGGGAAAAGTGAAAAATTCAAGACTCTTCTGACCTTCCATATTTGGCATAGGGTTGCTTTGTGTAAAAAACAAACCAACAGCAAAAATGAGGAGTTACCTCCAGGCAGAAAGTCTGGGAATTTTTTGAGTATAGTAGTGAAATTTCTTTTATACAACAGGAAGAAGAGTCTTCTAGAGTCATATTTAATCCCCACTAATTCACTCCTCTTACTCAAGGTAAAAAGCTAGTAGGGTTGATCAGCTAATCCAATAACAACCATCTATGAAGTGCTTACTATGTACCAAACACTATGCTAGGTATAAAAGAATAAAATAGTCTTTGCCCTCAAGGGGGTTACATTTTATAATGGAAATGTAAGGGAAGGAACATTCAACTTGGCGTCAAGAGACCTGGGTTTAAATCCTGGCTCTGATGGTGACTTACTGCATAATTCTAGACAAGTCCCTTAATCTTCTTTTGATCTTCAATGCCCTGTTCTATAAAATGAGGTTAACAATACTTAAAAAATTCTCTTTGATAAGTACTTATGAAATTCTTACCCTGTGCTAAGTATTTGGGATATAATGACAAAATGAAAAATAATTTCTGTTCCAACAGAGTTTATAGTCTACTTATAGGGGTTAAGGGTGTGGTATGTGTGGGGTCATTTGTCTGCACAGTGTTGTTTGTCTGTACAAATCTTAAGAATTTCAGAAATGAGAATTATTGTTATCTTGACTTTCAGTCTAGTTTTTTTCCCCATTATATCATATAACCTGCCCTTTCAGCACTAAACTAAAAGTCAGTATATTGGTAGCCTAATATTAGCTTTGTCATTAACACTCTTTATGCTTTGAGTGCCAACAACTACTGTTCTCTGGTCCTCGGTTTTCACATTTATAAAATGTAATAAATAATACTAGGTGTCTCTGAAATCTCTTTGACCTCTGCTATTCTTTGGTTCATTCATTCATTCATTCTTTGAAAAGAAAATTAGCCGTCTTAGCTATGTGGTTAGAACCATTACAATATTTCAAGGTCATTTTTCTTGCCTGATTCTTAATCTAGCAAACCTATTGATTTGAATACAGATGGGGACAAAAGGCCAAAAATGGATAAAGGCTTTCCCTTTCAAGTTATAAATCAGAATAACTTGCCATTTTAGTTATCAGGAGGAAAACATGCAGAATTTTCAAATCACTGTCAGAGAAGATGTTAAATTGGATTTCTGCATGCATGTCTTGTTTGACAATGCTCATAGCTGCTAGATGTCTGATCATGAGTTAGAGATGTAATTCGAAAAATCTTTTCTGCTTTCTACCAAGAAATCTAATAAACCTCATTCTAGGAAAAAAAGCCTACATGGTTAAGGTCTGCTAGAGAAGAATATATATTCAGAATAATGCCTCCAGGTCCAAATAAATAGATTTCTTTATTGTGGCTACAATATGATGTATAAAATATGGTAAAAAAATAATAAAAATGAATGACATCAAATAGAAAACGACAAAGCAAAACACCTAATTTTTCAAAGAAATAATCTAGATGATCTGAAATACCTGGGTGAAATTTGGTCAAATAAAAAAATGATGCGATATTTATAGAGTTCAGTGAACAGCTACCATTCTCTAGGGGAGTTGAATCTCATTCTCTGCTAGGCGACATTAGTCCTTCTCCATGTGGATTTACATAGCTTTGCCTTCAGAGGGTTCTCAGTGGGTGGGAAAGCTATGTGAAATGTTAAGGTGAATAAGAACTGGACTGCACAGATTCTGTTTTCATTTGAAATTCCTATTTAGGATTCTGTATGGAAGATGTTCAAAGAAGGTGTAGGTAAAAACAACAGTAAAAAAAAAATTACACCTATAATTCCCATTTACATAGCCTTTTTCATTTTTATTAATTTTTCTCTTTTTTTCAATTAACATTTATATTCTCTCCTTGCCACCTTCCTTTCCTCCTCATCTGAAAAATAAAAACCCAAAACAAAACAAAAAACCCCAAAACCTCTGAAATAAATATGCGTAGGTAAGCAAAACAAATTCCCCCACTGGTCATGCACAAAAATATATGTTTTACATGGAATTTTAAGTTTTAAAAGTGTTATCAACCCTTCAAGATAACTAATATATCATTATGGTAACTTATGAGGAGATTGAGATGCTGAGGAGGTAAATTAAGTGATTTGTGCAATTATCCAGACCTGGGTTATCCTGACACAGGTTATTTTGTTAAATCAAGTTTTTGTTTTTGTTTTTAGTATAACAATTGTGAGCTCCATAGCTGTAAAACTTGCAGAACCATGTGAATCAGTGACCACCTTGCCCACAGTAAAGCAATACCACCACTATTGTCTGACTGGGGGAGCTGGCATGTCTATCTCTGATTCTTAACATTCCAGTCTGCATCCTGGGAGCATTTTCTCATCTGTGTTCTCAGGAGCTCAGGAACCCCTGTGTGTAGGATGTTAGGAACTTACTGTTTTGTATCTATCTGCAGTAAAAACTAGAAAATCAGGGGCCTGGCTAGAGCAAGTTGTCAGCTTAGACCCCAATTCTAAGGTGTATGTTTGTGCCCTTGATGAAACCAGGACAAGATTAAGTTTAGTTGGTTTCTTGGATTACTGTTCTGAGATATTCCATCAGCACTCCAATATTTAACCTTTAGGAAAAGTGCCTGGAGAATAAATCAATACCCTTCTACTATCAAATTAACTCCACTGTACCTCTTCATTCATTAGTTCAAATTCTCCCTTTAAAGACAAACCCATAAAGTAATTTTGAACTACCTTAGAACCTTAGATGAACTCTTTGCCACTGAGCTTGACATTCTCAACCTCAGTCCCTTCATTCTTCAGAGAGTGTTCCCTCTCCTTTCTCCTCATTCACACCCCTATATCCAATTAAGATGGTGAGCCCGTGGGTAATGACTGCTTCTTATTCTGTGTATGCTCCATGGTGTCTAGTAGGCTGTTGGTGATCAGCAGTTATTAATTGGTAACATATATTTCAATAAAGAAGTCTAAAGACTAATTAAGAAATTAATCAATGCTCTAGCCAATGTGAATAGTCATACTACTGCTACACTGTGCTGTAAGACACTTTATGGTTTTATTCCCAAGGGACTAATTAATATCCAGCGAAACAAAGAAAAAGTAGAACAAGAAGCAATATCCCCTTGGAATATCACTAGTTCGCTGAGGTTGTAAAGCCCCAGAGCCATGCCAACTTTTTGCTGACTAGTAGGCATGGAAAAATTTTTTTTTTGCTTTTTGCTTTAAAAGGTATATGCATAATGGTCTGGATTATATCTGTATTATCATGAATTTTTTGACATTACAGGCTTTTCATATTTTTAGGGAAATATAATTTTTTCATATCTTATATATTCATAATATGATGATAGTATGGTCTGTGAAGAAATTGGCTAATTTGCAGCCATCCCCTACCAACAGTCTAATGGTTGGGTAGGCCCTGTTCAACTTCAGAGAATGATTTATTAAAATTGGAGATATGTTGACACTAGACTATTAGTAATGCAAATGCCAAGTAACTGTTGATTTGTAATAAGCGGCACAAACAAAACAGAAAACCCATTAAAAGCCACTTTTCAGACTATGAGAACTTAGCTTAGAAACCATTCTAAATGATCCAAACAATCAACAAGTAAATCAACAAGTGTTTATTAAAAGCCATTATTCGTTTAATGTGCCGAGCACTCTGCTGGGCATACCCTACAAGCTAGGATGATAGAGACAAAAGGGGGGGGAGGAGTCTTTTTTTTTTTAAGGAACTTCTATTCTATATAGAACTAGTTTCTATTTAGAGGATAGTTCTCTTGTATAGCAGAGACAATGTCAGATCTAATATTCCTAATGGCTTTGAAGGACTAAGTGGCTAATTGTTCAAATTTGGGTAGAAATAGTCTGGCTGTTCAAAGATACAGATCTGAGGACAGGAATTTTTCTGCACTGGGACTAAAATTTATATAAGAATAATGCAGTCTAAGCATGTGATAGTTATACATTGTGTAACATTTTATATTTAAACTTTGCCAAAATCCTTTCCCACAGTCTTCTAGCGGTATGGACATGACAACATCAAAGGTTGTACCATAGACCCCTATCTTTGGAAGGTCCTACAAAATTGGAAAGACTTATAGTACAGGATGTAGAGAGACCTTCATTCACAGACAAGCCTTAAGCATAACAAATCATGAAGCCCTCCATTAAGGCAAGGTATAAAGGGGTTGCATTTGGAATTAGTGTGCAGATGGCTCACAATGATAAAATCACTGATCTTTTGAAATACTGAAACATTGTAGTTCAGTATTTCAAGTAACATGCACACATATATGTACATATGTGTGTGTACATACACACCGAATATACACACACATATACAGATAGGGTGCCTCTCCCACTCCCAATTAATCATTCAGTCCATCAATGGACATGATAAAATCTTAAATCTATTTATAAGATGATAGATACCCTGTGATCTCTTTACGAAGTATGATTCTTTGGGTGAAGAAAGGAATCAAAATGAAATGATTAGGAGAATCAGTCAGACCCAGTGAGCCCAGTATTTGATTTGTAATAAAATATAGCATATGTATAAAAAAGCAGTAAGTAAGGGGTAGGAGATTTGATTACCGGAGATGATGATTAAAGTTTGAGCCAAGTTCCTGAGAGGGATAAAGAACCTTCACAGGATGTGAACTCTTGAAGCAGAAAAGAATGACAACTATAAATGCAAGAAAAAGAAATTCCAGTTGTAAGTTTATACTTTGGTCAAACATGTTTTTTACCCATCTCCTCACAGTCATCCAAATTTAAAGCCAACTCTTCCTGTGGACTCTGTGTATCCTCATGAAAAAGTGCTCCCCAGTTTTTTGAGAAGGAATGCTATCTTTCATCTGGATTTCTTTGCCATCTTAGTAAATATCCTTTTCTCAAAGCTAATGGAGACTATGGCTTATAATCAATGAAGAGCATACTGATGGGGGCTCCTGAGCAACCATCCTTGAAAATCCAGTCCTTCTTAGAGTTGCCTCTAGAATCCATAAGGACAAATAGACCTTGACTACTGAGTTGAGAGAGTGAGCACAAAGGAGGTGCATGTGAACAAATAAATGTATGTATCTATGTATGTACATAAAATTTTTTCTTTTTTTGAGAGCTCAGAATTTTCCTATTAACTCCTTTTCCCATCAGTTGCTCTTCTTGCTTTTTTAATTCATGAACATCAGACCCAGAATTTGTTACTCTTTGGAAACTGTCCTCCTCCCCCTACAGCTTCCTTTTGTGTATTATCATCTCCTATGAGATTGTAAGCTCCTTGAGGTCAGGGACTATCCTTTTTTGTTGTTTTTGTTTTTGTATCCCCAGTGCTTAGCAGAATGCCAGGCATGTTTTAGACTGTTAATGTATGTTTATTGGCTATTGATTATAATATCCAATCTTTCTATCTCTGTCTAGACCTACCTCTGTATCTAATTTGTATAAATGTATGTTATAGAATTAAAATGATAATATACATAAAACTTGGAAAACTTGAAAGCATTCTATAGATGTCAGCTATTTTTTTCTGCCATTATCTTCATTGTTATTGTCTTCATCATTGTTATCCTTATAATTGCTTTACTTTATTTTCTCATCTTTTTTTGTGTGGGGGGGGGTACAGATAGAAATGGTGAAAGGACAAATTGCTACCTTGTTATTAATTCTTTAATATTTAAAGTCTTGAGGACAATTGTGCAGGTGGATAAGGACTGCTTTTGTAGTTGAACAAAAATATAGGGATGTAAGTTTATTTTTTTCTTGTGGACTCACAGAGAATTTGTGGGCTAATTCCAGTAGCAGACAGGATGTCAGGGACTGCAGGTGTCTTATATGCTTCCCATATGCCTTTAATTTCTTCTGGAAGATCTCTATATTTTGAAAGCTTTGTATATTATGAAGTTAGGAGGTCATGCATATTTGGCCTGGTGACATCTATTAAAAATATTGCTCTTAAGTTACTGCGGCTCAATGTTATTTTCATGCAATTGTAGGCAACAGTTCTGTGTGTGGTGATCCTCTGGTACTAGAATGATTTGTTTGGTGAATTTTCAAGAACATTTCTTGGTTAATATTTTTAAGTATGCTGATTTGTCATCTGTTAGTTTACAAAGGCTACTGAATTTCTGGCACATAATTCTAATTAACTGATTATGCTTTTCTAGGTATCTAGTAGATGCTAAATTTTTGTAACCATCCATGATATGTTGCACAGTTTCCCCTGTATAATAAGGATGATAATGATAACATGTAACTGCTAGCAGTGCAAAGTCTAATGGAAAAAAGAAAATACAGTTTTAGATTTCTAGGAATCAACTGTTATCTTGAATATACCAAATATCTCCTAAAATAAACAAATTAATATTTGTGCCATGGGTAGGATATTAGCATACATGTAGCACTATATGTGACTGCTCTGTGTTCTTGAGAGAAAAATGACAAATGAGCTCAAGATGATATTGTAAAGGATGATAATTTACAATAGGATTTACTTCCCCAATGGAACTTCGCCCCAATTAGGGCCACTGTCTGGAAGCTGTTCAATAACTTCCCAGAAATGCCATAGATCAATTCAGATCAGCACACATAGACAGATTTCCCCCAACCAGAACAAATCTTTCTTATAGGATTTTCCCTCAAAATAAAATAAATACTATTAAGTATATTCTATCCCACTTAAGGGCAATAACAAAGAAGCAATATCAAAGCAGAGGAAAAAGTGTCCTTGAATTATACATTATATGGAATGTGGCAGCCTTATACTGATAAGGAGACTAGTCTCTAGGTTAAGGTTACCTTGTAGCTTTGGGTGAGTCCCTCTTGCACAATTGAGAAGACTGACTTGGAGTAACAAGTCCTATCAGTCCCATTTCTTTAGAGGACTTCTGCTTTCTCAGGAGGGTGTGTGTGTGTGTGTGTGTGTGTGTGTGTGTGTGTGTGTGTGTGTGTGTGTGTCTGCCCCTGTTGGGAAGAGGGATGGATAGTTGGGGGAGGGTGGAGAAGAAGAAGATGAACCAAAAAGGGGCATAAACTTTCAAAAGATCAGCCACTTCTGTTGTATTGCTTTATGGTATTTAATCCGACTTTGAACATCATTGTAATTGTCTCAAAGCCTCCAGCGCGCACACATACTTTATGGAATGGAAATTACCTTTTGATCATCGAAAAGACCCAAAGTTATGTGAAAGCAAGCCCTTGCATTCCATTTTTTTTCAGTTACTCTCCAAGAACTCATAATATTGTCAGTGACAGAAATATTTGGCTTCAGCTTTGCTGTCTGAATGCTAATATGGAATGGTATGAGTTGGAGGGCTATCTGGAGGTAATTTCAAGCTTTGAGCCCTTTGAAGGTTAGATGCTATGTCAATTCAAAATATTGCAAAGCCCTTTAGAAAGCAGCATTTTACTATTCCACAGACCTAGTTACACTAAGAGTTAAGTTCTGTTTGATTTCCTATGTATGGATTAACATAATAGTATAGAGCATCAAATGCATTATTACGATTATTAACACTAATAATTATATTTTTGTTAGTCTGGACTTAGAGTTCTCTTTGACGTAGGAAGCTCTCATTAAGGAATTTTCTCTTACAAAAGCAGATTGGAAAGTGCTTTGCAATATTACAGTGCTGGATTTGGAAGAGAGACCTTAGATCAAATCCTGTCTCAGACACTAACTAGCTATGTGACCATAGTCAAGTCTTCTCTTCAACTCAGTTTCATCATATGTAAAATGGGGATAATAATAGCCCCCACCTCCCAATATTGTTGTAGGAATTAAATGAAGTAAGTCATGTAAAGTGCTTTCCAATTCTCAACATAACAAATGTGAGCTAGTTATTAGACAATGCCCTAAAAGACTGAAAGCTAGGGGGAAGGAATAAGTATTTATCGAGTACGTACTGTGTTCCAGGCACTATGCCAAGTACTTTTACAAACAGTATCTCCTTTGATCACAACAATCACGGGTGGTGGTGCTATTATTACGCTCATTTTACACTCGAGGAAATGGAAGAAAATCAAGGTTAAGTGACTTGCCCACAGTCACATAGCCAGTTGGTATCTGTGACTGTATTTGAACCTAGCTCTTCCTGACACCAGGCCCAGTGCTCTGTCCACTGTGCCACAAGCTGCCTCTAATGGGAGGTAGGTGTGTCACACAGTCAATACATCTCCAAGGGAGATTCCACCCAGATATTCCTGACTCTGAGTCACTCTCTGTACCCACTATGCCATAAAAACAACTCTCAATTACAACAACATATTTGTGTGGTTCTTCTAGGTTTACAAAACATTTTCCTCTCATGAGACATGTAATCCTTATTTTCTTCATGTGACAGAGAAGGCAAACAAAGTTAAGAAGGGGAGCTGACTTGCATGGGTTTATACAGTTGCGTGTGTCAGTTTGCACTTGAACCCAAGACTTAAGATTCATCAACCATTACATCATAGTGCCTGTCTCCCTGTCAACCAGAAAGCCTGTAGCACATACATTATAACAGCTTTGCAACTTACTTGCTGAGTAGTGTTGGATAACTCATTTTTCTCTGGAACTCGTTTCTTCTTCTCCAAAAGGAAGGGATTGAGCCGGGGGTGGGGGGTCTGTGGCCTTGAGGCTGCATGTGGCCTGGAGTGCAGTTTTGCCTGAGTTTTACAGAACAAATCCTTTTAAAGGAATTTGTTTTGTGAAGTTTGGATTCAGTCAAAGGGCTCCACGTGAGGACCTAGAGGGCCAGTACGTGGCCTGGAGGCTGCAGGTTCCCCACCCTGGAGTAGGCACTCTCTAAGGCGCCCTACAGCTGATTCCTCTCATCCTTATCTCTGACACCAACGCTATAGTCGGTTTTTACCT
This sequence comes from Pseudochirops cupreus, assembly GCA_028627135.1. Classification (NCBI taxonomy): domain Eukaryota; kingdom Metazoa; phylum Chordata; class Mammalia; order Diprotodontia; family Pseudocheiridae; genus Pseudochirops; species Pseudochirops cupreus. The sequence continues at coordinate 164,141,647 of CM053581.1, forward strand.
TAAAATCTTTTGTTTTTTAGCTTTACATTCTCTTTCTCTTAACACACTGGAAGGTTGTAGGCCCTTAATAAATATTCAGTGAATTGAATTGAGCCAGTGATGGGGTCCAGCAGATATAGCCTCTGTGCTTGGAGTCAGAATCAGCTGAGTTCCAATACAGCCTTACTTACTACTACTACTGCTGCTGCTGCTGCTCCTCTTACTAGCTGGGTTACCCTAGGTAAGTCATTTGAATGTCTGTTTACCTTAGTTTCCTCAGCTCCAAAATGGGGATAATAATAGTACCTACTTCCCAGAGTTGCTGTATCAAAAAAGGTAGTATTTCTAGAGAACTTAGCATAGTGCGTGGCACAAAGTGTTATATAAATGTTTGCTATTATTATCATAACATGGATTTAATTAACATCTTACACTGACATACTGATTTTACAATTGCGAAGCTTCTTTACCAAATTATCTGCAGTGTAGACTTTGGCCAGTTCTTCTTTAAGGTGACCTTAGGCCCTTGAGTGTTGTACTAGCAGTGTCTGGCAGGTTAACCCAAGCTAAAAAGGCTTCAAATCTTTATCCAAATGGAGAGGATTCTGGGATGTTGGCGGAGTACCTCAGAAAATTTCCTCCACAAGAAATAAAATAGTGCTTCTGGGAGAACATAGGGCCATGAAAACAAATAAAAGTGAGGGCAGAACAGGGGTCCTTTTGGGACAATCAGAGAAGAAAAATCCCAGGATGAGATTTCCTCCCTGTGAAGAGTAAACACCTCCAAGCTAGGTCCCCTTTAACATCTAGCAGCAAGCTGCTTAAACAATAAGCAACAAGCCCTGGGTTGGGAGGTTACCTCAGCCCAGTCACAGAAACTTTTACCCTGGGACAGTGTGAGGAGTTGGGTGTCTGACCTAGGGAAAATCTAGGATAAACTCTGCTACCAAGGAACTGCCATTCCCAACAGTATTGTGGAGAGCGCTGGGGGTGAGAAGGAACCTGCACATGCCTGGTGAGAGCAGAAGGGGCGGGGAGGGGGGTGGAGGGAGGGAGAATGTGCTGGCTATGGGCACTTAGAAGAGGCTGGAGGTCTTGTTTTGAGTTCAAGGTCAGAGGGAAGAACTAAAGAGCATCAGAGGTCCCCATGCCCCAAGACTAGAGGTGATCTTAAAAACTAGATTATTACCAAAAAAATGCACAGGCAAAGGAGAAGGAAGCTAACCACAGACAGCTATTATGGGAACAGAGAAGATCAAGGTTCATCTTCAAAAGAGAATACTGAAGCAAAGAAACCCTCTTCTACCCCAAAGAGTAATGTCAAATGGTCACCTGCCCAAAAAGAATTCATTGAAGAACTTAAAAAAGACTTTAAAAATCAAATGAGAGACACTGAGGAAAAATTAAAAAGAAAAATAAGAATAGTACCAGAAAAATAAGATTATGACAAGAAAGTCAGCCAATTAGAAAAAGAGATTCAGAATCTTAAGGAAGAAAATGATTCCTTGAAAATCAGAATTGAGGAAGGAGAAGCCAGTGAAGTTATAAGAGATGAAGAAATTATATATATATATATATATACACACATACACAAATAAATAAATATTTATATATATGTATATATATATACATACATACACACACATGTATGTATATATGTGTATATATAGAGAGAGAGAATGAAAAAATAGAAGAGAATGTGAAACATCTCACAAGAAAAACATAATAATAGGATTACCTGAAAGTTCTGATCAAAAAAAGAATCTTGATGCAATAATACAAGAGATAATTAAAGAAAATTGTCCTGAAGTATTAGAACAAGGAAAGAAGGCAGAAATAGAAAAAAAAAATCCATCAATTACCACCTGAAAGAGATCCTACAAGTAAAACTCACAGAAATACTATAGTTAAATTCCAAAATCCCCAGATCAAGGATAAAATATTACAAGCAACAAGAAAAAATAATTTACATATGATGGTACCACAATTAGAATCACACAAGACCTACTGTTGACAACAACTAAAAGATTGCAGGTCTTGGAACAACATATATTGAAGAGCAAAAGAACCGGACCTCCAGCAGAAAATATAATACCCAGCAAAGCTAAGCACGATTTTGAATGGAAAAAGAGATGGACATTTGATCAACTGTCAGAGTTTCAGGACTCTGTTAAAACAAACAAACAAACAACCTTGAACTCAATAGAAGATTTGACATACAGGAGCCAAGAGAAATATAAGGTACATAACAATGACCAATTACAAGGGATTAAATAAGGACAGAATGTTTACCTTTCATGTATGGAAAAAACCTATGTTTAAAATTGTTACTAGTAACAATTATACTAGCTCATAAGAAAGACTGGGGGTAAACCTGAGTATGACATGAATTTATTTTTTAAAATTAATTAATTAATTTACTTTTAGTTTACAAGATTCAGTTCCACAGTCCCTTGAGTTTCAAATTTTCTCCCCTCCCTCTTCTCTTCTCCTCCTCCCACCCCTCCCCCCCCCCGCCACGGCGGCATACAACCAAGTATAGGATCTGCAAATATTTTCACATTGGACATTAGTCCGGTTGTATGGAAGGGTTGTAACCAATGGACTGAACAATGGGAAAAAAGAACAAAAACCAAACATGGAAAAGAATGATAGCATGTAGATTGCTTCAGTCTCCATTTAAACTCTGATCTGTCTAGATCTTTCTCTGAATGTGGCTATCTCCTTCCATCCTGAGATTTGTAAAGTTGTCTTATAACTGTGCATTGCTGAAAAGAGTCCAGTTTTTCAAAATTGGTCATCATATCACATGACTTTAAAAAGTAAAACCATTTAAGAACAGCAATTATCTTATATAAACGAGGTGCAAGAGAAAGAACCAATATGGAGGAATTAGATGGGAGAAGGGGGCTGTTGGTTCTGGAAACTTACTTTCATAGGGAATGGGTTTAAGAGGGCATAATACATGAAAACACATTGAGAAGAGTATAAAAATATTCTATATTTTTTAAAAAAGAAAGAAAACTCAAAGGGGATATGGAGGGGGTTTAGGATAAAGGAGAGATCTTTAGAGGGGAACATGAGGGAATAGTTTGAAAGGTGGGTATAGAAGGGTATTTAGATTTTACGAGAATGGGAGGATAAGGGAGGGATTGCTGGGTGCGGTAATAGGAGGGCAAGGTAACAGGTAAAGTAGAGGAGTTAGGAGAGATAGGAAAAAAGAGATGCACAAACATAAAAACAAAATTAGCAATAGAATCTCTTAGGAAAAGTATATGTTTATATGTGTATTTATGTGTGTATGTATATATGTATGTATGTGTAGGTATATATATATGTATGTATTAATACCTATATATAAATATATCCATGCTCAATTGTAGTCTTGGGGGGCTAGTAAGGGAGAGGAAGGGAGTGGGAGAACAAAGTAAAAAGTGTACAGTGGAGAGCAAGAGAAATCCTACAAGGAAGCAAAGAAAAGATGGACAGCTTTCAACTTAACATACAATATTTAATATATAGGCTTTCTTGAAATGATGACTTATTGCTATATATTTTGAATCCTCTCCTATGTTCTGCTGTGCACATGACATGCTTTTTTTCTTTTCTTATTTTGTATTTAAGCTTAATATTTAAGTTTATAATGTTTTTTTCTTTTCTCATTATGTATTTGTTTTTAGTATTTGTCTAAAATTTTAAAAAAAGGAAAAAAAAAGGAAAAAAAAGCTTTATCCAATCTCAGACAGTATGCCAGGTGTCCAATGACCAGTCTACAACATTTCTGAGAAGCTCCTCATCTACTGGGTGAGGGATTTTTTAAGTAATAGCAACTCAAAAAGAGCCATATATTAAGGGCAAGTCATATTTACTGGTGGAGGGAGTATCTATACATATGAAACTGTTGACCTTAAGAATATTGAAGTAGCCAATTTAATCCTCATAATAGTTCTCAGAGGTAAATAGGATAAATAATAATAATAATATTTTTTTTTAGATGAAGAAACTCTAGATGCTCAAAGAGATACTAGGCTCATAAGAGTGTGGACTGAGAGCTGAAAGGTTTGCAAAGGTCATGCAGTCTAACTGCCTTATTTTATGTGTAAGGAAACTGAGGCCCAAAGGGTTTAGTGTCTTGACCAAGGTCACATAGCTAACAAGTATCTGAGATGGCATTTGAAGCCATATCTTCAAGGGTCTATGTCCAGTGTGACTTATTTGAGTCAATACTGATGAAAAAGTCATAAGATTCTGACCAGGGCCTTACCACTTCAAAAGCCAGTGTCTTTTCTTTACTGTGAAACTAGATTTCCCCAAACACCACCTTTATAAGGTCACTCTCTACTCAAGAAGTTGTCATAGCTTTCTATCCCTAGGAGATCAAGTCCTGGCATTCAGGACCTCTATGATCTAGCCTCACCCAGTAATTGTAGTCTTATTTCTCCATCTGATATGAACCTGCTCCATTCCAGGAAGCTTGGTTCCTTTAACCTTTCCCTCTGATACCAGGATCATTCACTCCATGTCACTGTTCACAGCATCTCACCACCTAAAATGCCCTGCCTGCTCTTTAAAGAATCACAGAAGCTCATAACTGAAGGAAATCTCACCAGTTCCTGTCTAATAGAGAGTACTTTTTATATTTATTGTATGGCTCTTATATACTATAGCCTTCATTAGACTGTAAGCTCTTTGAGGGCAAGGATTGTATTTGTCTTTGAATGCCTAGACCTAGCATTGTGCCTGTCACTTAGTAAGCACTTAACTTGACACATGCTTCTTGACTGAACAGATCTGATTCTCACTAACAAGAATGGTTACTTACTTTAAAAAAAATCCTAGAAACTGTTGGGAAAAGTTTAGCTTTTAATCTATGAAGCATTTCATAAACTATTTCATGCTATTATCAAGAATAAGTTAAGAGATGTGAGCTAGGTGATAGTATGGTTGAGTGGATTCTAAATTAGTTGAGTGACGACTTAAAGAACAGTAATTAATGGTCTGATACCCCTTGGAAGGGGATTTCTTTAGTAAAGTGATCTAGGTATATCTTTTTGACCCTTTGTTATTTGAAATTTTCAGTCATCATGTAATGTTTTGAATAAAGGCATATCAAATTTGTAGATAACCAGAAATAAAGAGGGACAAATAATATAATAGATTACAATATCAGGAAGCAAAGATTTCAGCAAACTAGAATGATGGACCAACATCTAATATATCTATCCCTAATCTAATAACAAGAAGCTTACAAGGAATAAGTGTAAAATGTTTACATTTAAATTCAAAAAGTCAATTATCCAAGTAGAAGATGAAAGAAGTGTTAATCAACAGTTCTTTTGAAAAATCCTTGTGGTTTTAATGGAGCATAAACTCTATATAAATTCTCATAGATCTTGTCTGCCCATTTCTCTCATCTACCCCTTTCTTTTCATTTATACAACTGCCATTTGATTCAGCCATTTATGGCTGAATTTATATCCTTTCACTAGGACAATTGTACTAAGAGAGAGTGTCCCTTCTTCAAGTATCATCTCTCTCCAATTGGAATTTTATACAGCTACCAGTCTGATATTCCTAAAACATAGGTCTGAACATGAGAACTGCAGCTTGAACCCAATTTGAACTTGAAGGCACCCCAAGTCCTATCCTCTATCCATTAGTTCATGATTTCTTTTATCTTGCACATTGCTTGTGTTTAATAAATTCTGGCTGTTTAAATGAACAGGAGTCAACAATGTGATGTGGTAACCAAAATGATTTATGCAAACTTTGACTGCATTAGGAAGATCATAGTTTCTAGAACGAGGGAGGTGATAAACCCTCTCTCCTTTGCCTTGGTCATTTGGAGAAGTGTGCTTAGTTTTGGGGGCCACATTCTAGGAATGGTGTTAATAAGCTATAGAGCACAAACACCATGCTGGGATCACTCCAGTGTGGAAACATTCCAGATGGAAATACTTAACAAAATAAATAAAAATACAATAAAATATAGATAACATTACACTTTAGAACTAAGACAACATGCAGCCCTCTGGGATCCTTAGGTATGGCTTAGTGGGCTCATTTCTATTTGAGATTGTTACCACTGCTCTAAAGAATCCAGAAGAGAGCAACCAGGATATTGAAAGGCCTCAAGATCATTTGAAGGAACTAGGGATGTTCAGCCTGGGGAAGAAAAGACACAGGATGCAGGGAGGGATGTAAAAAGAAATGAGTTTTACCTTCAAGTATTTTATGGGCTGTCATATGGAAAAAGGAATAGATTTGCTCTGCTTTTTTTCCAGAGGGAGCAGTTGGAAGTTGCAGAGAAATTGAATTAGCTTCATTTTAAGGAAAACCTTTCTAATAAGAGGTGGAATCCAAAAGTAGAATGTGTCACCTTGGAAGGTAGTCACTGTACTGGAAGACTTCAAAAGCGAGTTGAATGATCACTTTTCAGGTATAGAGAAAGATCTCATTCAGGTATGAGTTAGAATAGATGGTCACTGAAGTCCTTTCTGACTAAGAATAGTTCTTTGATTCCCAAGGGTCCCTTCCAGCTCCAAGTTCTAGGATTATGTGGAAAATTAAGAATAAGGAATGCATTACCCCTGTCGGATAAATAGAAGGCTCATATCTGCTTCCCTCACCTGGGAATGGACTGATTTGATACCTAGTATGTAATAACAATCACTAGCATCTAAATATCTCTTTTTAAAGTTTGCAAAGCAAATAGCACATATTCTCTTTTGATCCTTATAACAACCCTGGGCAGAAAGTGCTATCATTTTTCCCATTTTTTGGATGAGGAAAACAAGGCAAACAGTGTTAAATGACTTTCCCAAGGCCACACAGTTAACTATCCCAGGCTAGTTTTTAACTCAGGTCTTCTTGACTCTATGTCCAGTGCTCTATCCACTGCCCTACCTAGCCACAATTCTCCCCAGTTCCTGAAACAAGAATTCAGTCAGTGCAGGGTATTTCACAGGTAGGTAGTCTATAGTCTATACCAAGAGTTCACCAGTCATAGTGGTTCCTCTTCCACTAATGCAATTCATTGGAAAGCTAAAAACTAAACAATATTATTAATGATGACAGAAAGCTTTTAGCTCAGCTCCCCAATATGATGGTGGACGTTGTTTATCATATTTTACTTGTTACTTTTAAACTTTCCTGTCACAATAAATCATGGCTGGGGGGGAAGGGGACCAGATCATAGATAATGTGATATGTCTAACAGTAAGACATTGGGAAAAAATAAAATAAACAAATGCAACTGTCAGGTCAGATCATGGTAGAACATTATTTTATTTGCCAAAAATGTCTATGGCTGTACCTGGCTCCCTAGGAAAACATCCCACAATTCTCCAACCAGAATGATTATTTTCTTGTACCTGGGGAGTGACATTTACAGTTTAAATCATGTTATCTGGTAGGTTGATAACAAAGATTAATTTACCTGGCTTTTAGCTACAGAAATCGGTTTGGAGTTGAGACATCTTGCAGCTGCTGAGTACTTGGGCTTCAAAATACCTTATTCAATTCCTTAACATAGCTCCTATCCAATCCTTCTTATAACCCTCAAATTTAATGAACTGAAGGTTAGAAGCATCTATATAACACATATGGGGTTGTCCTTTATTGGCACTTTTTATTTCAAAGTCATAAGTACAAATAATAGACAAAGTTTGTGTTTTGGTATTTTGTCAAGGCTACTTAAATTTTCTTTTCTTTTCTACTATGTCTTTTTCTGTTCTTCTTTCAGTTAATGGCTTTATCATGTTTGGGAATTTTCTGATTGATTCCTAGCCATAATCTGGAAATATAATGGACTTTGGAAGGAAATGAAGATGTTTGAGTGCATTAGGAAGAAACGTTTTCACAAAGGCCTGAAAACAAAAATATTGTAATTTTTAAAAAAAAATTTAAAAATTTAAAAAATTTAATATTTTTTTTTAAAAATGAGGCAACTAGGTGGCAAAGTGGATAGAGTTCTAGGCCTGGAGTGAGGAAGACCTGAGTTCAAATTCTACCTCAGACACATATTAACCCTGTGACCCTTGGTCAGTCACTTAACCTCTGTTTGCCTCAGTTTCCTTATCTGTAAGATGATGATAGTAACAGTACTCATCTCCCAGGGTTGTTGTAAGGATCAAATGAGATAATAACCACAAAATGCTTATGATTTGCAGCTAGCACATAGCTCTATATCATTGTTAGTTATTACTACTATTATTACTTATTCAAAGACTATATACTTGCAGAAAATCATTTCACCAGGAGGAGGCTTTCTTCTCAATATAAGGAAAACTCTTGTAAAAAAGAAAATCTTGTTCAATAGTAAAATGGCTGCCTAGGGAAGGAGTGAGCTAAAGGGAGCGGCTGAATAGAGGCCTGATGCTATTAATGTCAAAGATGTTATTAACAGGAATCTTGTAGTAGGTAAGACTTCACAGAGATGGTGTGGAAGGGTCCTTTCAGTTCTCAGAGTCTATGAGCGTTTCGAACTTGTCACGAACACCATCTAACAACAATCTCGGAACCCTTTGCTCTTAAATTGGTCATTAATATTTTTATTTAAATTCAATCAAAGCCCTGACTTTAATTTTTAATATTCTAGATTCTGAGATATGTGAATATTCAAATAGCTGGATGTAATTTACCATACATTAATATCCTTTCCTTTGATATTATAGCCCTTAGTAAATTGTGCTTCTATCAAATTGGGGAGATCATTTAGACTCAAGGCTTTTGGAAAGATAAGCCCTCGATTGGAAAGACAATGAGTTCAATGATAAGTGATCATTTCTTACTCCAAATTATGAAAACAAACACATCTAACATTAATGATCAATATAGACAGTGTCATCAATAATGATCACATATCATCATCAATATTACCGCATTATTATTAAGAACCCAGCCGGATGATCATTCTGGTCATCCGAATATATATACTTCTTAGACATAAAGGATTTGTTTCTTCAACAATTCTTCATGCAATCTGACCATCAACCAAAGCATAGTTTTACTTACATTTTTTATTGTACTTGCTCAACCTTGTCTCTGATTTAGGTATATTTATCTGTTAAAACCCAATGCATCTGTCATTACCCGGGTTGAATGGATCAGAGGATATCGGAGTTTGGAAGGTATTTTGGAAATTATCTTGTTTGGTTCATTTTACAGATGATAAAACTGAACCTGATATAGAAGTGAAATGATTTCCTATAGTCACACAGGTAGTAGTTTATTTTGTAGAAACATCTTTATCTCTTGGACCATAATCTCTTGGTTACCAAGTGATTCCTCTACAAACTCAGAGCTTACCTCTACTTTCTCCTGAATGGAGACAAAGAATTGAATCAAGATGGCAATGATATCCTTGTTATCTCTCTAATATTATCTAGTGCTGTTCTCTATATAGTCTGCAAATATTAAGTGAATAAATATATGCGTGAAGGATATGCCCAATCTCCACCTAGTTTAGGGAGTCAAGGAAATAATATTTTGGGAGGTTCAGGATTATAAACTGTCAGGAGTGGAAATGTAAGTGTATGACTAATAAGACTAAGAGAAAAGAATAAAACTCAAGAATTGTTTTTATGTGAGTGGCTTGATGGGAGCTTGGATGAGTCATTCAGATCCTCTATTGCCTCAACATCCTTAAAATAGTCCCAACAGTGGACTTTTGGAAGAATGATATATAAACAATCAGATATAGTAAATGGCAAAGTAGTGATATCAGTGTTTATAACTCTATATCAATGGATTGTCTCAACTTCCTTAGCTTCAGTACCTAACACAGGGTCTGGCACATAATGTTTAATAAATATGTTGAATGCATGCCAGATTATCATTCGTTTCACAATCAAAGGGGATTTGTTTTGCTTTAAAAATTTTTATTTACAAGTTAAGATTTTCCCTTCCTTCTTTTCATCCTTTTACTCCGAAGAGCAGTTATCCTACTGCCAGGCAAGATAACTATGATTGATTCGTGCCTGTACTAATCACTGTGATAAATAGATGCACCTAGATATCGAATCATCTATTACATTAAATAATTCCTTTTCTTCCCCAATGCATGTTCCTTTCAAATGTTTGTAAATTGCTATCCTTTCTCTCTTTGGTAGTCATTTTGCCTACCTATTCATGTTAAGCTCATTTAACCTTCCCTCTTAAATCAATTTTTCCACTACCCTAATTATCTTTCCCTCTGAACTCCCTTGTCAAGTTCTTTCTGGTATGACCCATAAATATCGAATACCTCAGTGCCTCTGAACACAATCCTGTGAGTGTTGTCTCAGCACAGATGAGATCACAGGATCAGAGAATTTAGAGCTGTAAGGGATCATAGAGGTCACACAGTCCAACCCTCTCATTTTATACAGGACCAAACAGAGACCAAAGGGATTGATGTGACTTTTGTAAGGTCATATAGGGAGCCCGTTGATTCAGCATTCTGTGAAAGAATATCAGATACTGAAATAGAAGATCCGGATTCGAATTCTAGACTTTTTAATCACTACCTGTGTGATCTTAATCATGTTACTTCTCCCTCATTGGATCTTAGTCTCTTTATCTGTAACAGGGATTCTTGAAATGGTCTTGGAGGTCCCCTTTAGCTTGAAATGCTATTATTCCATTATATAGCAATTTAAATAGCTGTCATCCCTTTCTTTGGTTTTCATTTATCTCAGACTCCATTGTACATTCTTATGTCAATTGCTGCTTTTTATCACCCTTGGGCATTACTCTTTTCCAGGTTTCTCCCTTCAACATCTAATTAGATGCTTCTTCACATGTTAGTTCATGTGTAACTTCCTCACTAAATTAGGTTAAAGTGTACAAAAACCTTTGCAGGTGACAACTATCCTAGTCACCATTCTGGGCCTTCTATTGGCTGCCATGAGGTGAACAGGTAACCTTATTTCAGGTATGTCTAACTGGAAATGATGCAAATAACACGGCCAACCCCCTTGAGCTTTATTAAGAAGAATGAACAAAAAGAGGCAATATGGTACGAGTTTAAATTCCCAGTTTAGCTAATTACTAATTGTATGATCTTGGATTAGTCTTTAACAGTTCAGACTCAGAATCCTCATTTGCAAAACAAGTAGTCCATAACAAATATATTTCTTTATATGATGCTTTAAGGTTTGCAAAATATTTTATGTATGTTACCTCATTTGTTCCTCACAGCCCACAGCACCGTGATGTAGGGGCTGTTGTTACTTCTTCCCCTTCTTACACATGAGGAAATTAAGGCTCAGAGAGGTTAAGTGATTTGACAAAGGTCACATAGCTAATAAGGAGGATTTGAACTCAGGTCTTTCTGATTTCAACTGGAACACTCTTTATGATGCCACCTAACGGACTCTCTCTGTATAATGTATTCCTTCTAGCTGTTCATGTATGATCTCACATTTATTTGTAAACAACTAATACTATAATTTGAGAAAAGGTTAAGTATAACATAAAATTCTAAGATTATAGAATAGTACAGTCTGGGTTACAATTCTGTTATTTACCTGCTGTATGACCGTTGGTATAATTTTACCTCTCTGAGTCTCTATTTCTCCCTTTACGAAATATATACAATAATACTTGTACTATCTTCCTCACAGGGATATTGCGAGGAAAGCATATGTGAACCTGAAAGCCCAATAGAAATGTGAGCTATTAATCTAAGTACAACTAACACATTTTACCAATAAACTAACTGTTAGCGAATACTATAATTCTCTTCATTGGTTGCCCTGAGACTTATTCATAGCTCTTGGCCCCTGTGCCCCAGACTCTTCCTGGCTGTTCCTTAGAACACAGGTGCAAACTACTTTCTTAACTGCCCTCTGTTATTTTGTGAACACTAACTGCTCTTAATTGCTCCCAGTCTTGGCCATTCCTGGTCTACCATCTGCATTTCTCAGCCTTGTGACTTCTGGTTCCCAGAATGGCTATAAAACTGCCTCACAAAATGGAGGAAAGTCAGGTGGCTGCCTCTGCTGTCTGACATTTAACCCATTCTCTTAGCTTCCTTCTCCACTGAAAAATGATATCTATTTCTTTTAACCTATCCTATGGTAGAAGTTTCTTGAAGAGGACAGGCAATTTTCCATATCAATATTTCAAACAAAACAAAGCTTTGTTGAATCTAATGTATATGAGCATTTTTAGAGTTTATTTATTTTTTTCAAGGTCAGATTTTACATTGTTATCATTTGTCCATACATCTTGCTGTTCATAACTATTTCTCAATCTCAGTCCAGGTTAAAGTCATCTATGAATTCAAGGACTGCATTCTTAGCACTCTCCATGGAAAATCTATTAATAATAGATGCTTAATAAATCTGCATTTAATATTGATCCCACAGCACCCTCTAGACTACTCACCCAACCCATAATGATACTATCAATAACTTTCATAGCTTTTTAGCCAGTTTTTCAGTTAATTCAATTCGTGGAATCATAGATTCAGAGCTGGAAGGGATCTCAGAGGTCATTTGGTCCAACTCCCAAATTTTACAAATGAGTCAAGTGAGTCCTAGAGAAGTCAAATTATTTTGCCTAAAGTAGTAAGACACCCAGGTAATGAGAAGTGGAGTTAGGATTTGAACATAGAACTTCTGATGCCAGATCCAGTGCTCTTTCACCTGCTTTTCTATTCAATAGTGCTCACATCTACGCTACCTTTTCCATTAAAATTTCCAGTGATAGGGTGGAATGGGTTTCCAATAATTCATAGATATATTCTTTCAGCCAAGATTATTGTAACTGCACAAAAGAACACAGCCCATTTCTATCATGTGTCATCACTTAACCTCTCAATCATCTTCACAAATGTTTGTAGGTTTCCCTTGGTCAGATAATCTTTTGAACCAGAAAGATTTTACCTGATTAGTGAAACCTTAAGGAAATGAGTTCAAATCTGGCCTCAGACACTTACTAGATACGTGACCCTGGACAAGTCACTTAACCCTATTAGCTTCAGTTTCCTCATCTGTAAAATGAGCTGGAGAAGGAAATGGCAAACCCCTCCAGTGTCTTTGCCAAGAAAACTGCAAATGGAGTCATGAAAAGTCAGACAAGACTGAAACAACAAGTAAATGAACAAATAGGTTGGTGAAATTTGTACGTTATAGGTCAACTAGTTAAACTAATACTACTTATGTTTCCAGCTTTTCTCTAGTAATATTGTCATGAGTTGTCCCTGGCTACCTGTAATGGTAATCAATTTTAATATGAAGACCCCTTTTTGTATTGTCAAGTAAGCAGGTACTTAGCACCTTGTTTCAAGTTAAGCAAAAGTAGCAGGCACTTAGTAATTGATCAAGGCACTGGTGGGGAAATGGAAGGTATGAACTCTTGACTCTTGTTGCTGACATAACAGGAAGGGGTTGGCTGAAACAGGAAACTAATTCTGTGTGCATATAAGAAAAGCCCCAGAGAGGCACAGTCAAAATTTCTTGGGACAAGAATCTGATGGAAGAACAGCTACAGAAGAGAAATGAGAAGAAAGAGACAGTCAGAATTTCCTGAGAACTTGTGGCAGTGCTTCTTCTGACCAGGAGCCCAGGAGCTCAGGAGTCCAGGAGCTCCCCCCCTCCAACCCCTACCCAGGCTTGATAAGGTGATTCTGATTTTTTGAACAAGCTGCAGAAGACTGAGGAAGCAGGATCCAAATGCTAAGACTTTGTCTGTTTGTGGCTTGGTTGAGCCTTGAATTCCTGGGAACAGAAATTGTGAAGAATTTGAGATGGTCTGGACCCAGTGAGCTCCAATACAAAGCAGGAACTGCCTGGAGAACTGGTCAAGGACCTGGGAGCTGCCTGCCTCTGAATCCAGGTGACTGTTTGGTAGATTCAGGTAGGAGCTGGGACTGTGGAAGGGGATTCAGGGATTCTGAGAAACCACCCTAAGTCAAGCTGAAAGAAGACTTTACTCAGATACTGTATACTGACTGAGGATTTGTGGACTGAGGGGTGGAGGGTCTGTGTATTTTCTAATGATTGTACTTAGTGATTTATGATACTTGGTAACTGATTGCTGAATAAGTGACTGAGTTAACATAGTTGCCTCATGAGTGGAAGACTTTGACTATTGTACTTTGAGATAACTGAATGACTGAGTAAGGAGGCAAACCTCCTTAGGGATACCAGGTGATTATTCTTTGTTCAAAACTATGTAGCCATTTTAATGATAAGCTGTTGTGAATCCTATATTGTGATTTTCTGTGATAAGTTGTAATATTGTGAATGATGTACCTTGATTTTCTGTGAATGTTTTGCTTTGATTTGTTATAGAATAAATAGAGTGTTCACTATATTGTATAATCAGAATTTTAAAAGCTGTTCACAGTAGCGTTCTTCTGGAAGGCTGCTCGTGTATGGCATTACACTACCTACTTTTCTTGATAATGTCATAGTTAACAACTGATGCCTTATAACTATATCCATAGTTTTACTTTTCCCTGCAATGTCATAGGCCTGGGAAAAACCTTAATTTAGAAAGCTGAAGTCATGACCATTAGTCTTGACTTATATCTTACCACTGGACTTTGATAACTCTGGAGGACAGAGTGAGGTTGAGGACTTTGTGCAGCTCTGCCTCACTTAAATCTAATTCTTGCACAAATCAGGACATCACCCCAAGATGTCATTGGTCTTCTTAAAAAATGAAGGATTAACAACAAGAACAACATGTTTTCTACTTTAGCCATCTTCCAGAATGGAAATGTCTTGAGCTAAACATCAACTATGATCCAATAGGATTAGAATAAAGAGAGTGTGTAAAACCCATTATGCTTTGATGCATAATTATGCAATTTAGTCTCTTCTGAGGAAGACAGCATGGTGGAATGGCCAGAAGGTTGAATTCTGAGTTAATAGACCTGGGCTCCAGTGTAGGGCCTGTCACTGATCAGCTGTAGGACAATAAGCAAGTCATTTTCCTTGTCTTGGCTTCAGTTTCCTTCTGCTGGAATAATTCTATAGTGTCTGGCATGGAATCTTCCACAAGTAGGCAATGAAGAAATAAAGGACAACTGGAATAAAAATTGGTTATTGATCCCTGCTGGTAGAATCAGAAACTGAAGAGAGATTCTTTGACTAAATTTAATAAATCAGTGCCCTCTATTTATAAGAAAAGTAACACTGGTGTTCTTCTTTCGTATTTTATAAAAATAAAACAGTTGAATTGAGGAGAAAAATCATTGACAGACAGATTCCTTTTCTGTTAATCATTTCAAATCAAGACATTGCAAATATACGACTCTATGCCAGGGTTTCTGTTTCATTTTGTGCTTTGAAAATAAGTTTTCAAGGTAAACCAGTCAATAACACATTGAAATCATTAAACAAAAGAACAGTGTGATTTTAAGAGGAAGTAGATTTTCACAGTAAACACATTTTTATTTTCATTCTGAGCTCAAAGCTTAAGAGGTTTTGATTTTGGTTTTTGTGATTTCCTAACACAGGTGCCTCATATTATCATTCAGTAATAAATCCCAACAATACCTAATGGTTATGAATGTGGTTTGTTATCATAGTAATGGAGAAGTTCTAGAAATATAGATGAAAAAGTAGGTGGGAAAATCAAGGTAGTCAGCAATCATCTCCATCAAAAAGGGCTTATTAAGTATCCTTTTGTTTATGGCAAAGTGTGTGAGGATTTACAGAAGCCCAGTTCCAGCTTTCTAGGAACCTGTACCTATTACTGTTGCCAAAAAGCAAAAGCAGAGAGATTCAAAATATTTTTTAATTAACTTTGGGGATAGCTGATTTAGCTGGTATATAATCGTAGCATCATAGTATTTCAAGCTGGAAGGAACCCTAGACATTATCCAACTCAATCTCCACTTCTTTACAGATGTGGAAACTAACTTTGCCTAGGAGCAAAGACATGACTTGCCCAACATTGCCTTGAACACATAAGGTCATACAATTGGAAAGTGGAAGAGTTGTAGTTTAAACCTAGGATCTATGACTCCCAAATCAATAAGCTTTCCTCTATTAGAGTGTAACCTCCTTGAGAGAAGAGATTTTTACTTTTCTCTATTATCATAATAGGCTAATAATAAATGCTTTTTCACTGACTCGATTATTGACTGAAACATTACTTTCCCATAACTGCTTTTCCTCTTCCTTTTCTGTTTCTTTTTCCCCCAAATAAAGAGGTTTTAGGAGTTTAGATCTAAGGATCCTTCTTGTTCTAAGATTTATGTGATGACTATTATTTCTATTATTTTTATAAATTTAGTTCAAGGAATGACCTAGAGCTTCCCAGGGCTTTGGACTATGTGTATCTACAGTTGAAAAGGCCTGGAATGTTGTTAGGCAGGTAGAAGGGACAATGAATTTGACTTCTGGGCTTTGTTTACTGTTTTGCAATTGTGTTTCCCCACCCATTCATCTATGTGAGGGAATGGAAGAAAGGTAGGTTTTGAAAACTATACATTCCTGAACATCAAATCTGTTTAGTAGTTATTAGTCTGAAGCTGAAAGGAAGGAAGGAATAAAGGAAGGAAGAAAGGAGGAAAGGAAGGAAGGAAGGAAGAAAGGAAGGAGAAAGAGACAAAGAGAGAGAGAAAGAAAGAAAGAAAGAAAGAAGAAAGGAAGGAAAGAAAGAAAGCAAGGTCTTGGCAAATGGTTTTATCTATTTTCCTGGCAAATACAGGGAGAAGAAATAGAAGCAGTATCTGATTTTATATTCTTGGGCTCAAAGATTACTGAAGACAGTGACAGCAGCCATAAAGTTAAAAGATGCTTGCTTCGTAGAAGGAAAGCTATGGAAAATCTGGACAGCATACTAAAAAGTGGAGACATCATCTTGCCAACAAAAGTCCATATAGTTAAAATGATGGTTTTTCTGTTAGCAATGTATGACCATGAGAGTTGGAATATAAGGAAAGCTGAGCACTGAAGAATTAATGCTTTTAAATTGTGGTTTTGGAGAATTCTTTTGAGGGTCTCTTGGACAGCAAGGAGATCAAATCAGTCAATACTTAACGAAATTAATTGAGATTATTCACTTACAAGTGTTAAATATTTTGATGATAAAATGAGAAGATGGGACTCACTGGAAAAGACCCTGATGTTGAGAAAGATTGAAGGCAAAAGGAGAAGGGGATGGCTGTGGATGAGATTGATTAATCTCATGTCATGGAAATAATGAAAATTAATTTGGACAGACTTCAAGAGATTTTGGAGCATAGGAGGGCCTGGTGTGCTATTTTCCATGGCGTCATAAAGAATTGGACACTACTGAACAACTGAACAACAATGGGAAGATAATCTAAGGTTAGGTTTATAGTCCAACCTCGAGAGAGAAATATTTGGTAGGTATGTGGAATACTCACCATAAGCTAACAATCTGATCCAAGCCAGTGCATCAGGAAGAGAGGCTTAATCAAAAACACCACCCCCCCCCCAAACTAAAAACAGCCTAGGCCTAAGGCCATTAGGTAGGTTGATGGACAAGATAGTTCTTTGTTCCAAAAAGCTTGCTGTGAGAGGCTGAGGAAGGAGAGGCCTCAGTAGCCAAGACTGCAGGGACAAGAGAAGGCAGTCTTTTGACTGGTGGTAAGATCCAGATTATAAAAGGAATGGGGAGGAAAAATCTGTGGGTTTTATTTTAACTGAACAAGGATAGTGACACCTGCTCTTTGCTTGAGGGAATAGCCATGAATTTCACCTGAATGAAAAGCAGATGACATGTTCAGAAGAGTAGAGTTTGACATAAACAAGGCTCTGGTCAAGGCTAAACAGCATTCCATAGAGCAGTATTTATTTGCTAGAGAGAAATAAGTGGCACCCAGTAGAAACGCTGAAGCCGGTGGCTAGAATACTTGGCAGGAGGAGCATGATCACATTGATAGAAGACATCGGGTTTCTTGTAGAAGAGGGGATGTGAGTTACTCTCCACCTGTGCCAAGATGAACATGTGTTCCCTACTTGTACAGCCTTCCACGTCAACACTCTGGCCACACACATTCCCATTGTACTTACTCTTGAATGTGTGCCGTTCAATCTGTTCTCTATAAGTGGCCACTCTTCCCACCAATGCTGTAATTTTGGGGGGAGAATGCACTCTATAAGGCTTATAGGGGAAGTGGTTTGTTGCTACTTTTCTTGTTATGCCTTTTCATTAAATGCTTACTAGTAAGCTCTGGCTTACTACTAAGGGCAAGACGCCTCACAACAAGCCTATGAGATCATTTTCTTTTTTTTAATGCTCATGTTACAGATGAGGAAATTGAGGCTCAGTGACTTGAATGAGTTGCCCAGGATCACACAGTCAGTAAGCAGATGACTACAAGCCTTTCTGGCTTCAACGTATCACTATCCCCCAACTGCAGGCCACCTCTAAATTGGTATATTAACTTTGCTTCTGTGTGTCTTCAAGTTGACAATGTTTGACCATCTTGAATCCATTTAACTAAAAATGCTATAGGCCAGGAATGTATATAAGAGCAACTTGAAGTCAGAAAGTCAGGAGAGCTCGTGGGCTTCCCTGGGACTTTTAAAAATTGTAGTTCAAAGTCAGTAAAGCAGGCCATTTACAATAAGAAAATGAATAATCAATTAGAAACTGTATGTCTTGGTGTGAGAGCTATATGTGGAGAAAATGCGGGACCTAGAATCAGAAGACCTGAGTTCAAATCTTTCTCACACACTTCCTAGTTGTGTAACCCTGGGAAAATCACTTAACCTCTGTTTGCCTTAGTTTCCTCTTCTGTAAAAATGAGGTTAATAATAGCATTTACAGCCACAGAAGCCAGGGTAGTTGAGATTGAGAAGGGAGAATGTTCCAGGCATGGATTGTTGTGAGGGTCTGCTGAGATTATGTGTGTAAAGTGCTTTGTAAACCTTATGGCACGATATAAAGGCTATTGACTTTTTCCCCAATAGAATATAATGCCTTGAGATTAGTAACTATTTTATTTTTGTCTTTTTATGTATTTACAAAACCTAGCATAGTGCCTGGCACATAGTAGGTACTTAGTAAAAGCTTGTGGAGTGATTGGTTGGCTGAATGATTGCCTATTAAAGCTCTTTGGAACAATTCCACAAATTACACCCAGAATGAACTCACCACTTGGAAAATCTGTCCTAGCACTGGTTCCAATTAGGCATTCTGGCTTTGGCTGATCTACATAAAACACAAAGAAAATGTAAACAATGCTTTATTAATCAGAAATGTAGTTTTTCCTGTCTGCAAAAATTCGCCAGACAAGTGAGGGTGACTGGAGAAGAATACTAAGTACAGATTTAAGACTGTCATTATATTATTACCAAGGCATGTTTTTTCATATGCTTCATTTCCTCTGCCACCACTCTAGTCCATTCTGTCCCTTGCTGCCTCAAAGCATCCCTCTGCCCTTTGCAATAGCCTCCTTATTAGTCTTGTTACTTTAGTTTCTGCTTCTTCCAGGCCATTCTGAACATGACTCCATAGTTACCTTCCTAAAATACCACTTTGTTCTATCAGTCACCAGTAGAAAATATATTCAGTCAATAAGCATTTATTAAGCACTGTTTTGTTCCAGGAAACCTGCTAAGTGCTCAGGATACAAAGAATGGCAAAAGACAGTCCTTATTCTCTAGGAGCTCAAAGTCTGATGGGGGAGAAAACATAAGCAATTATATACAAACCAGCTAGGTACAGACAAGATAAATTGGAGGTAACTAATAGAGGGAAGGCTCTAGAATTACGGAGAACCAGGGAAGGCTTCCTTTAGAAGGTAAGATTTTTAACCGGGACGTGAAGGAAACCAGGGAAGTCAGGGATGTGAAGGGAGAAGATTCCAGGCAAGGAGAAGAGTCAGGAGAAATTCTCAGCATCAGGAGCTGGAGTTGTTTTTGGTTTTGTTTTTTTCTCAAGGTAAAGCAAGAAGGCCAGTGTCACTGCATCAAAGAGTACATGTGTGTATAAGTGTGTGTGCATGTATGTGTGCTTACAATATAAGGAGAATGGAAATGGGGAAGGGGGAGGGAAGATAGGTTATAAAGAGATTTGAATGTCAAAGAGAGGATTCCATATTTGATCCTGGAAGTGACAGGAGATCACTAGAGTTCCTTGAGTAGAGGGATCACATGGACTTTGTGCCTTATGACTATCACTTTGACAGCTGAATGGAAGATGGACTAGAGTGGGGAGAGATTTGAGACAGAGAAGGCGACCAGTAGGTCTTTAAAAAAAATAGTTTAAACTTGAGGTGAGCAGGAATTTGAACCAGGGAGTTGGCCATGTCAGAGACAGAAGAGGGTGATGTGAGAAATGTTACAAACATTAAATCATCAAGTTTTGACAACAGATTGAACATGAGTGGCAAGAAAGAATAAGGATTTAAAGATAATATCTAGGTTATATAAATCTGGAAAATGATGGCACCCTCAATAATAATAGGGAAGTCAGGAAGAAGGTCAGGTATATGGAGAAAATTGTGAGTTCAGTTTTTCACTGAGTATAAATGTCAAGTATAAGATATCTATGGAACATCCAGTTTGAAATATTTGAAAGGCAGTTGGGGATGGAAGACTGGAGGTCAGCAGAGAGGTCAGAACTGGATAAGTAAATTTGAGAATCATTAGCATAAATATAGCAATTGAATCTATTGAACTGATGAGATCATCAAATGAAATAGCATAGAGAAAGAAGCAAAGAGGGCCCAGGAAAGAGGCCTGGGGGACACCATTGTTAGAGGCTATGACCTGGATGAAGATCCACCAAAGGAAACTAAAGAACAGATAGGTAGGTGAAGAAGTAAGAGAGAGTGTGTCCTGAAAATCTAGAAAGAAGAGAATAAATATTGAGAAGAAGGTTATTGACAGTGTCAGAACTGGAGAGAGTTCAAGGAAGATGAAGTCTGAGAAAAGACTATTACATTTAATAATTAAGAGATTTTTAGTAACTTTGGAGAGAGCAGTTGTCATTGGATGATGAGATGGGAAAGTAGAGAGGAAGAAAAAAAGTAGATCAGGTAGAAAGTAAGGGGGAAAAGAACAAACAAGAAAACAGGAAGTGGAGGCACCTAACATAGAAAGATTTCTCAAGGAATTTAACCACAAAGAGAGAAGAGATATGGGGAAATATCTACGAGAGATGAATGGAATCCATCCAAAGGATAGAAAACAAAAAGTAAGGGTCTCATTTATTTATTTATTTTGTTTTCAGGATGGGGGAGATTATGGGCATATTTGTAAGCAATAGGTAAGGAGGCAGTAGACAGGGAAAGAGTGAAGATAAGTGATAGAGTGGGTATGAGAAGAGGGGATCTACTAGAGAAGATGGGATGAAATGAGATCGTGTGTGCATTGCAGAAGAGTTTGCTTTGGCAAGGAAAAGGGCCACTTCATTATGTGAGACAGAAGTGAGGGAGAAGAGACTGGCAGAAGGCATCTGGGTTGATATGAGATGAGGAGGAGGGAGAAGAGGGATCTTTTAGAGAGTGGTCTGATTTTTTCTTCTGTAAAATATGAAGCAAGGTTATCAGTTGAGGTGATGGAGCAGAGAAAGTCATATGAAATTTGAGGAAGGATGATAAGGTTTGGAAGAACCATAATGGTGAGTAGAATACTGAGTTAATTAAGGAGGTATACAAGGATGGATTGCCTTGTAGCAGTGAATGTCTATGACAGTTAAGAAGACTGTGCTGATTCAGAAATCCAGACCCTCAAAAGGGCCTGCACTGGTACCTTGCTTTCCTGAGGGATGGATGGCAAAGGGTCATTGTCATCTGGCTTCTAGGGCCTTTCTTGATTAATTCTTTTTCTGTTTCTTTCACTGCAAATGACACCTAGGAAAGCAGCTAGGTGGATGAAATGGATTGAAGTCTAGACATCACATCAGGAAGATATGAGTTCAAATTCTGCCTCAGACACTTAGTTGTTGTATGACCCTGGCTAAGTCACTTGGTCTCTGTTTGTCTCAGTTTCCTCATCTACAAAATGAAGATAATTGTAATGATAGCAGTTACCTCTCAGGATCCTTGTGAAGATAAAATGAGGCAATATTTGTAAAACCCTTTGCAAATGCTGTATAAATGCTAATTACTGTAGGAAACAACTGGGCTCCTGCTTTTTCCCACCTTCCTATATCAAACTAAGCTCTTGGGGAAGATGTGATAAACTCATTTACTGGCAAATGCTTCCCCTTTCCAATTCATGGCACAGCTAACAAAATAACCTTCCCTAGGCTAAAGTTTAAGTGATTGACTTACTCAAAAATCTTCAGCTACTCCCTTGTTGTCTATCAGATAAAATACAAAATGACATTAACCTGGCATTCAAGTCTCTTTCAAGATGGAGTGTGTGTATGTGTGTGAGTGTGTGTGTGTGTACGTGCGTGCGTGCGTGCGTGCGTGCGTGTGTGTGTGTGTGTGTATACGAAAGCTCTGTTTCCATCCCTGTTTTGCCTTATTCCTTTTCATGCACTAACACACTGGACTATTTGCTCTTTCCTGAATGTGTCCAAAGTTTTCGCCTGCCTTCCTGCATTTGCACAGGCTGTTCTCCATTCCTGAAACGTCCTCCTTTTTCATCTCCTGCTTTTCACAATTCTCTCTTCCTTTAAGAGAGGAGCAAATCGGCTTCTTCCTGAAGCTCCTCCTTATCCTCTTAGATGAAAGTGATCCCTGTGTCTCTTCACATTTTCCAATACCATTCTCTCTCTCTTTTTTTACTTGCATCATTTATGAGCTTGTAATTATGCTTATCTATGTACATGTCCCAGTCCCCATTCCAGAAAAACCAAGCTCCCCGAGAGAAAGGAACTGTGTTATTTGTTGTATCCGTTCCCCTAGTTCCTAGCACTGGTACAGGGCATTATAAGAGCTTACTAAATTCTCTTTGAATGAATGGAATAAAATACTGAATGGACTTAACTCGTTACCCCTCCAAAAGGACAATATCCAGATGATGGAATTGGAATCATCAAACCACTCAAAGGAGGAGGGGTTAGAAAGGGAAGGATCCCATTCCATTGCTGCCCTCTTCTCTCTCTTTAGTGCTGCTCCTCCCTATGATTCCCATTCCTTTCAACTGGCTCCATATCATGATTTCTATGTGGCTGTAATCAAGGGGCTAGTTTTTCTTCCAGCCCTATTCTATCACACTTTATATGCTAACTTCTTTTCCTCCATTATCCCACTTTACCCATTCTAGGTCTTCTAGTGGCTCTAGCCCAATTCTTGCCTTCCATATGTTGGTCCCTATTTTCCTAGTATCCCATGTCACCCTCTTCCTCACCCCTTCCAACTCTGTCCCAATTTTACCCCCTCTCAACCATGCAAATGGTCCATCTTTTCTTGCTCCAGGTGGTGGTGCTGGTCAAAATGGAACCCCATATTTTTTTGAGTAACAGCAGTCCAGAGGCCAGAATATGGGAGGAACATATTTTAAGACAGAAACTGAGACAGAAATCCCTTTAACCATAGAAAAGGAAAACAAAACAAAGCAAAATCTTCACTGTACTTTCTCCCTTCCCCCAACAGAGAAGACTGCATTCTCTATCTCTCTTTCAATGATGCATCTGTGAGTTTAGGCAACTGGTTTTAAGCAATCAGCTCATTAGAGGCCCCTTTCTCCCTTTGCCTTCTGTTTTGGCAGCTTTGGGGCTGGAGAGTGGAGTGTGGCAGCAGAAAAGCAGGCCCCTTGGCAATGCATTCAAAGCCTGCTGGAGGCTGCTGGTCTTCACAATAGGCTTTGGAGAAAGTGCTGGGGGAGGGGCAGAGCTGGAGGGAGATTGGAGAGGGGAGAGATCTTCTAGAAATGCACACAACAGTAGTCCTTTGGAGAAGAATCCAAATGCCTCTTCACTCTCAGAGAATTCCATGCTTTTTCTTCAGTGTTACTCATGGGTTGGAAAGGTTAAACTTGGAAGCCTGGTAACAATGATTCTGGCAAGGGCCAAAGAGTGGTAGGATCCCAGGATTCTATTCTTTTTTTTTCCCTTTTTTTCTTAGCTTTTATGAAAGGAATACTGCTAGATTTGAGGGGAGCCAAGACAAAAAGTAAAATAGTTCATATCCTCAAGGAGCTTACATTGTATTGGGATTTTGATAAAGAGTTGAGACCACGGAAGTTCAGTTCTCTAACTTATTCACTTTGCAAATGAGGACCTTAAGGCCCTAAGAAGAGTCACTATTAGGAAATGACAACTGAGATTTTTTTTCCCCCAATGCATGGAATTTAGAGGGTGCTGAAAGCCCCTGAGATAGCTACTGCCCTGGGAACTCCCCCAGAATGAAGGAAAAATAGGATCAAGGAACTACCATATTTTTTAAAAAATATTTTTTAATTTATGGAATAAAATAAGCATTTCAACAACATGGTACAATAAAAAAATGATTACACATGAAACTGAAAATCTACTATACACAACTTGCTATTTCTTTCAAATAACAAATTATCATGTGAATTTCTTTATTTTCTCTGTCCCTCACCCTAGAGATGGCTACCATTAGACACAAATGTGTGTGTGTGTGTGTGTGTGTGTGTGTAAGATTACTCTATACATACTTCTATTTATCAGTTCTTTCTCTGGAAACAGATAGTGACTTTCTTCATATGACCTTTATAGTTCATTTAGGTATTTATAATAGTAAAAATAACTTATTCACTCAGAGTTGTTCTTTAAATAATATTGCTGTTACTTTGCTCTTCATTATTTCATGCAAATCTGTCCACGTTTTTCTAAAATCATTGAGTTCATCATTTCTTATAGCACAGTAGTATTTCATCAATCATACACCACAACTTGAACTACCATATATCTTGATGCTGTCCACATGGTGGTGCTTAGACTCTGGTTTCAGTATCCTTAGATCATGGCATCACTGGTGTTTGGGGGACTACAGATGTGTAGAAGTGGGAGAGTCTTACACCTGAGTATTTATTCCAGTGTCTATGTATGCTTGTGACATAGCTAGCACCCATTCTTGCCTCTTGGGGCTGAGAGTTGCTGAGAGAAGTCATAGGCAGATGATGTTAAAAAATAAAAACAACAATATGGAATTCTTGTAAAAGTGTTAAGGAGTGATCAATAATTACTTGTAGTGGAGTTACCAACCTTGAGTGAGCAGAGGCTCTTTCCTAATAATACCAAGAAAAGGAGAAAGAAATACCAAACCCCAGCTTACATTAGTTCTTGAACTAATGTAAGTGGAGAAGGTGGCAGATGACATGGACATTTGGACCACTCATGAGGTTAAAAGTGTTCCCCACTCACATCCACACCCACTCCCACCTTAAAAAAGTTAGTTAGAGATGTATTCAGTGTATTTTCCCTAGGAGCAGTTTGTGTTGTTCTTTGTTCCAATATTATGACTTGCGTCCATACATAGAATTAACCAAGATCATATAAGGGGTAAATGGCAGAACTAGAATTCCAATCCAGATTCAATAACTCTAAAGCACGCAGCTTCAATCTGAAAATATAAAAAAACCAGTATTCAAACTAAGCCTTCTTCTGATTCTAAGGTCAATACTTTTAATTTTATTTTTTAATGTAACTGGTGATTTCTCAGTGCTTCTTAAACTGTGGCTTGAGTCCACAACAATAAAAGGTTTCTGAATGCATGACAACCAAAATTAATTAAAAAATCAAATGAGTAATGAATCTGAGGTGTTCCTGGCAGTGCTTGCTGGTGGTGCATTGCATAATTTCACTGCAACCTTGGTTCTGAACACATAGCATGTGCACTTTGAACTGTGTATGCCATTACACTATAAAATGCCAGTGAATACTGTTGAAAAGTGAAAAGAGGTCACAATTGGCAAAAGTTTAAGAATCCCAGTATAGGGGGTGGGGAGCCAAGATGGTGATGTAGAAGAAGGAAAACTCTGCAGCTCCCACATAGCCACCTCAAAAACCCATAAAATATGTCTCTAAACAAATTTTAGGGCTGCAGAACTCCCAAAGGTACAGAAAAACACATCTGCCACTGAAGGCAGCTTGGCAGGCGGGACAGGAAAGGCTCATCACAGAGTGCTGGGAGTTGAAACCAGCCGGGCCTGAAACTGGCTTTGCCTGGGGGCGGCCAGGACAAGATGCAGCTGGAGCCTTCAGGAGAGTAAATCAGTAGCAGCTGTGGTGTTTTCCAGAATTATCAAGCCATAAGAAATAAAGACTAAGTGAAAGGTTAGTGGAATTCGGCTACATTTGGAGCAGGGGGTCCAGCCAAACTGCCCCCAGGGCAAGTAAGCAGCAGAAGCAATACAGCCACTTCCACTTGGCTGCTTCAGAGCTCCCAGCCTGCAGATTGCAGGGGGGGCAAGCAATCATTCAGAAGCTAAGTGCTCTTGCCTTAACTGGCCTGGATCAGGATCATGGTCTTGGGTGGTGATCCTGAGGTGTGTTTTCAGTGAGCCAAAGTGAGTGGGGGCTGCAGCGGTCTCCTAATACCTCCAGCAGCTGCAAAACCCCCAGCAATTTGGGATACAGTTTTCCCCTCTGGAAGCAGAGTTCCACAGAGATAAAAAGTCCAGTAATTGACTGGCAACGTGAGCAGGCAAAGGAAGCAAAGTAAGAACAGCAATCAAAATTTAGATTCCGTCTTTGGGGACAAAAAGGATCAAAGCATGGAATGGGAGAAAGACAACACAGTCAGAACTCCAGCACCAAAAGCTTCCAAGAAAAACATAGATTGGTTACAAGCCATAGATCAGCTTAAGAAGGATTTTGCAAACCAAGAAAGAGAAGTGGTAGAAAAATTGAGAAGAGAAATGAGAATGATGCAAGAAAATCATGAAAAGAGAGTCAACAACCTGACTGAAGAAAATGACACCTTAAAAAATAGATTAACTCAAATGGCAAAAGAGGCCCAAAAAGCCAATGAGGAGAAGAACACCTT
>CM053581.1:164168955-164228528 GCA_028627135.1 Pseudochirops cupreus
CTGTAATGTCACGTGTTCAGCCTGTATTTGATTGCTTGTCTGTCCAGTGGGGGTGGGTGGCAAGGGAGGAGGAGAAAGAATCTGGAATCTGGAGCTCCATAATCAAATGTTATGAATGTGTATCTATTTATCCATCCATCTATATATATGCAATTATTATTATTATTATTGACTACATCCAACTGGAACTTGAGATACACAGGCACTGCAGTTGGGAGATCCATTCTGCCCTACCAAAAAGTGACATAGGAGAGAATAGACTGGGGGAGGGGGTAAACACTGGGATGGCTGTTTTGGGGTGGTGGGCGGGGGAAAGACGGGGAGAAAATATGTAACTCAAAAAAAATTTAATAAAATAAATTTTAAAAAAAAGTTTTGATTAGAGTCTCTGACTTTAAAATAGTTTGGAATGCATAACTTCCCTTGTGGCAAGAAGTCACTTAACCTTTTAACCTCAGTTTCCTCATCTACAAAATGGAGATAATAGTACCTAATTCCTTGTGTTATGAAGACCAGATGAGATAATATGTATGCATGGTGTTTACAAACTTTAAAGGTCAATATAATAATAATAATAATAATAATAATAATAGTTTACATTTATACAATACCTACTATGTGCCAGGCAATGTGCTAAGTACTTTACAAATATTATCTCATTAGATCCTCACAACAATTCTGGGAGGCAGATGCTATTATTATCCCCATTTTACAGCTGACAAAACTGAGTCAGAGGTTAAGTGACTTGTCTCAGATTACACAGTTAGTAATATATGAAAATTACTCATGTTGTTCTTGTTGTTGAAGTCGTTATTACCATTCATTCAGCAAACATTTATTGAGTAGTCCTCTCCTATGAGGAGTATATTAACTTACCTTCATTGAGTCTTTGTTATGCAATTGGTTCAGCTATGTCAAGTGTCTGACTCTTTGTGATCCCTTTTGGGGTTTTCTTGGCAAAGATCCTGGAGTGGTTTGCCATTTCCTTCTTCAGTTCACTTTACAGATGAGGAAACTGAGGCAAACAGGGTTAAGTGATTTATAGCTAACAAGTGTCTGGGGCCAGAATTGAACCAAAGAAGATGAGTCTTCCTTACTCCAGGCCCCAAATTCTATCCACTTCACTGCTTAACTGCTCCCATTGAGCCTACAATTGCCAAGCATGTATGGCTTCATCCCTGTGATAGTTCCTTCTGCGTAGGCAGACAAATGTACCTCTATTCTTTGGTAGACAGTCTCCATGAATTGCTATGATCATTCCCCAAAATGAACCAACCAACCAAAGCCCACCAAGCAAACAAAAAAGTCCCCCAAACTCAGTTGGCTGTTCTAACGGTGAGCCTCTCTTAGAAGGTAGTGAATCTAATTCTCAGCAAACATGCATAACCCTTCACCATACTTGCACTCAAGAACTTTTGTTTTCCCCATTTGGTTGGACTTTGCAGGTTTGGGGCTTCTCTGACTCAGCCTTAGAGAACCCATGTCAGCTACACAAAGGAACTTTGACAGTGGTACAGTAAAATTCAACAAAAAATTATTTTTACCTGATGCCTTTTGTTCTTTCATCATATCTTTTTCTGCTCATAAGGCTTTTTTTAATAACAAGGATCAGAAAAAGAAAAAAAAAAGACCAGTAAAATTAGACCGTATTTACCATACTGAACAATATAAGTAATCAAATTATTTATTGTGTTTAATAGATGCAAAGCATTGTATAGGTAGTAATGAAGATGCAAAATTTAAGTGATCCATGGTCCCTTCCTTCCAATTAATGTGTTGGAAAACAGATATTTTCACTGGCCAAAATTTAGCATGGAAATAATCAATCTTTGTTGTTTATAGGTGTGCACAGCAAATATGGGCTTGGGGAGTGGAGAATAATTACTTTCTCTTTAGTTTACATTTTATTCTGGTTTAAATTCATTTGCATGCTAAGCTAGAAAGAGTTCGGGGAGTATCTAGTACCTAACCCTACCTAAATTAGAGTTCTTTATAATAACATACTTTGATTTCTGCCCAGACATAAGAATCTAAAAGAAACTTGGACGTCTCTTAGGAAATCCCACTACTTTCCAAAGCTGTCTTTGGATGAACAGCCAAATCCCTAGAGAAAAGGGAAGGACTCAAAAAACAGGTAGTTATTGCATGCTTACTATATGCCTGGCACAATGCTAATCACCAAAAATAAAAACAAAAGCAGAAAGATAGCTCCTTCCCTCAAGGAGTTTGCATTTTAATGGTAGAAGACAACACATAAAAAGAAGCTGAATGGGAGTAAGGAGGCGGTGAAGATACTTGGCATGAGGCATGGTAGAGAAAGTATTGAGCATCAAGACTACAAACTGGAAAGAAACAAAACCATTAACTTCTGTGTCCTCCTTAAAACGGACATTCTGTTGTTAAGAGTGCATCTTACACTAATGTTGGGACAAAGATCATCATTGCCTAGTCCTTATGTGTTTTTGATGTTTAGGACCTCAGGAAACTGGGAGCATGGTGAAGAACACGTTTTCTCAGAAATGCATACAAAGTAGGAGTTCACAAATTCAAACACACAGGGAAAGTCATGCAGGTTTTAGTGAATTCCAAGCTCAATGTGGATCAACAGCATGGAAACTTAGGCAAAAAAGCTAACATAATTTTAGGCTGCAATGCAAAGCATTCTGTTCAGAACAAGGAAGGTGTTAATGGCATTGCTACATTTTGCTCTGGCCAAACCATGTCTGCAGTATTGTTGCCAGTTCTGGGCACCAATTTTAAGGGAGAACACTTATAAAAGTAAAGAATTTCCAAAGCAGTGTACCCAGGATGCTGAGTAGCCTGGAAACTATAGAATACAAGGTTGATTGAAAAAGCAAGGATCACTTAGCCTGGTAAAGAGAAGAGGGCACTCTTCCTCTCTTTAAGTATTTGAAGGATGGTCATATGGAATGTCTTCCTTGTTCTGAGAGGACAGAATGAGAAGCAATGGGTGGAAACTGCCAAGGTCAATTGAGACTGAAACTAGGAAAAGCCTTTCATTTTATAGAGATGTAACTTTGCAACTCATCTACATTGTGAGATGGTGGAAGGATTACTGGAGTCCAAGTCAGAGTCCTGGGTTCTATTTCTGCTTCTGATGCCGTGTAGGTTTGGACAAATAGCCTCTGGGACAGCTTCCTTGTCTTTTAAAGGAGATGATAGATCAGTGTGGTGGAGTGGGGAAAGCCCCCAATTTGGAGTCTAATTTCAAATTCTAGCTCTGATACTTACTATCTCTGTGACCTCAGAAAAATCACAGAACCTCTCTAGGAATCAGTTTCCTCATCCATAGAATGAGAGGAGTTGGACGAAATGAACTCTAAGGCCCCTTAAAGCTTTCAATCTGAGATCATGTTAGAAATGCAAATTACTTCCAACTTGAGGTAAGCTAAATGAACAAACAGGTCACTATTTAGAACCAGATGGGGTAAATTAGCTGGGGTTTGGGGCCAGAGAAGCTGTACTAGCTGTGGGAGAAAGGTGAGGAACCAGATGCTAAATCATTTAGTCCAGGCTAGGAATGGCAGAGTAGAAACAGTTAGTAGGAGATGGACAAAAGCCAAAGATGGAGAGGTTTGACTGGCAGTCAAAGAAACTGGGCAGTAATCAAAGGCAGGTAAGGTAAATTTGGCAAGTTTCAAGGTAGGAGGTTATTTAAAGACCAGAGAAAATAATGCCAGAAGATAGCTGCTATGTGACCTTGAGCAAGTCACTTCCATTCTCTGATGGTAAACTAACAACAAGCATTTATTAAGTGATTACTATGTGAGAGGCATTGTGCTAAGTGCTAGAGGCATAAGTCTAGCCAAAAGAAAGAGTACTTGTCCTCAAGGAGCTTATGTGTTAATGGGGGAAGACACACATAAAAGGAAGGTGAAAAACAGAGGTAGGTGGGGAGGATACCTGTGGATAGGGTATGGTGTCCTCAATGTCAAAGTGAGGTAAATGGATGTTCCAAGATGAGTAGGCCCTAGACAATGAAAGAAGTGTAAGGGTAAGATGGCGCTGATGGGTGGGTTAAAGTCTGGAAAATCAAAATTAGAGCCAGGAGGGTTTTTTCATAGAGGCAGCATGGCGTATAATAAATACCTGATACAGGCTTATCATGGAAAGAGCACTGAATTTGAAGCAAGAGGGGCATGGATTTAATCCCCAGCTCTATCATTTACTACCTTTGCAACATATGACAAGTCATTTAATCTTTCTGAGTCTCAGTTTCTGCAGCTGTAAAATGAGTGGTTTGGAGTAGGTAATAAACTAAGGTTCCTAGCACTTCTAAAGATCTTATCCAATGACCATTAAAATTGAGGAGAATGATTAGGTAATCTCTGGAATTCTTTTCATCTCTAAAATTCTGTGATATTAGGCAGGGGAAACTGAGAGCAAGGGACTCCCAAGACCCAAGGGACTCACTCCCTGTGACAGATTTTGTTGTTGTTGTTGCTCCTTTAGGCCTAAGGTCATAGAGGTAGTCCTGACATCAAAGAGGAATTCTTTGAGTGTTAAAGGGACATCTCCTGGTAAATGTTATTCCCTTGGGAATAGAGTATATTTTGATCCCTACCAGGAACCTGTGGTATTAATTTTGTACAGTAGGACTATAATATTCTGAACTGGTTTCTTCAAGTGTTCTCACAGACACAAACAAAAATGGTAGAAATGGTGTAGTCTATGGGGGTGGGGTTGTTCCATCATCATCATCATCATTGTTTATTATTAATATCTTACATTTATATAACACTTTAGGATTATTAAAACATTTTCCTCACAAGAAACCAGAGAACGTCTATGACTTGCTCAAAGTCACAAAGGAAGTAAGAGTAATAGTTAGGATATGAACCTAGGTACCCCGAATGTAAGTCTATCATCCTTTTCTCACTATAACAAACTGACCTGTGGGGGAGAGTCCATATCTTTCTCGAGGTAAAGAACTAGCCAGATTAGGAAACTGGCACTCCAATAGGAATCAGTTTTGCTGCCATTTAAAGTCATCAAAGTATAGTTTTCAGTGCATAAATGTCTCAAAAGTACTGGCTAATTGCTTTGGTTTTAATTGTTATATTGCTTTGGTTTTAATAGTTATAAATATAAGAGATTAGTTGATACTTTTCTAAGCTGTATTCCAAAGTATCTTGAATAATTTGAAATGAGTCTGAAATTGGACAAGGCACATCTGGCTATTGAAGATTGGTTTGCTTATTCAGCACAACACAATCTAACAATCATTTATAAAGAGCCTCCCACATACAAGACACTGGAATACAAAGACAAAACAAAACACAAAAACAAACCCAGACCTCCAGAAGCTTCCATTGTACTTACTGGGGACTGGGGGTGGATAGAACATGTAAACACATACACACCATAATTTGAGGAGGCAGAGAACAGTAACAACTTGGGGGGAGGGCAGTCAGGAAGTCTTAGATCCTTGAATGAAGCTAAGGGTTCTGAGGAGCTGGGATGAGGGAATGAGTCCAAACACAGGAGAAACCATTTGTGCAAAGATGCAAGAGCTGAAACATACAAGGCCAGTCCAGAGAGCAGCAAGATGTCTATGTTTGAATGGGCATTCTTTTTGTGAATACATATGTGGGAGAGAGAGAAAGAAGGATATAACTGTGAATTTTGGAAACAGAGATCTAGAATTGCTAGAAATAAATAGGTAATGCCACACTAGTCTCTTCTGCATGTGATTATGTGGCAAAGAGAGCCAAAAAGGACAGGTGGGGATAACTGCTTAGTATAACTGATTAAGATGGAGATTTCAGACAAATGTTTTCCTGAAAAAGCAATTGTCTGGTAGTTGACTAAAGCTTCCTCTTTGCCTAAATTATATAAAAGACATATTTCTTCTCCCATGGAATATTCATAATAGTAATCAGCATCTTCCCTAAGAACTTCAACAGATGTGTCTTAATAGGAACCATCCTATTACCTTCTGGAGCCTACAAAAAAATATCCTCATGTGCATTGATTGCTATAGGAATTGAAATGAACAGGGTACAAAGTAACAGACTTGCTAGGCTGGAGTTTGACAAAGCTCCAGTTTCTGTAATCTATTCCAAATAAAATTCCTGCGGCCCATCTCACAATGGACACCAGGTCTGACTACATACAGTCTTATCTTTTTATTTAAAGTAGAAATCAGTATTAAGGGTAAGAGAAAAATCAATCACAGAGGCTTACAAATGAAAGGGATCCAAGATGTCATCTAATCCAGATTCTAAATGAAGCATGGATCTCTACTATAACATCCCCACCAAGTGGTAATCTAGTCTCTGCTGGAATGTTTTCCTTTGACACTGCTACCACCTTAGTACAGGTCTTCTACTAGCTCATTCCTGGACTACTGAATAAATGGCCTGCTGGTTGGTCTCTCTGTTTTGAGTCTTTCCCTGCTAAAATCCATCCTCCACTCAGCTGTCATATAGAATTTCCTAAAGAATTTCCAAGTCAGACCATGTGACCCCTCCACCCATCCCCAAACTCCTTCTCATTCAATCACCAATGACATCTTATTACCTCTAAAACCAAATATAAAATTCTCTAACTTATAAGCCCTGAATAACCTAGCACCTTCCTCCCATTCCAGTCTTTCACCTTGAACCTCCCCGTGTCCTACATTTCAGCAGCGCTGCTCTTCTTGCTTTTTCTTGCACAGGATACTCCCATCTCCCTACTCTGAGCATTTTCGCAGGCTATTCCCCCATACCTGGAACCCTTTTCCTCCTTTATCTTGTCTTCTAGCTTCTCATCTGCCAAAGGGCTTTCCTAATACCTTTTAGTGCTATCACTATTGATTATTTCCATTTCTCCAATTTATCCTGTACGTGTTGTTTGTGCATAATAGTTTACACACTGTCTCTCCCATTGAACTGTGAGCTTCTTGAGAGCAGGGACTGTCTTTTGCTTTTTTTTTTTTGTATCCCTTGTGCTTAGCAGAGTAACTGGCACATAGTAATTGCTTAATAATAGCTAGCTGATTGATTGGCTCACTTTGGGAAACCTACATGGAAACCTCTTTATTTTTTGAACAGCTTTTATTAGGAGAAAGCTCTACCTAACGCTGAGGTGAAATCTGCTTCCCTGTAATTTCATAGATTGTAGAATAAGGATTTAAAGGAACCCTAAAAACATCTGTTCCAGCACCTCTGAGGTTGAGAATGAACCTGAGACCCAAAAATGATCTAGGTCACAGAGACAATAAATGCCAGAACCGGGATTTGGAATTGGGTTCTCTGGCTTTGATACTTACTTTCCATGCCAAGCAAAATGAGAGGAATCCCATTATTAGAGAATCATCCTTAAAATTTCTACCCTCCCTGATTCTTCTCTTCTCCAGGATAAACTTCTCCATTTATTTCCTGCCCTCAAGAGTCTTACATAATACTTGAGAGGAGTAATGTATGCAAATAAGTAAATAAAAAATATGTAAAAAGTCAATTCAAAGTGATTTGAATGGCAGGTATGATGAACTATGTAAAAAGTGGCACTTGAAATGGAAGAAAGCTAGGTATAATATTTTAAGAATCAGAGGCCTCCCTCTCCAGTGTTCTCAACCATCCTCATGCTGCGACCCTTTAATACAGTTCCTCATGTTGTGGTGACCCCCAACCATAAAATTATTTTCATTGCTGCTTCATAACTGTAATTTTGCTACTATTATGAATTGTAAGGTAAATATCTGATATGCAAGATGTATTTAAAAAGAACATAATCTACAGGTTGAGAACCGCTCTCTAGATACTTTACATCTTGTAACAATGTCCCTCTTAAAATATAGCACCTAGAACAAAACACATTATTCTAGATATGCTCTAACTAGGGCAGAGAACTGTAGGAAAATTATTTTTCTTGATCTATGTAATAAATTCATATTAATGAACCCAAGATCCAAATATATTTTTTTGACTACCATGACATTATTGACTCATAAACAATTTTTGACTACTTTGTCTAGTTTATTTTCAGTCTATAGAAGTGACCCTCCCCTCTGTTCTCCCCCTTCCCCAGACACACAAACATACAGCCACTTCACTCAGTTCCGGTGAACTCCTCTTTTTCAGTGACAAGAAGGGGCCCAAGCCCATGTTGGAATCTGGTTGAGTTATGACTTGTATCCAATTTAAAGTCCACTAACAACCACCAGTTCTCTTTTTCTTAGTTCAGAAATGTGATATATAATAAATGTAATAAATATTCTTATAAGAATAAGAAGTGATAAATTTGGTATTAGGAGACTGGGTTCAGATATGTAATACATAATTTACAGCTAATTTTGAATATCAACCTTATGACAAATTTGCTAGCCTCAGAAACCTATTCACTATATAACTGTAATCAGTTTATTGTACCTCTCAGAGCCTCAGCCTCTGTATCTATAAAATGGAGCTAATACATGTGAACTCCTTCAGAACAGGGACATTTGTTTTGTTTTTTGTTTTATTCTACTTGCAGTGGAAATGCTTGCTTTTTTCATAAATTAAAAATAAAATAAATGAAATTAAAATCACTATAATTTGCAGAGATCACGCCAAATTGTATTAGTAAACAGGTTTCTCATCTGAAAGAGGAGTATATCAATGAAATCACAGATGCAGCCCCTAGCCTTTTCTCCTACATCTATAGAATCTGCTATTGTCTAATTGACTTTCTTAACCAGTTTTGATTCAGTGATCAGCCTTTTTCAATATACACCTATCATCCACCTGTTTATAACCTTGAACCACCGTCCACCTTAATTTCCACTCACAATTGGCTAACTGCTGAAAAAAAAATCACAAAATCATGACTTGGAGAGACTCAAATTTATGCTCTCTATCTTCAATTGGGTCCTCACTTGTTCACAGAAAGCAACTTATTTTCCTGTTATTTGAACTCCTTCACATTCTCTGCTGTCACTATTTCCAAACTTCTCTTCTGTCCTCAAGCTCTCAATTCTATCACCTTTATATCTCAATATTGGCAGGTGACCTATTTCCTAGTTTACTGAGAAGGATTAAAGGCTTCTGAGAAGGTGGCCTTTCCTGCTAAAATAAATCTTTGATGACTAAAGGCTACTTTATCCTGGTTACAGCAATTTTTTCCATCCTTATCCTCTTTGACTTCTCTGCATTGTAGAAAATGGTAGACAAATTACTTTTTGAAATTACTATATTTATTTTTAAACATATTATATCCGTACTTATTATCTGCCTACATAGAATGTAAGTTTCTTGAGGGCAGGAACTGCTTCATTTTTGTCCTTGTGCACCTAGCACCTAACATGCCTTTCTTCTTGAATCCTTTTCCTTCCTTTACTTTGTTGATACTGTACTATGTTTGTTTTTTTTTTATCTCTTTGCCTGCTCCCTCTGCCTCTTTTACTGTTGCCTCATCTTTCTTATGCTACTTCAGCATAACTAAAGGTTCCTTCCTAGACCTCACTTTTTTCTGTATATTATTTCCCTTGATGATCTCATTAACTCCAGTGACTTCAGTTGTAACCTCTATACAGATGATTCCCAAATTTGAATTTATAGCCTTGACCTCTCTCTGGAGTCCCATATTTGCAGCTGCCCTCTGGACATCTCCACCTAGTACCTCAATCAATGTTTAAAATGTTTAAAAATTAACTCATCTTAGATCTGCATTTCCTCCTAGCTTTTATATTTCTGTTAATAACAACATCATCTTCTCACTTACACTGGATCACACAATGTTGCATTCATCTTGGATTCTTCTCTTTTTTTCACCCCATACCTTTAATCAATTACCATGCCCTATCAATCTTATTGTCCAAAGCTCTCTCACATCTATCTCCTTCTCAAGTCTCCTCATCTAAACTCCTAATTGCTCTTTCTGCTGCGAATCTTACCTCTAACTTATCCTTCATAACATTGCCTAAATTGTCTTCTTATGTCCTTTCTCATTTCTCTCCAGTCTCTAGTCAGCTACAAAAGTGATCTTCCTAAAATGCAGGACTGACCACATCACTCCCCTACTCAGCAAACTCTGGTGGCTCCTTACAACCTTCACCATCAAACTAAAATTCTTTGTGTGGTTTACAAAGCTCCTTTTACAACCTGGTTCCTTCTTGCCTTCCTAGTCTTTTTACATTTTTACTGTCCTCCACCTACTCTGGGAGCCAGTAATGCCGGACTTTTTACTCTTCCTCTTACATATAGAGCATTTCATTTTCCCAAGACTGGAATATTCTTCTTCCTCACCTTTGAATCTAGGCTTCCTTGGCATCCTTCAAGACTCATATGAAATCCCAACTTCTACAAGAGGATTTTGCTAGTCCCTTTACCCTCCCCCAACTGCTATTGCTACTCCTGTGAGATTATCACCCTTTATCCTGCATATATATCTTAGATGTATAAAGTTGTTTAAAAGATTTCCTCCAATAGAATCTGAGATCCTTGAGGGAGGGATACACTTTTGCCTTTCTTTGTGTTCTCATTATTTAGCACAGGACTTTGTATGTGGTAACTACTTGATAAATGCTTGTTTACTCTCTGACAGATTGACTAACCTCTGTGGTCATATCACTGCTCTATTTAAATAATCTTCATTTGGTCCTCATTGCCCAATGAATAAAATACAAACTTCTTGTCTTGGTTGTTAAAGGCTTCCTTGATATTGCTTTTCTCTTGCAACTACAAGATTATTAACTCCTAGAGACTATGTCCTATTTTGTATGTATCTTTGTATCACCACGGAATTACACGCAATATATCTTAATCATTTGTTAAATTGAATTTAAAGAAGGCTAGAAAAATAACTCTCTCCACACTGTATGTATGATCCAAATACTGATAAGCAAAGGAGAAAAAAGAGATTCATACAAAAAAAATCATACCCATGATATGGGTATAGTAGCATTCTAAGAAATGGCTGCCTCTTAAGATTTTCTGACTTGCCCCTGTTCTGGTAAGGCCTTTAAAGTCAAAGTCATTTCATCTATTAGATTGTAAGATTTATGAGGCCAAGAACTTATTTTTTTTTTAGATTTTTGCCTCTTTAACCTGATACTGTGTTTATTAAATGTTGGACATTTAGTTTGAATTGAGTGAGAGTAAAAGCAGTAACTTGGGAATCAATTTTAAGGTAGTTGATTGCTGTAGATTTCTTTATTCCTAGCATTTCTCTCCTTTCCCCCAGTTCTATACAAAAAGAGAGGACTGCTGTCCTTTTGGATGTGGTGTTGTTCTGACCCATTCGTCTGTATATATCTGTTTCAAATATCATCAAAATTACCTTATCTCTAAAAAAGTGTGATTCTGTTAGATTTAATCTTTGGATTTAGTTTGTAGAATTTCTCTGCTGATTAGAAAGCCACCCTTCCCCCTAGAATGGCCCAAGTCTGCTCCACCTGACCTGGCGCAATATCCTGCCCCCCCCCTCCTAAAAGTTCATCAAGTGGAGATTTGAATTGTTGAGGTTTCATTTAAAACATATAGATACTTCTACGATGCCAATTAGCCAGTCATATATTAATATAAAATATGTTTGTGTTGTTCAGTAATATCAAACTCTTCAGGACCCCATTTTGGATTTTCTTGGCATAAATACTGGAGTGGTTTGCCATTTCCTTCCCCAGAGAAAACTGAAGCAAACAGGGTTAAGTGACTTGCACAGGATCACACAGCTAGTGAGTATCTGAGGCTGGATTTGAACTTAGGTCTTCCTGACTCCAGTGGAGGTGATGGAATTCCAGCTTAGCTATTTAAAACCCTAAAAATAGTGCTGTTAAAGTGCCACATTCAATATGCCAGCAAATTTGTGAAACACAATAGTGACCACTGGATTGGAAAATATAAGTTTATCTTTCACTTCTAAAGAAGGGCAATGCCAAGGAATGTTCAAATTGCCAAACACTTGAGCTCATTTCACGTGCCAGGAGGGTTATGCTTAAGATTCTACAAGTTAGACTTCAGTAATATAACTATAATTACCAGAAGAACAGGTTGAATTTCAAAGAGGCAGATAAACTAGAGACCAAATTGCCAATATTCACTCACTGGATTATTGAGAAAACAGGGGAGCTCCAGGAAAAACAAAAACAACAAAACCCATAAACATCTATTTCTGTTTCATTGGGATATACTAAAGCCTTTGACTCTGTGGACCAACAAAATGTGGGAAGTCCTCAAAGAGATGCAAGTGCCACATCATCTTACTTCTCTTCTGAGGAACCTGTATGTGAGCCAAGAAGCAATAGCTAGAACATGAAACAACTGATTGATTTAAGATTGGAAAAGAAGTACAACAAAGCTGTATATTGTCACCTTATTTAGCTTATATGCAGAGTACATCATGTGAAATGCCAGACTAGATGAACCAAAAGCTAGAATTAAAATTGCTGGGGGAAATATTAACAATCTCAAATGATACCACTCTGCTAGCAGAAAGTGGAAATAAGGCACCTCTTGAGGAGGATGAAAGAGAAGAGTATAAAATCTGACTTGGAGTTTAACAAAACAAACAAACAAAAACAACAACTCTTGGCAACTAGTCCCATAACTTCTTGGCAAATAGAGAAGAAATGGAAGCAATGTCAGATTTCATATTTTTGGGCTCAAAGATCACTGAGGATGGTGACAGCAGTCTTGAAATTAAAGGATGCTCGCTTCTTGGAAGGAAAGATATAGTAAATTTGGACAGCATACTAAAAAGCAAAGACATCTCCTTAATAACAAAGTCTATATAGTCAATTCCATGGTTTTTCCAATAGTAATGCTTGGCTGTGAAAGCTGGACTATGAGGAAAGCTATGCCTTCCAGTTGTAGTGCTGGAGAAGATTTTGAGAATCCTTTGGATAGCAAGGAGGTCAAATTAGTCAATACTTAAAGAAATTAATTCAGATTACTTACTGAGAGGTGAAATATTGAAGCTCAAACTTACATACTTTGGCCACATAATGAGAAAAAAGGACTCATTGGAAAAGACACTGATATTGGGAAAGATTGAAGACAAAAGGTAAAGGGGATGGTAATGGTTGAGACGGGTAGGTAGTATCATGAAAACAATGAAAATGGAATTGGACAGACTTCAAGAGATAGTGAAGGATAGAAAGGCCTGGTGTGTTATGGTCCACAAAATCACGGACTTGGATATGACTGTACGACTGAATGACAACAACTTTTTGACTCCAGGCCCAAGGTTCTATCCACAGTGTCACCTAGCTGCCTGGCATACAATTAGTTTTATTTATTTATTATATTATTATATTATATATAAAATATACATAATATAATATATTATATATTATTATATATTTATTTATTTTCTTTATTAGTTATTATTATTCCTAATAACTAGCTGAGATAGATACCAAATGAATGGAAGTTTTGGTAAGGGTATATGGGGAGAGATAAGGGGCTTTTAAAGGAAAGGTGGCCTGGTTGCAGAAAGGGAGGTGAGAGAATACCAAATTTCATGTACTTTTTAATTTTTTCTTTGACAAATTTTATTTTCTTCTAATCCTGTGTTTCTGCCGAAAAATTTTCTTTGTGATGAGTCTTTCCCCTTTGCTTCTAGAAAGTTTATTTTAAGCCCAGTAAGTAATATCTACAAGGGCTGTAGAAGGAAGATGTGGACACACACACAAACATGAAAAATAGCAATCTACAAGCATGTATGTGTATTTGATTGCGGTATGGTATCAATAAATCAGGAAAGGTTTATATCATTCAAAAAAACTGATTTTTTTCTTGTCCTACATTCATTGATTATCAGGCTCGAAGGGAATTTAGCGATTATCTAGTCTAACCTATTCCTGTTATAAATGAAAGAGCTGTAGCCCAAACAGGTTAATTTCTCAAGGTCACAAAGATAGTAGAAGATCAGGGACTAGAATCCAGATTTCCTGACTCCTAGTCCATTGTTCTTTCCTTTCCATCAGGCTGTGTCTGTTTTTTTTTTTAATCTCCTTTTCCTTTATATTAGTTAAGAGAAATAAGCATACTTATTGCTTTTGCAATATTGCTATGAATTATTTAGCCAAGGAATAACCAGCAGAGGCATAGTAGGGAAAATTGTCCATAAACCTTGCAAAGGATGCAAGTCAACCTACCATCAGACACACAATCATCATTAATTTTAATGAGATAGGGGAATGAGCAGTACAGCAGGAGGAAAATGTGTCTCCTTTTCCAACAAATGCGGCAGGCACGGGGGATTTTTACTAGTGCGCTTAATCCATATCAGAGCCTGTCATCAATATCAGTAGACCTCATAATCATCATTAATTGATTCAAAGAAAAAATATATCTCTGCCTGCAGTTTGCATAAGAAAGCAGCCTGGGCCCTGAGGAAGGGAGAGACATTTTTTCAGTGTTGCAGAGTTCTGCCTTTTTGATCTATTCTCACAGATTAGCACAATCGACAAGAGTAATTCAGAGGCTGTACTTTTAAATCCTCACCCTTACTTCAGGGTATTACTGTGCAAATTATTGATCTGGTGGTTGAAGTCTGGCTCATCACTTTTAGGACTAATCGGAGAAATGGTGTTGAGGCAATCATCCGTTTAGAATATAAGAGTGAGAGAGAATATGTAAGAAAAGAGAATCCATAAGAATAGACACTAGCGAAGCAACATATAAAAGTTAATAAATAGAATTGAATATAAACTCCTCTGGTAGCTTTTAAAGCCCTTTACAACCTTGCCCTAACCAATCCTTCTAGCCTCATTGTGTATTACTCCCTCCTCAGCACTCTGTGATCCAGCCAAACTGACCTTGTCTCTATTGATCAGCATTTAGCATAGTACCGGGCACATGTAAACTTTTAATAAATGTGTGTTCATTGCATTACATTGCATTATGTTCTATTGATCACACTCCATCTCCCATCTCCATGCCTTTGCACTGCCTGTGCCACATGCGTAGAATACCTAGAATCTAAGCCCTCTTTCTTTCTGCCTCACAGAATCCCTTTCAAGTCACAGTTCAAGTACCTTCTTCGGTATGAAGCTATTCCTGATTCTGCCCAGTGGTCAGTACCTTCCTTTCTAAACTACCTTAAATGAGACTACTTTGTATTTACTCACTTTATATTTATACTGTACATGCTTATGAAGAATTGTCTCCTCTATTTAAACTTAGGTTCCTTTTGATTATTGATCCATTCTTTGTAATTGTATCCCCAGCATCCAACACAGTACAGAGTAGGCACGTAATAAATACTCATTGTTATATGAATAGAGAGATACATAAATACATAAACACATAGATAGAAATACAGAAGAATATAGTATATAGGGTCAAGATGGAAAAAAATAGGGAGACAACACATTAGAACAGTGGTTCTCAACCTTCCTAGTGCTGTGACTCTTTAATACTCGTATGTAGGTGTATCTGCATGTGGGTGGACCCGCCTGGAGATGGATAGAGGAGCGGTGTCTTGGTTCCTAAGACCATCAGAAATACGTGTTTTCCAATGGTCTTAGGTGACCCCCAAAGGGGTCATGACCCACAGGTTGAGAACTGCTGCAATAGAAGAACAGTATATTTAGTCGGTCTGTATGTATTTAATAGATGCTAACTTACTATGGGCCAGGTACTGCTAAGTGCTGCAGATACAAAATGGGGCAAAAACAGTCCCTGCCTTCAAGGATCTTCAGAATATATTGATATTTCCAGAACTAGGATGTAAAACCAGTTCTTTTGATTTCAAGTCCAATGCTCATTCCATTCCATCACACTGCTGAACTTGAGCCAGTCCCTTAGCCTCTATAAGTCTCAGGCTTGCAAGCTGTAAAATGAAAATGTAGGCTGGGATGATCTATAAGGGCCCTCCAGCTCTAACATTAGAAGATTCTTGGATATAATCAATTTCAAAAGATGATGCATCTCTAACATTATATAATTCTAA
Organism: Pseudochirops cupreus; assembly: GCA_028627135.1. NCBI lineage: Eukaryota > Metazoa > Chordata > Mammalia > Diprotodontia > Pseudocheiridae > Pseudochirops > Pseudochirops cupreus. Next base: position 164,184,835 of record CM053581.1, read on the forward strand.
GGTATTGCTGATTTTTTAACTAATATTCCAGGTTTATACAGGTAATTGTAGTGATGCATATTTAAACCAACAAGTATTTGTTAAGTATCTACTGCATGAATTAGACACTGAGTATACAAAGAGAAAATGAAATAGTCTCTGACCATAAGAAACTCATATTCGTTTTAGAGAAATGACATCTACACGTTTCAGTACAAAGAAAACACAAGGTTATTTGTTTCCTCTTTCTGGCATTGGCAGCTAGCAGGCTCAGGAAAGGCCTCCTGAAGAAGGTGGTGCTTTAGCTAAAGCTTGAAGGAGACTAGAGAGTGCCAGAGGCAGAGGCACGGAGGGAAAGTATACCAGGCATGCAGGTCAGAGTATGCAAATACATGGAGATGTCAGATGGAATACATGTCATGCATGAGAGATAGCATGTGAGGGAAGAAGGGATCATTATTGAAGTGTGGCATTGTGTTGTATTTCAATATGATGCCATCTATCAAAATGCTATCTGACACCAGTGATCATTCGAAAAAGCATTCTAGGAAACTATTAGGGAAACCTACGGTATTGGGGCCCCATCAGGGCTCAGAATCACAGAAAAGACACAGGCAATTGTCTAAGGCATGGGAAGGTTGCAAAATGTACTCTTAAGAAAACTTGGCAAAATACACTTCATTGATTTTTAAATAAACAAAATGAAAGCATCCAGCATCTGTTTCCTTTTTCTTTTTAAAACTGTCATTAGAGAAAAGTCATTTGTATGGGATTTTTCATATTTTATCTAGTCATAAACTATCTCATATATCCCATGGCCTACAGGCACTTAATCTCCCTCCTGACACACATCAAGTCCATCTACAAGTTCTCATTTGGTACCCACTGTATGCTCAGTGTTGAATCTTGAGATGGTCAATCAAAGGGTTTCCAATCTAATTGTAAAGGTAGGGCTTATATATACAAATATAGAAACACGATGTTACAAGGTAATACATAAATAATAAGTGATAGTGACAGTAAGCTCCCTCAGCTTCCAGGAGGGAGACATCATTGTGTTCTAGGAAGACCTCATGAATTTGATCAGGGACCTTTCTAGTTTTGTTGTAATGGAAAGAGTAATGGGCTTGGAGTCCAAAGACAGGAGTTTCAGGTCAGGCTCCAACACTTAAGCTGTGTGACCATGCACAAATCATTTAGTATCTTTGCATTTCAGTTTCTTCATCTGAAAAATGGGGTGAATAATTATTATACTAATTCCCTCAGAGTTTTTTATAAATTTTAAAGAAATAATAAACATGTGAGTCTTACCCCTCTGCATTATCCAGGAAGGGAGATAACCTTGGTTCTCAGAAGCTATGCCAGTGGAGAAAAAAATGACAGTCCTTGAAAAAGACTATGTTTGCAGTTCTGGGAGCAGCCTAGATAAGTATGGAGAGGCTCATTATCGGAGGGTTGGTAACAGGAGTATTGTTTTTTGGCTATAGCAAATTGTTTTTATCATTGCTATTTTCAACTTTCTCTCCCCTATTTAAGCAATTTTCCCTGCCGTTATTTTCTATATACCCTCCCCTACTCTTTTTTTTTCTTCTTATCAAGTCTCTTTGCTCTTAGCACAGTGGAAACAATATTAGATTTGGAATCAGGAAACCTGAATTTGAATCCTGATCCTGACACTAATTAGCTATATTATCCTGAGAAAGCCACTTAACCTCTCCATGACATGGTTTTCTTATCTGTAAAATGGAGCTAATAATACTTACACTATGTACTTCAGAGTGTTATAAACCTTAAAGTGTCATATAAAAGCAAATTACTATTGTTATAACTACTGCTAATACTAGTATAGTAAATATATTATATTTGTACTACATATTATATTTATATTACATTCGTACATATGCTACTTTCCTTGCCTCATACTCTCTCCTCTTCTATTTCTAGTCTACTTTGCTTTCCTTCCAATACATCCCTTTCTTTTCTCTAGAATTATCGTCCTGGTCTCCTGATTCTGTCTCCAATTTTGGAAGACCCTAGTCTTCAAAGGTGATGTCTTTCTAAGGCTTCCTGATGAATAGCTTTTTAAATCTGCATTATGCCCATGGACTGCTCCATAACAGATCAGCAGAGAACTCTCCCTGGTAGCTGTGATAATGAGAAGAGCAATTTTTATTCTTTTGTAATATTCTAGTAGAAACAGTCGGATGAATTAATCCTTGTTTATTCTTATCTTGGGTTTTGAGAATGAATTTTTTGTTCTTATTTCACTTCCCATTACAATTTTAGTCACATGCACACACAATGAGTTTTTTGTTGTTGTTGCTCAGAATTGGAATGCAGAATACGTTCTGTGAATTATGAAAGCAATTCACTGTAGCCAGTGTGGCTATTTTCTCCAGTAACAACAAAACCTGACAACTGCCCAAAGCAAACACCAGCCATTGAATCTCTTGACTCAAAAGTGCCAGTCTTCTCTTTAGGGGCCCTTTGGTCTCATTTCAAGGATGATTGGGATAGAAAATGCAGATGCTATAGTAGTGTTTACCAAGCCTGGCAGGGGAAAAATTCTCTATAGTGTGTCTTATATTAAAGTGTGTGTGTGCGCGCGCAAAAACCATTAGCCAGTATTTCATTAACAAAACTTAAGGTAGCAAAATGCTATTTCTGCATGCTATAGTTACCTTTGAAAGATGTAGCAAATATGTGGTATCTTATGCCTTTATAATATATAACATTAAAAACATTGGAGGCAGATTCAGGAGGCCAGGGTTATAGGCAGAGAAATGGAGGAGTCCCCAGAGACCCACCAGTCTAATCTCTTCATTTTACAGATGAAAAAAAACAGGTTCAAGGTCATAAAATGACTTATCTAAGGTTACATTGGTAGAGGTAGAATTGGAATACAAACCCTCTGGCTCCACAGCCAGTGTTTTTTTCTCCACTATATTGTGTGTAAGCAAGATATGTGCGACATCTAGTAGATATGGCTCATGGGTTGCATGTATAGATGTGATCTAGGATCTGGACCCCTATGGAGACAGTAGAAGGGCAGAGGCAAGGTTCTGCATGCAGTCTCCTCAGGCTCTGGGGCTCAGTTAGCTTTAGTAAACGTTAAGTTTCTCCTTGGAAGAAAGACAGGGTTACGCTAAGGAAGCAGAATGATGAAATAATAACCACCTACAGTCATAACTTACCTTCTTCACAACAACTCTGTAAGAGAGGCTTTTCAAAGATTATTTTCTCCATTCTTACAGTTTAGGAAACTGAGGTTAAGAGAAGCTCAGTGTCTTGCCAAAGATATCGCAACTGAGAAATGTAAGGTCCAGGATTTGCATCTAGAACCCCCTGACTCCAAATCCAGGATTTTTTCTACTTTGTTGTGTTACCTTTTTATATGGTTGATGTTTTAATGGTAAAAGACCTTTTAAGTTCTTAAAAAAAAACTAACAACACAAATTCACCCAAATCAATTAATCAATCACCAGACATTTATGAATCATCTACTATATGTCAGGCACTGTGCTGTGTGCACAAAGAACAAAAGGAAGGACTGTGGGACTGGAGCACAGCCACTTCCATGAAGATTTTGACCTCTCTGAGAGCCTGAATTATCTTTTGTTTTCCTTTGAGTCCATAGTGCTTAACAGAGTCCTTGGCATATAGTAGGTGTTTAGTAAATCTTTATTGACTATGACTGATTTAAGGATATTACATTTTACAAAACAGTCTTGTATATTTAGAAATATATATATAATGTGTGTGTGTGTGTGTGTGTGTGTGTGTGTGTGTGTATACTGGGTAGAGGGGAGAGTGCAGACCTAGTCAAGAAAACGGGAAAGGCTTCATGAAGAAGCAGTTGAGTTAAGTCTTAATATATGTTTGATCACTGACTGACAAAAAAAAAAAGAAGGTGAAGGTAAAGAGATAGTAAATTCCAGGTATGGAGGTACACCACTGATGTTCGCATATGCTTTGTGTGATTATACTTATTCATTATAAGATAAAACTTTCATGACTTTTGGAGGATACTTGTGAAGTGAGTCTGGGAAGGTAGCGTTAGAATAGGAGATGGGGACTGAATCTGTGATGTCACTGATATAGGTTGAATCCAGATGAACAAAGTCCCTTTAAAAATATAGGTTGGCTGGGGCATCTAGGTGGCACATTGAATAAAGCACTGGCCCAGGAGTCAGGAGAACCTGAGTTCAAATCTGGCCTCAGACACTCAACACTTATTATCTGTGTGACCTTGGGCAAGTCACTTAACCATATCCAAAAAGACCAAAAAAAAATGCAAGTTGGTGCCTTCTCTGAAACTTACATTCTTAGATACTTATCTAGATAAGTAAGAGGCTAAATGAGATGTCCCCTTCTCCTCCAAAAAAAATGCCTTGTATTCGTTTTGTATGTCTTTTTGCTGTTCAGTTGCTTTTCAGTCATATCCAGTCTTTGTGACCCATTTTTGGTTTTTTTCTTGACAGAGATACTGATTTGCCATTTCCTTCTCCAGCTGATTTTTTACAGATAACTAAATTGAGCTAAGCAGGATTGAGTGACTTGCCTAGGGTTTCACATCTTGCAAGTGTTTGAGGCCATATTTGAACCCAGATAAGTCTTCCTGACTCCAGGCTGGTGTTCTACCCACTATGCCACCTAGCTGCCCTATATATTCTATACATACTTATAAACAGACACGTCTATTTCATAGAACGTAAGCTCCTTGAGAATGTTAGACAGTGCCTGGCAAATAGCAAGTGATTAGTAAATATTTGTTGATTGGTTAATTGGGTAAATTTGTTTTGTTTTAAAGAATTTGAAGGTCACTTTTGCTGGTAAAGTCTCAGCCATATACACCAAAGGACAGGGAGGGAGAGGGGGAGAGAGGGAGAGAAGACAAAGAAGAGGAAAAGGAAGAAGGAAGGAAGTAGGAGGAAGGAGCAAGGAGCAAGGAGCAAAGAGGGGAAAAAGAAAGGACAGAAGAAAGGAAAGAAGGAGGGAAAAGAGCATTAATGAAATATATTTTTAAATACACAGAACAGAAGGAAGTTTAGAAGAATCATGGACAAGTAAAGCAATTTTGGTACTTCTTGAGTTGAATTTTATATTTACATATATGTGCATATATGTGTATATACATACACATATACGCACATATATATGTAATGTACAGAGTGGAAGTAAATAATTTTCTACATAAGAGGTTTCAGTACAGTTTTACTGGACTCCCTTAAGCAAAAGATACACCCTTCCTCCCAGCTCGGCTGATTAAACCAAAGAAGGTGAGGTTAATAGAGACAAGGTGTTAATGTGTTAAAGAAAGTTCAAAGATGTGTTTTTACTGTAATTTCCTTATGAAATGAGAAGTCCTTTTTTTGATGGAATGCAAGGGGTAGCTTGATGCTAGCTAGTAAAAGAATAGGTGTACCCCTCTGGCCTTTATAAACTTGGATTGCCAACTCCGGAAATCTCAAGAGGTAAGAAGCATTTTAAAAGAATGTGGCCTCTGGCAAGTTAACTGAGAAGTAAGAACTCAACATATACATAAAGAGATAAATAGATATTCTATTGAATAAATCCCAAATTACATTTAAGATTTAGCATTCACTTAAAAAAATTAAGCTACAAATTTTCTTCCTTCTCTACCACCCCTATCCCACCTTTTGAGAAAACAAGCCATATATCAGTTATACATGTGAGGTCATACAAAATATTTTCTTATTAACCTTGTTGCTAAAGAAAACACACAAAAGACTGTAAGAAAAAGAAAGAAAGTAAAAAAAGTATGCTTTAATCTGCACTCAAAAGTTCATCAGCACTCTCTGTGTAGTTAGATAGCATTTTCTATCATGGGTACTTTTGGAGTTGAGTATATCCTTGTCTTGATCAGAATAGTTAAGTTTTTCACAGTTGATCATCACTGAAAGATTTTTATTACTGTGTACAATGTTCTCCTGTCCTGTTCACTTTACTTTGCACCAAAAGAACTCGGGTCTTGAAAGGAGATTGCTCTTTTCCTTCTCCTTGGGCCTCTACCAGAATGCATCAGGGGAGGAAGGGGAATTTTTTCCTCTATCCTCACTAGTCATATGCTTGGGAGAGTCCTTATCTTGACTACCACTTTCTCCTCTTCTCCATTCTTTTCTTTTTAACATTTGTTTTTAAAACTTTGATTTCAAGATTCTTTCCCTTCTTCTCTCCTCATCCACACCCATTGGGAAGACAAGCAATTCAATATAGGTTGTACATGTTTAGTTACGCAAAATGTTTCCATAGTAGTTATATTGTGAAAGACTACCTATTTTCCCTCCATCCTATTCCACCCTCACTTATTCTATTTTCTCCTTTAAACCTGTTCCTTTTCAAAAGTGTTTGCTTCTAACTACCCTCTCCCTCAAACTGTCCTCCCTTCTATCATCCCCCCTCTTATCCCCTTGCCCCCTACTTTCCTGTAAGGTAAGATACCCAATTGAGTGTGTATGTTATTCCCTCCTTACTCAAAATCCAATGTGATTAAGGTTGACCCAGTCCCTTCCAAATTCCTGCTCTTCCCCTTCAATGGAACAGTTTTCTCTTGCCTCTTTTATATGAGATAATTTACCCTATTCTATCTCTCCCTTTCTCCTTCTTTCAATATATTCCTCTCTCACCTCTTAATTTTATTTTTTAGATATCACCCCTTCATATTCAACTGATCCTATGCCCTCTGTTTATGTATAAATATACACACATATACACATACTCATATATATTTATATACACATACACCCTCATAAATATATATAATATACATATATATATATGTGTGTGTGTATATATATATATATTCCCTTCAACTATCCTCATACTGAGAAAAAGTGTCATGGATTAAAATTATCATTTTTCCATATAGGAATATAAATAGCTCAACTTTAATAAGTCCCTTTTGATTTCTTTTTCCTGTTTACCTTCTCATGCTTCTCTTGCTTCTTATATTTGAAAGTCAGATTTTCTTTTCTGTTCTGTTTTTCTCATCAAGAATGATTGAATGTCTTCTATTTCACTGAATGGTCATATTTTCCCATAATCTGTATACTCAGTTTCGCTGGGTAGGTGATTCTTGGTTTTAATCCTAGCTCCTTTAACCTCCAGAATATCATATTTCAAGCCCTTGGATCCCTTAATGTAGAAGCTGCTAGATCTTGTGTTATCCTGATTGTGTTTCCACAATACTCAAACTATTTCTTCCTGACTGCTTGTAATATTTTCTCCTTGACTTTTGAACTCTGCAATTTTGCTATGATATTCTTAGAAGTTTTCATTTTGTGATCTTTTTCAAGCAGTGATCAGTGAATTCTTTCAACTTCTATTTTGCCCTCTGGTTGTAGAATATCAGGGCAATTTTCCTTGAGAATTTCTTGAAGGATGATTTCTAGGCTCTTTTTTTGATCATGGCATTCAGGTAGTCCAATAATTTATAAATTATCTCTCCTGGATCTGTTTACCAGCTCAGTGGATATTTGACACTGAGATATTTCACACTGCCTTCTATTTTTTCACTTGTTTGGATCTGTTTTATAGTACCTTGATTTCTCATAAAGTCATTAGCTTCCATTTTCTCCAATCTAATTTTGAAGGAGTTATTCTCTTCAGTGAGTTTTTGAAATTTCTGTTCCACCTGGCCAGTTTGAGTTTTAAGGCATTCTTCTCCTCATTGGCTTTTTGGGCCTCTTTTGCCATTTGAGTTAGTCTATTTTTTTAAGATGTTATTTTCTTCAGTATTTTTTGGGTCTCCTTTAGCAGGCTGTTGACTCTCTTTTCATTATTTTCTGGCATCATTCTCATTTCTCTTCCCAATTTTTACTCCACTTCTCTTATTTGATTTTCAAAATCCTTCTTGATCTCCTCCATGGCCTGTGACCAATTCATATTTTTCTTGGAAGCTTTTGAAGCAGGAGTTTTGACTTTGTTTTCTTCTTCTGGTTCCATGTTTTGATCCTTTTTGTTCCCCAAAAGAGTATTCTATGGTCTGATTGCCCTTCCTCTGCTTGCTCATCTTGCCAGCCAATTACATGACTTTTGAGCTTTTTGCCACAGTAGAACTTTGTTTCCAGAGTGGAGAGAGCTGTGTCCTAAATTGCTGGGTTTTCACAGTTGCTGAAGCTATGAGGAGAATGCCCTCTCTATAGCCCCCACAAGCTTTGGCTCATTGGCGTTCCTCACCCCAGGACCACTACCCAAGACTGTGACCCAGATCCAATCATTTCAAAGCAAGAGCAATTAGCTCTGAATGGTCAATTGGTCTCCTTACTATCTACAGGCTAGGAGTTCCAGAGGCAGCCATGTGGCAGCAGCTGCAGCTTCCCCACATCTGCGGCCTCTCTCCCTTGGGGCAAGTGCCAAACCAAGCTCCTCTGTCACCCAGTACAACAGAGTTTCCTACTGACCTTTTACTTTCTCTTTGGCATTTATAAGTTTAGAAGTCTGGAAACCACCACAGCTGCTGGTGATTCACTCTCTTGAAGTCTGCTCCAGCCAGTCTGGGCCACTTGTCAGGGCTGCCCCACATCTGGGCCTACACAGCTCACACAGGACTGTGCTCTCTTAGTCTGGTGTGATAAACCCTTCCTGTCAACCTTCCAGGCTGCCTTCATTGGGAGATTTGTTTCTCTTTGTCACTTTGTGGGTTCTGTATCTCTAAAATTTGTTTAGAGTAATTTTTTTTTTACTGGTATTGGAGGTGGTTGGAGCAGGGGCTCAAGAAAGTTCTTGCTTTTATTCCACCATGTTGGCTTGACCTATCCCTCTTCTCCATCCTTTCCCAGAGTGAGTCTTTTGCACTTGCTATACTGTCCTCTCTTGCCTGTGTTGAGCTTTTGGTCCACTAACTCAACTCTCTATCATCCTCCCTTTTCCCTTTGACCCATTTCCTTCCCAAGTCCCAACTGTGGGCCACTCCCATCATCCACCTCTTTTAATCCTATCCACATGGTGGTGAATAAAGTTGGAGGATATAGCAAAACTGTGCTGAGTGGGCTCACCACAAATTTATCTCATTAATCTCAACTAGTCCCTAACTATATCAAAGCAGACATTCCATTCCTTCCTAATTGATTCACTATTCCACTGCTCTGTAGAAAAATATTTCTAAAGCTGCATATTTCCACAAGATTGTTACCTACTCAGAACTTTTTCTCAAATATGTTTTTAGTATCTACAAGTCATATTTACACTCAGAGCCATCTTGACTATTTTGATCAATCAATTCAGGTAAGAAAAATCCATCAAACATCTGTTTTCTTAACTGAGTATTATTTTTGTGAACAATATTCTAAACAAATTGATGAAGAAACACACTTCCTTTTACTAGGTAGAGAAGTTAGCTACTATAGGAATAGAATGCTTCATACATTAACAGATGTGGACATTTTTTGTTTTGTTTTGTTTAGCTGGGTTTTTTTTCCTTTGTTTAAGGGAAGTTTTTATGGGACAGGAGGGGGAAAGTTTCCTAGGAAGAAATCATGATATGAAAAAAAAAATGACTAAAAACATCTTAAAATATTCTAGGCAAAACAGTAAAAAACTTTCGTTATGTAGATACAGCCTATATGTATACTGCATAGATTATAACTTTATGGCTGGAAGGAGCCTTATTTCTACCAACTTCCTTATCTTATAGATGAGGAAATTAAAGCCTGAAGTGTTGAAGCCATCTTCTCAGAATCATGCAATTAATAACTGAACAAGATTTGGATCCATGGCCTCTAAATCCAAACCAGGGCATTTCCTTTTGTCTCATTGCCTTTCAAATATAATAATAGTAATAGGAAACATTTATTAAATTCCTCCTACTTAATAATGGCTGGTCTTTATATAATATTTTAAGATGACCTCATTTGATCCTCATAGCAATCCTTTGGAGGCAGATTTGATTATAATCGTCATTTTACAAACAAGGAAACTGAATCTGAGAGAGATTAATAACCTGTGGAGGGATGTATTCCTAACTGCAAGTCTAGAATTTTCTCTGAAACACCATATATCTTGTCTCAAATATCTATTGATTTGCTGGTTAGCTTTTAAGGGACACTAGACATCACTAATTCATCTGCCTTATTTTATAATGATGGGAATGAGTTCCCAAGAGTCGAAGTAACAAGGTCAGAGTTAGTGGTAGAGCTAGGATTTGAACCTAGGTCTTCCACTTCTAGATCCATTGTTATTTCCTGCTATACTATACTGCCTTTCCACATTAACCACATGGTTTTTTGAGGAGCATGAGGTGGGGATTAATAGATTTCATCTATTGTGTTTTGATTTTATAGTGAATAGAGAATAATGATGACTATGTGTATTTATAGTAAAATATTTTGAGGTTTATAAAATATTTTATATGAATAATCACATTTTAATCCTTATAACGTTTTGAAATAGGTACTATTGGTATTAATATCACCTCCATTTTACAGATAAAGAAACAGACTGGGATGCCATTTACCTTGCCCAGATTCACTGAATTATGAAGTGAGAGAGACAGGATTTGTACGTATTTCTCCTTTATTTCAATTCCATCATGCTATATTCCAGCCACTCTTTGCAGGAGTGAAAAATCAAGGACAGAAGCCTCAGAAGGGAGAAGTGGCTTGGAAAGATGACAAAGAATCTGCCTTTTTTTCAATATGCTAAATGAAGCATTCAGGCCATTATCAAAGCTATTGGATCAGGAACTGACAATGTTACCCAGAGAAGGGCGATGGCCCGTCTCTGCCATGGCTATCCCAGAACAAATCCCCGATTACTGGGCCTCATCATTTGCTCTCTCAACCATGTGGCCGTATTTATCCTACCCAGCTACAGATTTGAGTAAACATGTATACCATAGATCTGTTATATGCAAATCACTAAGAAATATGGAGTGATTAAAATATTATTATATTTTTAATGCTTCTGATAGACCGCAATCAATCTATAGTCAGGGCATCAATTTGATTTTATCATAAAATAAAAACAAGATTTAATATGACAAGGTCCTTTATTAGGATTTGGCAATGAATTGTAGATCTCTGTGAGAATGACTGCCAATAGAACACTTTTATAGAATAATCTTTTTTGGTTCGGGTTTTATGTGTTGCATTTAAAAATAACACGCCTGGTGGAGAATGTATGTCGGCATCATATCTGTATTGATTTTTTATTCTTTCTGCAATGAATGTGAATATGAAGGAAACCTTGACCTTCTTAATAGAAGCTTCTTTTGTTTGCAAAGGCTAGCACTAGGCTACTCTGTAGGAGGTTTCAGCGTGCCTTCAACAGAAAAAAAGCCCAACATTTTCTGCTAGAAATTCAGAAAACTCTTTCATTTTTCTTTCTTTAAATATAAACTCTATATAACTTCTGTCAAAAAGTGAAGAAAAGCCCAGTGGGTACCTGTGCTTATGGCAGTATTTCTCCAGCCGAGAATATGAATGTGTATTCATAAGCATTATGCCCAGTGACACGGGAGGGGGCGGGAAAGGATGGGGAAGGAGAATCACTATTTCATTCTGATCACATCAATAGGGAGCTTGCATCTTTACCCTGTTCTCCCTCATGGTGCGTGCATGAGTGTGTGTGTGTGTGTGTGTGTGTGTGTGTGTGTGTGTGTGTGTGCGTGTGTGTGTGTGTGTTTGCATAAGAACAGCAGGTTGGACATTTTACTTGGGAGTGAAATCAGAATTACTACTTCTGAGAGAACTAGAGGGATGAGAGAAAGGATAGAAAAGGGAATGAGAGAAGAAGAGGGGGTGGACAAAGGGAGAGAGGGGAGACAGAGACAGACAGATGGAGAAAGTCGAAGTTGTGAGAGATGTCAGTGTCTAAGATAATAATTAATAATAATAACTAACATTCATATCACAATTACTATGTGCCAGGCACTGTACTTAACACATTACAATTAATATTTCATTTGAGGTGATATTTGAGACAAAAACACCATTGATATACTTTACTAGGACACAAAAGAAATCAGAAGTGACCTCATGATGATAACTATGAGACAGAAATTGAATCCCTACTAATAACTAATATTTCTATAGCCCTTTAATGTTTGTAAAGCTGTTTATAAAGTATGTATTTAATATTTTTACATATCTGTCTAGTTTCTTCATATATATAATATATATGCACACTCACATATGTTATTATATACATACATACACACACACATGCATATACATACATTTGATTCAGCTCTACCTGGACAGAACAAATTTTAAGAGTACTGGAGAAAGTTCTAGTCTTAGGACCAAAGTCATGAGTTTAATTGCTAGCTATGTGCCTCTGGTTAAATCAGTCTCTGAGGCTTCATTTTCTCATTTGCAAATCAGATGCTTGCCTAGCTCAGAAGTTAGTTGAGGAGAGAGATTTAAAACTTCAAGTAATCTATAGATGGGAACTATTGTTGCCTCTAATGCTTTTAAGTTTCAGAAGAATCTTTTTTAATTGGGTAAACTGAGTTGTGGCAGGAACATTCTGCAGTAAGCCTTAGCAGGCTAACAGTAAGAGATGGCCAGCCCAAGTCAGTGGAAAATCCAAACCATAGTTCACATTTAATAAGAAGATCATATTCTATAACATATGCTCAAAAGATTCATAGAACTTAGAGGAGATCATAAAGATAATCTTTATATCAGGAAAAATTAAGGAAGGCCCCTAGCACTCTCAATTGACTCTCTCAAATGAACTTTTAGGAAGACAAAGATGGACAGTCATGGAAAGGTTTGGATCTACAACATTGGAGAGAAAACCCACATCATTGAGATCATACACAGCACACACACACACACACACACACACACACATATACACACACACACACATATACACATGTGTGTGTAAAGGCTTACAAAGTGCTTTTTTATAATAAGCCTATGAATTAGCTTCTATAAGTATATTTTGTTCTGTTTGACATCAAAAAATCATTGATAACATGACTGCAACCCACCTTTCTTGGTTGATTTTGTATTGTTTTGGCCTATCTGGACTACTTGTCAACCTCCATACACAACATTCCATCTCCTGACTGCACAGATTGTCCTTGTGTTTGGAATCCTCACCCTCCTCACCTCCATTATGGAGTCCGCAGTTTCCTTCGAAGTTCAACTCCAACACCATCTCACACACAAGACCTTTCCTTATAGCCATCAATTAATGTTGCTTTCTGTCCTATAAATGACTTTGCATTTACTTCAAATACATACTTTGCTTTCACAAAAAAGTAATTGCAAATAAGAAATTGCTTCTCTGGAAATACAAACCATGTCTGTGAGTCTGTTCTTTTTCCTTCTGTCGAACATTAAATCTAGGAAGGTAAGGACTTGTTTACATTTTTTAAATTTGGTCCTAGTGCCTGTCATTATGTTTTTTATATATATTATAGGCACTTAATAAATAATAATACCTAGCATTTATACGGTCCTTTAAGGTTTTCTAAGTGCTTCATATGTGTTATTTTATTTCATCCTCTGTTTCACAGGCAACACACAGGAGGCGCTGGAGTTATCAGTCTCCAGGCTCTAACAGGTTTACTCTTGATCTGGTGAGACAGGCAGACAGTTTTGGAGGAGTTAATAATGAGCTTCATTCTAGTCTAGCCTTCTCAAATGGTTGCTGGGAGAACCAGTTCCTACAGCATTTCCTAATCACCATTCTCACAGGGGCCTGTGAAAAGAGGAACCAACTACCCCCACATCTTGATGGGGTCCATCGAGACAGACACAGGTTTGTGTACTCCCCTAAATCCCCTCAAACTTCAATGGGGGCTGGTTGAGGCACACACAGATTCCCTTATGGGTTCCCCATGGTTTCCCCCCATGGTTTCTCCCTACTCAGTGACCAGTGCCCACCTGCTTTATAGGGCAACAGACAAAGAAGGCATCTTGCCAATATTAAACTCACAGGTTAACTTTAACAATGTCATCATTCTGTACAAGCGTAGTAAATATCAATTATGTCACTCCCATATCTCATGGCACAGCCTCAGCAGGACTGTCTGTCACTATGATTCTAAGAATTACTATGTAGGATCCTTGAGACTATTCTTGGAGTTATTTTCAAACACCTGGGAACTAGACATTCTCATGGCCATGAATCCTGATAAACTAACTCTAAGGAAGATAACAAAATCCTCCTTACATGCATCCTCATAACAACCCTGGGAATTAGGTACTATTATTATCTCCATTTTGCAGAAGAAGAAACTGAGGCAAATAGCTGAATTTAAATTCAGAGATTCCTAACTTCAAGTCTAGCTCTCCATTCACTGAGTTGCTTCTTTGTTTGTTGAACTGAATTGCATTTATATCTCCTTTTTACAGATGAAGAAGCTTGAGTCACAAAAACAGTAAGTTCATGGTCACATAGCCTGCTGCTGTCAGAGCCAGAACTGGAATTAGAAATCTCCAAGTGCAGGTTCTTTGTACTTTACTCCACTGCCATATTAATAAAATTATTTTTAATATTTTCAAATGGTATCTAGTAAATTTCAATCATTCTACCTGGTGATGGGGATGGGGGTGAATCACATATTGAAGAATAACACTTGGCATTTATGCTGCCCAGGAAAATTATTAATTAGGTCATCTTTAAAACAGCCCCTGCAGTGACATAATTAATAGTATAGTAGTAAAGTAGTGCTCAAAATGATGAAACTAAGGTTAAGTGACTGGCCTGTGGCAACTTAGTAAGTCAAGGGTATAGCTACTTCAAAGTCATGGGAATTAGAATAGCAAGACAACTATAAAATGCCAGGATGCAATACCTTCCTGTGCTTGTTTTAGTCATCTATCTGATCTGGGTATGGGATTAGAATTGTTTTAAGTGTTTTACTTCAAGAGAAACCCAAGTACATGAAAAGGGGTCTCTTAAAGAGATACCAGTACATTAAAAGTACCTCTTAAAATGGCCAGGTTAATGCTGTTAAAAGCAGGAGAATGACTTAGTAGCAGTCTATTTCTGACTTCAAACCCAGGGGAGCTTAGAGAGCTGGGACAGCATTAATAACAGTAGCTAACATGTATATGGAGCATTAAGATTTACAAAATGATTCACACATATTGACTCTAATGTTGATCCTCTCTTCAACTTTGAGAGGTAGTTATTATTTTATCTCCATTTTACAGATAAGGAAACTGAGGCTGTCCGAGGTTAAATGATCTGCTCAGGGTGGTCACGTAGCTAGTAAGTGACTGAGGGGAAGGAATTCAAACTCAAGTCTTCTTTACTCTAAATCCTGCTAGGACCCCTGACTGCATTACACTGATGCCACATGAAACAGAAAGTGAGGACTAGAGAGTGAAGGAATTAGAAAATAGACTTTGCTTTAGATATACCACCTTAGAATTTGTTGGAGATCTTAGAGATGATTTAGTAGCACACTTTCAAATTTGTTGTATTGAAAAGAATATTGCATTTGGAGTCATAAGTTCTGATTGTTATTTATATGATGTTGAACAGCACAGGTACCCTTTCTGGACCTCAGTCTTCTTGTTTATAAAATGAGAGAGTTGAACAAGATGGTCCCCAAGATCTTATCCATTTTTAAATCATATCATTCTGTTGACAAAGCCAGGACTTGAACTCAGTGTTTTTCCTAATCCTTTACTCTGCTTTAATTGGTACTGCCAGCTACAAGTAGAGGGTTCAGACAGCTCACAGCCTCTTCATCGGTCTTCTCTCATCTCTCCCCACATCAACCTATTCTCCACAAAGAGATCAAAGTGATTTTTCCTAAGAGGCAGATCTAACCATCCCCTCCCCAAATACCCCTTATTGAAAGACTTTTTAGCTTGTTCTGAAATGTATTGACTGTATGACCTCAGGAAGATCATTTACCCCCTCTAAGATGATAAGTTGTTGAAAATTTACCTATCAGCATTAGTGGAGGGAATTTCCTCACTGGGAGATACTTATACAGATATTATCAGTGGTCATCACCACCCCTCCCACAAAAAACTTTTCCTAAACAAAAAAACAAAAAACCTCCTGAAACCAGACAGTATAACAATTTGAGACAGAGACAGAGAGACAGAGAGACAGAGACAGAGAGAGAAGAGGTATGATACAAAGAATATTGGATTTGGACAAATTGATTTTCAATCTTGGCTTGGTTATTTCTTGCTGTGTAAACTTAGGGAAGCTTCTTAATCACCGGATTTTAGTTTCTCCCCCTGCAAAATGAGGATTAGGCTAGATGATTGCTAAAGTCCCTTCCAGGTCTAAATTCTGTTATCCTATTCTACTGTAAATGATCAGTTCAATCTCTGTTAACAAGGAATGCTCTTTAAGCAACCATTCTAGGAGAAGGGATCTGTATAACATTCAAATGAAAAAGATGGATTTACCACATAGTAAATGCCTGGCAATGTTAGATAATATGGGGAGCATGAGGACCATGTTCTCTACTCTCAAAGATCTTAGCAGTGGCAAAGAAATCTGAACAGGAAAAGTTAAATCACAAGTGAAAAATTATTTAGAATAACACAAGACATCACAAGGCAGCAGGACATGATTTTCTAAAGATATTTATGAAAAATGCTATAAATTCAAAGGAAAGTAAAAATATTGTGGGCAAATCACTTCTGTTTCCTCATCTATAAAATGGTCATGAATATACTTTTCTATGTAACTCACAGGGCCATTGAGATGAAAGCATTTTATAAACCTTAAAACAATATAAAATGTGAGGGATTGTTTGTTGGCAGTAGTGGGATAAGTAGGGAATTTAAGTTTATAAATTTCTTGAGGATTGTAGTTGTTTTGCAAGAGGGGATAGAAAAAGGAATCTGTGATTTTTCTCAGTATGAGAAACTTCCTCCTCCAATTCAGATTTTAACTTGTCCATGACATTTCTACATAGAATTTAAATGACTTGCCTGTGTGTTGTCAACTCAACAAGCATTTATTAAGTGCATTTATGAATCAAGCTGAGATACTACTCTAAGTATATATCAAGCACACATACTAAGTGTCAGGGTAGATTTGAACTCATGTTTTCCTGACTTCAGGCTTAGCACTCAATCTACTAACAGGGGTGGGGAATCTGTGGCCTTGAGACCACATGTGGCCCTCTAGGTCCTCAAGAGAGGCCCTTTGACTTAAGCCAAACTTCACAGAAGAAATAAAAGGATTTGTTTTGTAAAACTTGGGCTCAGTCAAAAGGCCACGGCCAAGGACCTAGAAGGTGACATGTTGCCTTGAGACCACAGGTTCCCACCCATGTGCTACACCATGCTTCTTACGTCTATATATTTTGCATGTAAGCTTTAAATAGTTTTAATTAATGACAACCTGATTTTATATAGGTAGAGAGGAAGGAGAAGGACACTTCCTAGGACCATGGACTTTAGTAATCAGTGGTAGTCCAAGAAGCCAGATCAGAATTGTCCTTTCTTCTTGGATGAGTGCTTTGCACCTACTTCCAGATACATAGCAACCCAGAGCTGAAAAGATTTGGTGTTTTGGTATCATGTGACAAAACCAGAGTTCCCTTGGCCCTCTCATGGCTATAATTGCAGTGGTATGGGGGCCTATGTCAATGACAGAAGAAATAGTTTCTGACTTGTTCTTTCTTCAGCTCTCTAGGTGGCATTGTGACTCTCAAACCTGCAGTGACAAGTGGGAACAGCTTGGTCTATATGTATTCCACCATCATGGTGGTTGGGCCTAAGAGGCAGTTAGTGTAAAGGGACTCAACTTTGTATGTACTTTCTTGATCTTACTTGAATGGCTATCCAATCTTAGCCACTACCAGGCTTAGAGAAAATACTGTGAGTCTGAAAGGCCTGCAGGTCCTGGGCCTGACAACGTCAGAGTTACATAGTGGCAGAGAAGAAGTCCTCGCCAATCCCTCATAGGATCATGGACATAAAGCTACAACAAAACCTTAAAGGTCAAGAAGTCCAATCCTTTCATCTTATAGATGAAGAAATGGAGGTTGAGCTAAATTAAGTGACTTAAACAGGGTATTTGAACTCAGGTCTGCTTGACTTCAAAGCCCAGTGCTCTATCCATCTTAGAATCTACAACTTCCAAGAAGAGGATTGACTCAAATATGACTGCTTTATCAACAGACACACAAAAACATATTTGTATAGACCAAGTTCCTTCTTTATATAGAAGGGTGACAAATTCATTAACATCTCTCCATTGCACTAAACCACATAGTCTCTCTAACATGAATTTTAGAGTAATAGAAACTGAAAGGAACAGGCATCCCAATATAATATTGCCTTAATACAAAGTATTAGTTCCCTAATGGTAGACCTTCAAATAAGGGGTAAGCTACTAGGGGCAGGAGACGTATTTCAGAGCTTACCACAACACCCCACATGGGCAGCTGACTGCTTGAACTAGACAGGCTCCAACTGGGAGCTGGGTGGAAGGGTGGAATAAAGGTTCTGTACACTCTAATATGTTGCCAATTCTATGTCTGTCCACATGAGGAATTTGGAATCTACATCAAACTCCATGGAGTGCTAGTCTGGAGTTGAAGGATGCTTGCAGAAGTATGAGTCATTTTAGGACCCTAGGCTTTAACCTTGAAAATACTCTTTACCCTTTATTACCCTGTGGCTGCCTACCTCCCACTTGGAAATTTGTTTTGGTGTGCCCGGCACATTAGTATTCTACAAGTATGCATGAACTTTGGGGTAGAAAATCAATTTTAAAATAACATTTTCAGAATTAAAGACTTCAAATCCCTAGTGATGGCTTGAAAAGCCACAGAGGAAACGCCAGCGCCACTCTTTACCAAGAAGCTAAATAGCGTAAGCTTCCCCACCCCAGAAAATTCAGATATTTCATTCTGTATTTGACAATCCGTGAACTCTTCTGCTCCTCCACAGGCAAGATGTGGAATGATTTATAGAAGCACAGCAGAGGCAATTATTAATTCACATCAAACTAAGCCTTTTCCCCTCTCTTCCTTCTTTTTTTTTTTTCTGTTCACTCCTACTTAGTCCTTTTTCTAGCCTTAATCTTTTTCTATCCTGGCTGTTTCTGCAAGTCTCTCCCCATAATAATCTCCTCTGTTTAAAGTATATTCATTCCTTTGCCACAGTTAGCTCCTAAATACTCTCTTCATCACTTTGCTCAGGCATCATGTCTGAAGCCTCTTTCCACCTTGTACTATCATTCATGCTGCTGTTCCCTTCATTGCACCTCTCATTAGTGCTTTCCTTTTTTCATTTCATAGATATCTTGTTGGCAATGAATATTCAAGGCTGTCCACAATCTGGTACCACCCTTTTTCTCAAGTCCTATTTCATAAAAAAGCCACTAAGGATTCTAAGCTTCAGCCAAACTGAGCTACTTTCTGCAACCCCCCACCCAACCCACATATATTATGATCTCTTGCCTCAGCTCACTGTTGCCTATATTCCTTTGTTCAAAGCAGCTGAATTGATCAGTGGTTCAGGTCAGGAAGATCTGAGGTCAAATCTAGCCTCAGATACTTACTAGCTGTGTGAAACTGGGCAAATCATCTAACTTGATTGCCTCAGTTTCCTCAACTGTAAAATGAGCATAATACTAGCACTCACTTCACAGAGTTGTTGCAATGATCAAATGTTTTCAAAGTGCACAGCAGTGTTTGGCACATAGTAGACATTTAATAAATGCATATTTGCTTCCTTCCTATGCTTATAATTGTTTGCATTTATATTAACACAAACTGCCCTTCTACTGTTCCACATAGAATTTTCCATGAACCTATCATGCAGTAAGATCATATTATAATTATCTGTATT
The DNA here is from genome assembly GCA_028627135.1 of Pseudochirops cupreus. NCBI lineage: Eukaryota > Metazoa > Chordata > Mammalia > Diprotodontia > Pseudocheiridae > Pseudochirops > Pseudochirops cupreus. The sequence continues at coordinate 164,204,577 of CM053581.1, forward strand.
GGTGTTTTAATCCTTAATTGACTGTAAGTGCTATGAGGGAAGGTATTGTGTCATCTACATTTTGAAGCTAGAATGACATGCCACATATTTTAATACATGGTTTTGGGGTTTTCATAATATTCATTAAGTATAAATGCCCATTGGTAGTCCTTGAAAGAAGGAGTCACTGTCCTCGAGAATTTGACATTCTTGGCTATAATAGACCCCCTTTCTTTTTTTCTTTCCAGTCTCTCCTACCCTTTCCTTTTATTGGGTCATTTCTGCCTTGCATCCTCCAAACATCTTGTAACAAACAGTGTTTCTGCCAAACCAATTTACTATATGCTGACTACTGCACTGGAAACACTAAATCAGACTTACACTCATTGATGCATAGAACCACTATTAGACTGTGCAATTATCTATTCCACAATACAAACATCATTCCCTTGAGGAACAAATCAGCCGTCTGATTCCTGAAAGTCCCGGTAAGTATGTCTCAGACTGGTGTTCACGACGAGGTTCCTTCTCTGTCCAGCCAGAGGCTACATGTCTTCCAGTAAGGCAGTGTTCTGTCAAGCCTCCATCAATCAGTACTGCTCTCTAGAGAAGGCAGGATGCTGCAATCTCCAAGTGTGGGGATTGCAGGAGTTAGTTCCAGTGGCCACCCAGAAGCAGATGGATAACTGGGGCTTCCAGTGAGATATTCTAGTTCTGGCTAAGGGTGTTTAGAGATTAAATCCCAAGTTCTGAATGGTCCTTATGCCCATTGCTGCATACATCAATCAATGGTGTGATTAATCACCTACCTTTATAATGAAAGGAAACTACCACTGGAAGTTTTCCTTTCCTAGCATCATAAGCAACTTTGTCAGTTTGTGTACTAGATTTGGGGGACATAAGATAATTACCAAATATTCACAAATGGTTTATCTTATTACAGAAAAAGGCAAACTTACACCTAGTCACAAAATGGAGCCTTAAAACAGAATGGAAATGCTCATGCCAAGTTAACATACATATTTCTAGTACACGTGTTTCTAATTTAGCCTACTTCCTTGGTCGAAATTTTCGTAGTTTTATACATGAGGGAAATAGAAACCATGAAGATATGGCATGTCCCCTTGCTTATTTCTATTTTCAAAATGTGGTTCAACTTAGCAATCATTTATTAAGCATTTATTACATGTAAAGCCCAGCATTGAAGGAAGACATAGGCATTTCTTAAGCATCTACTTTATACCAGGTACTGACTGTACTGAGTGCTTTCCAAGTATCTTATTTGATAATAGGAACACTGATCATAATTTTCTCAAATATCCATGATCTCTTACATGTGGGTCCGCAGTACAACTCACCCATGTATTTGCATCCTTGGTGATTCTTGTCAGTCCATTCATCCATTCATCCACCCACCCACCCACTCAATCAGCAAGCACTTATTCCCTGTCAGCCACTGTGCTAAGCACTGTGAATAAAAAAAGTGAAGCTAGTCCCTTCCCTCAAAGAACTTGCATTCTAATGAAGAAGACAGCATGTACATAAGTAGATAAATATGAGATATATTCAGAACAGATGCAAAGTAACCTTAGGAGGATGGATAGGGCTCAAGTCTCCAGGGTGGGGTAAGGGAAACCAAGAATGCCTATCCTTTTTCATATATCCTTTGCAGAGAATCCTTTCAACACTCAGAAGAACATATTCTGACTAGGAGAATATTTAGTGGATATCAATTTAACTCTAGGGATGTCCATTAGTCATAACTGATCCTTACTATATGACATGGCTTTGCCACTTAATTATCTTTGTGAAATTGGACAAGTCACCATACCTCAGCAGACCCAAGCTTATCCCTAAAATAAAAAATTTATACTAGTTCATCTTTTCCAGCACCTATCATTCTTTGAAGTAAAAAGCTATAGAAAACTAGTTGGGGTATGAGTAGATGTTCTAGCCTCCAAATGAGATATCTATGTTCAGCATGAACCTGGAAATAATATAACTACATTTCTTTGAGAATATTTTATAGAAATGTGTCATTAATTTATACTAGGAACAGTTTAAATTAGTCAGGTTAGCCTGGATATCTTTTTTCCCAAATAGTTAAAACCATGGAGGAAAATTAGCCGTATCAAATAAGTTATCTTACTTGATGAAAGCTGAAATGGCATCAGATTTACTACAAAAATGTTTCCCTTTATTTTTTTATGGGGCAGAAATTTCCCACTATTGGCATACTACTTCAACCACGGGGTGGGGAAAAACATCTTAAACATTTATCAAACATCTGCTATTTGCTAGACAATGTACTCAGAACTTTGAAGTATTATCTCATTTGACCCTCACAACAACTGGGAGGTAGGTGTCATTATTATGTCCATTTTAAAGTTGAGAAAACTGAGGCAGACAGGTAAAGTGACTCACTCAGGGCCACACAGTAAATATCTGAAGCTACATTTGAACTCAGTTCTTCTTGCTTCCAAGCTCTACTGCAATCTCTCTCCCCCCCCCCCCGCCCCTTTCTCTCTCTCTCTCTCTCTCTCTCTCTCTCTCTCTCTCTCTCTCCCTCTCAATGAATGGGCACTGCACTTACAATCTAATTCCCCCCTCCCCCACCAACGAAAAAAGTGATGTTATAAATATCTTTCTATATGTGGTACTGTTTTATCTTTGACCTCCTGGAAATATATACTAATATGGGATTTCTAAGTCAATAATTTTGAATAGTTTGAAGATTTTTCTTAAACAATTCTAAATGGTTTTCTCACAATGGACAGACCAATTTTCAATTCCAACAATGGTATATTAGTGTGCTTATTTTCCCATAGTCCCTTCAACACTTTTGTTGTCTTTACCAATTTTGGGAGTGTGAGGTAAAACTCTGACCTGTTTAACTCCTTACATTTTTCTTTGTATGGTTGATAATAATTTATGAATTTTTAACAAAACATTCATATCCTTTGACCACTTTTCCACTGGGGAGTGGCCTCTGCCCTTTTGCGTTTCTATTATTGAACTACATATCTTAGGTATGTCTGATACATAATAGGTGCCTAATAAATTAGTGTATTCCACTAAACTACTTTTCTGTTTTTAAACCAATACCATGTATTCAGAATGAAAACTCTTAATAATATATTTAAGATCTTATAATGCTAGTTTTCCTTGATTCTTAATTGTTTTTAAGAGACACAATCTTCCTCCTTTGAAGGCTAGAAGAGTAGTCACCCCTCATGGGCCTAATTCCATTATCTATTGGCAGAGGAGTTTTAGCTTATTTTGTTTTTTGATCTGTTGTGGTTTGCCACTCCTTAATCAGTCTAGTAACCCTCTCATCCTGGTGGTTTACTCTCTTTGTGGCAGATTTAGTGATTAGCTTTAGATCAACTAAAACTCAGAACTCCTAAACTCAAGTGATCCATCAGCTTCTGCCTCTCCCAATAGCACAATTAGAGGAGTACACCACCACACCTGTCTGTAGTATAGTTTAGATCTGTAATCCAAGGTTTGCTTAGCTTTTCAGTTTTTAAAAATTATTTCCTTCAAATTTCTAGTCATTTGTTCTTCCAAATGAATTTTCTTATTTTGTGTCACTTTATGAGGCAATCTTCTCAGTTCAATTAGCTCTAAATTGCCTAAATTAATTTAGGTAATATCACCATTTTTATTATATTTAAATGATGCATCCATGAGCAATAACTTACTACCCAATTACATAAATCTTTCTGATTTTTGTAAATAATATTTTGGTTGTCTTTATATTTCTTGTAGAAAGAACAGTTCTTCATGAAGCAGGGTGCAAGGAAAAGAGTACTGGATTATTAGGATCAGAAAACCTAGGTTCAAATTCAAACTCTCATAATTATTACCTGTGTGACCCTGAACATCTCTAAGTCTAAGTTTTCTCATCTATAAAATGACACGTTTGGCTCATTGGATCATCTCCAAGACTTCACCAAAGGTTATTTATTTTTAAATTAATTTATTTATTTTTAGTTTTCAACATTCATTTCCATAAGATTTTGACTAACAAATTTTCTACTCGTTTTTCCCTTGCCCCCCAAACCCAAGATAGTGAGCCTACTGAATACCCCTTCCTCCAATCTGTTCTCTCTTATACCCTCCCCCATGACACCTTTAACTTTCTAGTAGGGCAAGGTGGATTTCTATACCCCAGTGCCTATATATCTTATTTCTTAGTTGCATGTAAAAAACAAATTTTTTAACATTTATTTTTAAAATTTTGATTTCCAGATTCTTTCCCTTCTTCCTTCCTCATCTACCCTCACTGGAAAGACAAGCAATTCAATAGAGGTTGTACATGTGTAGTTATGCAAAACATTTCCATAGTAGTTATATTGTGAGAGAATAACTGTATTTCTCTCCATCCTCTCCTGCCCCCCCACACTTAGTCTATTTTCTACTTTGACCCTGTCCCTTTTCAAAAGTGTTTGCTTCTAACTACCCTCTCCCGCAATCTGTCCTCCCTTCTATCATCCTCCCTCTTATCCTCTTTCCCCCTACTTTCCTGTAGAGTAAGATACCCAATTGAGTATGTATGTTATTCCCTCCTTATGCCAAATCCAATGTGAGTAAGGTTCACCCATTTCCTTTCATCTTCTTGCTCTTCCCCTCCATTGTAACAGTTTTCTCTTGCCTCTTTTATATGAGATAATTTACCCTATTCTATCACTCCCTTTCTCCTTCTCTCAATATATTCCTCTCTCATCTCTTAATTTTATTTTTTAGATATCATCCCTTCATATTCAACTGATCCTATGCCCTCTGTCTATGTATACATGTACATATACACACACACACACATATATTCCCTTCAATTATCCTCACACTGAGAAAAAGTCTCATGAGTTACAATTATCATTTTTTTATGTAGAAATGTAAATAGTTCAACTTTAATAAGTTCCTGATGATTTCTTTTTCCTGTTTACCTTGTCATGCTTATCTTACTTCTTGTATTTGAAAGTCAAATTTTTTGCTCATCTCTGGTTTTTTCATCAAGAATCCTTGAAAGTCCTCTATTTCATTGAATTACCCTATTTTTCCCTGAAGCATTTTACTCAGTTTTGCTGGGTAGGTGATTCTTTGTTTTAATCCTAGCTCCTTTTACCTCTGGATCATCATATTCCATGCCCTTCAATCTCTTAATGTAGAAGCTGCTAGATCTTGTGTTATCCTGATTGTATTTCCACAATACTCAAATTGTTTCTTCCGGACTACTTGTAATATTTCCTGCTTGACCTGGGAACTCTGGATTTGGGTATAATATTCCTAGGAGTTTTCTTTTTGGGGATCTTTTTAAAGAGGCAATGGGTGAATTCTTTCAATTTCTATTTTGCCCTCTAATTCTAGAATATCAGGGCAATTTTCTTGAGAATTTCTTGAAAGATGATTTCTAGGCTCTTTTTTTGATCATGGCTTTCAGGTAGTCCAATGATTTTTATGTTATCTCTCTCGGATCTATTTTCCAGGTCAGTGGTTTTTCGAATAAGATATTTCTCATTGCTTTCTATTTTTTCATTCATTTGGATCTGTTTCATAGTACCTTGATTTCTCATAAAGTCATTAGCTCCTATTTGCTCCAATCTAATTTTGAAGAAATTCTTCTCTTTAGTGAGTTTTTGAAATTCCTGCTCCATCTGGCCAATTTGGCTTTTTAAGGCATTATCCTCCATTTGTGTTAGTCTATTTTTAAGGTGTTATTTTCTTCAGTCAAGCTGTTGACTCACTTTTCATTATTTTCTTGCATCATTCTCATTTCTCTTCTCAATTTTTCCTCCATTTCTCTTGTTTGATTTTCAAAATCCTTCTTGATCTCCTCCATGGCATGCGACCAATCCATATCTTTCTTGGAAGCTTTTGATGCAGGAGTTTTGACTTTGTTGCCTTCTTCTGAGTCTATGTTTTGATCCTTTTTGCCCCGGAACAAGGATTCTATGGTCTGATTGTGCTTGCTTATCTTGCCAGCCAATTACTTGACTTTTGAGCTCTTTACCACAGTAGAACTTTGCTTCAAAGTGGAGAGACTGTGTCCCAAATTGCTGGGGTTTTCACAGTTGCCAGAGGTATGAGGAGGACTCCTTCTCTACAGCGCCCACAAGCTTTGGCACACTGGCGTTCCTCACCCCAGGACTAAAACCCAAGACTGATACCCAGATACAATCAGGTCAAAGCAAGACTTTCTGAAGACCTTCTGAAAGGTCAGTTTGTAACGCTACAATCTGTAGGTCAAGAGCTCTAGAGGAAGCCATGGGGCAGCAGCTGCAATCCCCACACCTCAGTGGCCTCTCTCCCTGGGGGCAAGGGCTGGACCATGCTCCTCCAGTTCCAACAGAGTTCCCTACTGACCTTTTACTTTCTCTTTGGCATTTATGGATTGAGAAATTTAGAAACTGCCATAGCTGCAGGTGATTCACTCTCCTGAAGTCTGCTGTGGCTGGTCTGTGCTGCTGTTCCGGGCCACCCCAAGTCTGGGCCAGAGCAGTTCATGTGGGACTCTGCTTGGCTTCCAGCCCACTGCAATAGACCCTTCCTATTGGCCTTCCAGGCTGCTTTCAGAAGGAGGTTTGTTTCTCTCTGTCACTTTGTGGGTTCTGTAACTTTAAAATTTGTTTAGAGTCATTTTTTATGGGTATTGGAGGTGGTTGGAGAAGGAGCTTAAGCAAGTTCCTGCTCTTACTCTGCCACCTTGGATCTGCTCTAAGGCTTATTCTTAAATTCTGTCCAAGATATAAGCAATAATATTATGTGAGATCATCAACTAAAGTGTGATTTACATGTGTTTGCTACTTACAAATAGAAAGAATTGAAGATAACCCTAATGATATAAAAGATTGAGTGACATAGACCAAGAACACCTTCTGGGGACAGTTAACAAGCTCAGACCACAACCCAGAAGGTTAGCCCAGGGTTTATATAATCTATATATAGTCTAGTATATATATAGTATATATATATATATATATGTATGTATATGTATATGTATATATATGTATATATGTATATATGTATATATGTATATGTATATATATGTATATATGTATATATACACATATGTGTGTATATATATACATATACATATATATATATGTATATGTATATATATATATATATATGGTATATAGTCTATATAGTCTAGTATAACGGTGCTAATCAGTAAGACCAAAGCCTACTTGAAAGTTTGATGGAGGAACTAGGTCATAAGACAAAAGTCCTAGATTTTCCTTCAACAAAGTACTTTAGAATTCCTTAAATTTCCAATATTATGGATCCCTTATGAGTTTGCATTCAACTGCCCTTTAGTGGACAGGATAACGCCTCTGATGTTTATCTGAACAAAGCTAGTGTATTTAATGGTTTTCTATTCATATTAAATTCAAATGACTATGCAAATCTACCTCTAGCACCAGAAGACTCAAACAAGGACAGGGAATAGAGAAAGCTGGTGGTTTGCCCTGATCCTCTTGGTTATTTAAACAGCAGCCACACCTCTTATAAGCAAAGAGCCTCCTCATGGTACTAATCATGATTGACTATTGTGAAAGACAGGAAAAAAATATTAAAGTTCATGTGCATTTGAAAACATCAAATTAATGTGTTATTTTTATTTATCTGAGGATTGGGAGTATTTGGATGTTGCTTGGCGCTCAGCATCTGCCCAATTCTCAAGAGTGGTAGATTAAGGAAACTGCTCCTTGGTAATCTCCTTCAAATCTTATTAGTGATTTTCACATTCCCACTCCACCTGTCCCTATGAGGTTCTGGACTTTTCAGGCCCATTAGGGGTAGTTTGATAGAGCACTGAATTAGAATGGAAAGGCTTTGGTTCTTAGCCCCAGCCCTAATACTAGTCTTGTTTTATTGAACAAGTAATAGCCTCAGTTTTCTCATCTATGAAAGAGGGATAATGATACTGAGCATTTCTGACTGAAAGGACACCCGAGATGCAAACTATGGTATTCTGATTCCAGACCTATATGATAGCTCCAATATACTAGACTGCCTCTCCCTTGCTCAATTGGTTTTTCACTGTCAGTTACATTGATCCTAGTGAACCAGACTTGGGTGGAAAAGGTTAATTGACTGAAATGTGGATCATATATTCTGAGATGTGAGCAATCTGCACTTAGGAAAAGTCTCAACAATGGACCTATACAACCATTACCTAAGGCATCACTATTCACCTGGTGGCATCTACTTGAATTACAAGTATAAGGCTTAAAAGGATAGAATTAATCTTTATGGTCCTGGCAATGCAAAGTCAGCCCTATAAAATGACAAATATCTCCAGTGTCTTAGAGTCTTTTAAAGCTAAACACTGTTGATATTGTTTTCTTTACTGGGGAACCTTTTTCAGCCTACATTTCTCAGATGCATCTTTTCTGAGTGAACCTGAACATATTTTTTAGTTCAAAGCAGGTTTCTATTCCATTACTTTCATGGAATAAAACATCTGACCAACTTCTAAGTGCTACTCAGAGTTGGCTTAGAGTTTCACCTGGTTTTTACTTGAATTTAAATTCAAGCTACCCCCAAATTACAGAAAGGGAACTCTCAAAAACTGTCTACCTCTATTTTCACTTACTTTCTTCTCTCACCATCCTTAAGAATCCTTCAATGCCTTATCATAGCGTGGGAATGAATCTTGGCATGTAAATACTACGCCAGCAGAGTACTAACTCTGGAAAGTTGTACCAACCTGAAAAGGCTTCTAGCAGGAATCTAACAATGCACTATCACCCATCCTGGTACAAATTTACTCAATTCAGTTTTATTACCAAATGATATTTTTAATCACAGAAAATAATGAACTAAATAGGTATTAAGGCATCAAAGGAGTGCTATATGTAGGGAGAAAGAAAACTCTAATAGACTAAATAGTGGATTTTCAAACGAGGAGTAAGAAGATACACTTTACACTTATCTCTTTTGAGTAGGGACTTGAGAGAATATGGGTACCTAATACAATATATACTATAAGCCAAAGTAATTGTGCCAATTGGTTTTGTTTAACTATTTCCTTTTGTTACAAAGGGAGGTTCAATATCAGGGAAGGAGGTCACATTAGGAGATGATAGTGGTCTAAAAACAAATGATATTTATGCAACTCTAAGAAATCAGAATGTAAAAAAAAAAGAGAATACCCATTTGGAAATAACCAACATATTTTACAGAATATACATAAAATACTCTGCCCAGTCCTCTTCTGTGGTTTATAATCTAATTAAAGGGACAAGATGTATATACATAAAAAGTTAATAATGGTGACAGTGTCTGATTAGGTACCAAAATGAGGGGTACAGACAATAATGGTTTTAGGAGTACATAGAAGGAGAATTCAATGTAAGAAAGGTTGGTCAGTTTCCCTAATGAGACACTAATCAAAGAAAAAAAAATAAATTTGAGCTTTCCTGCTGAGGCTTTTGCACATTTTCTCAGATGTCTTTGAAAAGGCATTTTCTACTAATTGTAAGTCCTTAATGCCCACTGCAGGAAATATTTTAAAAAGATGAATAATTCACAACAAATTAATCCAGACTTCTACAGTGCTTATAGTCTTATGGAATTAATGTCATTTGTTTGTGGTATGGGTGCCACAATCTTTCAATTTTAAATATCTGCTTTGTAAACCACATCATTCATAGACTGTCTTCATAGAGAGTCTGTTGTGACTTTAATTTTGCATCATAATATATATTCATAATGGGAGCTGCATGCCTTTGGAAGAAGCATCTCAGACCATTGTTCTGGAAGATGTTTTGGCTCAGTGATGTTAATTGATAGTTCAGTTTTAATTTTGTGCTGAGATGCCACAGTAAAAGAAAATGCAGTGAAAAACTTGGGCTTTACAGTCTCACTGTTCCAATCCATTCTCCACACAGTGGCCAAAGGAAAATTTCTAAAACACAAGTTAGGATTATGTTACTCTCCTCTCAAACAACTCTAATAGCACCCTATTTTGGTATCCAATTAAAAAAAAAAGTTCTGTTTGACCTAAATCTCTTTGCAACCTGGTTCCAAATTGTCTTTCTAGGCTTCCATGCTTCTTCCTTTCATACACTCAGACCTGGCAGTTGAAGCCCTTCAAAACATGACTGTAGGCAACCTTTCCAGACTAATTTTCATGTACTCTACATTCTAGCCAAATGGGCATTCTTGCTGTTTCTCACATATGGCAGGCACTCCCTTCTCTTGATTTTGCACAGGCTTTCTATCTTTTATTATATTTTCCTTTCTTTTATTCTATTATTTCCAGTTTCAGGGAATGGCAAATTCACCAAATTATTATATAGCTCCCTAAAACTGGAAATAGGACTTCTAGGAGAAGGAGGTGAAGAGAGTTCCTTCTAGCATAATTGCTTTTCCTTGCCATAAAGGACCTAACTTACTGACATTGCTACCTTTCTCCAGGGATTTTTCTCTTGAATCTGTCCTCTATGGGCTTTCTGTTCCCAATGCAGATTCTTCCCTTGCCATCAGCTATTGATACTCTAGGGACATGACAGCGGTGGTCATCTCAGAGACTTCTTTGGACTTCTAAGAACTCTATGAGTTTCAGATATTTCATGATTATTTCTAGATATTCATTTGCATAAGTTCAGGAAAGAATAAACATAACATATAGTTGAATAGGGAATAAGACTCCCGTTACCTCAACTTCTGACTTCCCTGAAACCAGACAATAAATACCTGAAAATGCTCCAAGGACTGACCCCCAATAGACCTGCCCACTAATGATATACCTTTCAGTAAGCAAAGACAAAAGTAAAAGAGTTCCTGCCCTCAAAGATCCTTAAAAGCAAAAGCTATCTTTGACCATTTATTTCCCCTATAAGATTTAGAACAACACCTTTCTCAATCAAGGTGCTAAAGATGGATTCTCAGATAACTCAATGAATAAATAGCAGTGGCATTGAGATAGGCATCAAGAAGCCATAAGAATTGCTAATCAGTCAACGCATAATTGAAGGATAGAAAGGGATATTAAATACAGAGTTAAAATAAGGACATGTAAGAAAGTCAAACGAGCAAACAGAAAAGCAATGCAAGCACTGACAAAAGGCAGTTATGATGTTTATTAGTCTGTATTATCAAGATTTACTGTCATGAGATGGTGTGGTATGGGGGAAAAGGCATTGACATTGTAGTCAGAAGACTGTTTTAAATTCCTACCTTGGAATTTTACTTTCTAACTTTATTATCGTTGGGCAAAACACTTAGCATCTCTGGGTCTCACTTTTCTCATCTGTAAAATAGGGGATTGGATTGGAATGACTCTAAGATCTCATCTAACTCTAAATCTATGAGTACTTCTGAGACTTCCTATTTCCTGTTGGTTGATTAGTCAATGTGAATAAACATTTATTAAGTGCTTACTGTGTGCCAGGCACTGTGTGCTAAATGCTAGGAATAAAAGGAGGCAAAAAACAGTCCCTGCCCTCAAGAAGTTCACAATCTAATAGAGGACAGTGGTTAAGTGCCAGATAAAACTTGTAGACAATAATTGCTAAAATATTTTCAAAGGACAGAACAACCACCATGATTTAAAGTGGGCAGGAAGAGGATAGAAAACATTGTAGCAGTGAGCATTGAATGTCAGATTGAGGAGTTCAGGCAATGGGAATCATTGATGGTTTTTGGACTGGAAGATCAAAATAACCGTATAACAGCAGAAGATAGGATGAAATGTAGAGGTTTATTACAGGGAGGCTTTTTAGAAGCTATTTCACTATTTTGAGTGAAATGATGAGGATCTGGGCTAGAATTGTGTTGGAGAAATAGATATTAAATATAAGAAGCACTTAGTGTGCAGAGGTAGATATGAATTTTGGACATAACTAGTATGGGATTTGGGAGTTTTGTTGCATAATTCACTTATATATTGAGGCCTTTATATTTAAGTTTTTTTTTTAATTTGCTCAGTGATGGTGGTGGGTTATTAGGAGGGAGAAGATTAATTTAAAAACAACAACAAAATCCCAATGTATCATCTTAGTCGACAGTCACTTTTAAAGTCTGCATCAAGAGGGGATAATCTCTAGCAGGTCCTATCAAGATGGAAAAGTTTCAATACGGATGAGTTTCAAAAATCTTATGTTTTAAGCCCTGCATAAATGAGACCTGAGAAGCTTATCACCAGACAATTCTCATCAAGTGATGAATATGTTTAGCCACAACAACTCTTGAGGCTATCTACTAAAGTATAAAAGGGTTATGATCTATGTGGATCACAATGGAAGGGATATTCACATGGTCAACATCACAAATCCCTGATATATTTAATTAAAACTATAGTTTCCATCACTTCCTGAATGGAGGACCTTTAGCCAAAACTAACATTGTATGGTGGAAAGATTACTGGTTCTGAAATTAGAGGACCTGAGTTTGAATCTTGTTTCTGCCATTTTGCTACCTGTGTAGTCAATCTCCCTGGGCCTCAGTTTCCTCATCTAAAAATGAAGATGTCGAACTAGTCCCCTTCTAGCTTTATATCTGTGTTGTATGATCTTAAAACAGTTCCCACACCTCTTCTAGATGTCCATCTTGTTTAGCTGACCACTCCTTTTTCTTTTTGCTTGAGCAACTTCTTCACTGGATCCCTTTTCCTCCTAGGTTTATTTAAATTTATCCCAGGAAGTGCTATTATAGTCTATAGAAATCAGAACTTCAAGTAGTAGTAGGAAGTAAAAAGTAGAAATATTAGTAGAAAGTAGAAGTAGTAGAAGAAAGTAGAAGTAGTAGAAGAAAGTAGAAGTAGTAGAAGAAAGAAAGTTGAAGTAGTAGAAGAAACAAAGTAGAAGTAGTAGAAGAAAGTAGAAGTAGTAGAAAGTAGAAATAATAGTGGGAAGTAGAAGTAGTAGTAGGAAGTAGAGGTAGTAGTAGGAAGTAGAAAGTAGAAGTAAAAAGTAGAAGTAGAAAGTCATAGTAGGGAAGTAAAGATAGTAGTAGGGCTGGTGGTGGTAGTAATAGCAGTAAGTGGTAATATAACAATAGAAATACGTAGTAGTAGCATTAGTAGTAGTAAGTGGTAGTAGAAGTAGCAAAAGTAGTAATAAGCAGCAGTTGAAGTAGTGGTAATAGTAAGGAGTAGCATCAGTTGCAGTAGTAGTAGCAGCAAATAGCAGTGGTAGCGATAGCAATAAGTAGAAGTAGTAAGTAGCAATAGTAAAAATAAGTAGTAGCAGTAGTAAACAGTAATAATTATACTACTATGTTTAATCCCTTTTCCATATGCCAGTCCTTAAAATATTTGACATTGAGATAGAACTACGTTTTCCAAAGGATATTTTCTCACGTGAGCTTTGTGACAACTTGGTGAGTTAGGTATTAAAAGCATCATTATCCTCATTGCTGATAGGGAAACAGAAGGTCGGAGAGGCTAGGCAGCTCATGAAACCATCAAAAAGGTTGACTAGGACACCCTTATGGCAGGTCCAGCTTCCCAGACCTCTAATAGATTCACCCCAGCCAGAGCCTATATATATTTGGCCTGACAGCAGTGACAGCTGTCTGTCAGCTAGTCTCCCTACCCTTTTGGATTCAATTCTCTCCTTTGGCAAACAACATTACCATTTGTCAGGGTGCTGGCAAAGGAGTAAAATTCAGTGACATGGCTTACCTTGTGTGGCCTCAGTGAGTGGCAAAATGTTTAGATGTCAGCTATTTGGGATAACATAACCACAGAGAATCAGTGTAAGGATGGACCCCTGATACCATGTAATCCATTTTATGTATGAACAGGTAACCCCTCTACCATATCCAGAGAAAAGTGTTCATTTAGCCTTTGTTTGAAGAACTCTGGTGGTAAAGAATTTAGCCACCTACCAAAAAAACTGATGCCACTGTCGAATAGCTGGAATTGTTGGAATGAATTTCTTATTTTGAACTGGTCTGTCTCTCTGCAGTTTCCACTCACTGCTCCTAATTTTGCCCCCTGGGTCTAAGTAGAATGTTTAATCACTTTTCCATATGCCAGTCCTTAAAATATTTGAAGAGAGTAAACTCCTCCCCAACTCCTTTTCGCCTCCCAAGTCTTTCTTCCCAAGAATAAGTATCCCTAGTTAATCTGCCCTGTCCTTTGCTGGCAAGTTCTTCAGTCCCATCAACACCCTAGTTTCTCTCTGTGGGATGTGTTTCAACTTGTCAATGTACTTCTTAAAATACAGTACCCAGAACAAAATGCAATAGTACAGATGCAGCTTGGTCTAGCCTGACCATGTCCCTTGGTGTCCTTACGGTATGGTGGAGAGAAGTTAATTATTCTACATTTAATATATAGCACATGCCTCAGGTTTGGATGATGGAGTAAAAACAGCCTGATTTGGAACTGGAAAAAAACAACAGTTTTCTCTCTGTAGGGCAGATACTAAACATATGTAAGTGTGTATGAATAGATAATATCTGCGATTTCTTTTTCATCCCTGGTAGGGATGAGAGCATAGTTGGTGCTCAATAAGGACATATAGATTCTGTCATGGGATCTTCAGCTGGATGAGAGCTTAAAGACTTTCTGGTTCAAAGTGCAGTCTCCTCATTTGACAGATAAGGAAATTGAAACCCAGAGAACAGAAAAAGCTTGCTCAAGATCACTAAGATAGTAAGTAGCAGAAGTGAGATTTAAATGAAGTAGGGAAGGAACAATATCCTACCATTCCCCCCATGCAAATTAGGATACTTTTTTTCTTTAAAAGGAATTAAGGTGTTGCTTGAGACTTGGTTGCATCTGGAGTCTAAAACTGCTGCTGTCACTTCTGTGTAAAAATTTGTCATGAAGAGCCCCAGTGGCACTTTGATGCTTGACTGGTGGACCAGTATGGGCAACTCAGACAAAGGTCTTCACTTAGCTAAACCAACTCAAAGGAGCATTAGTACCTAACCTTGTTGAATAGCTTTCTGCTATATCCAAGTAAATTTCCTTTTGCTAACTGTCAAATGACTTACAAGTATTTAATTTTGTTCCAATATCCAACTAAATTATCAGTCAGGTCCAGCCCAGAACATCAATGTGCTCTGTCCAAATCTGGTGCTTTTCCCACGAGGTTGGTCTGCAAAAATGATTCTTGTAAGATCCTGCAATTGCTTCTAAAGTCTTACATTATTTCACTCAGATTAGCACATTAAATTCCTTCACAGTCAAATCAGAAGGTAGAGAACTTATAATCAAATATTAGACAAAAGGAGACTTTGCCATTCTAAAGTAGAAACTATTTCCTGGGAGAAAAGCAGAGATTTCTGAGAAACAACATGTAACTGACCTTTCCAATTCTTCCCAGGCTTCTTTGATGCATGGTCTATATCTTGTTCTTTAGCTGTGGATGTAACCAAGATTGTGTCCTGGGCCATTATCTCTTCTCTTTCTGCACCCTTTCTCATTGACCTCATCAGCTTCCTTGGGTTCAGTTTTCATGTCTTGACAGAAGACATGCACACATACATACATATATACACACATACATCTGTGTGTATATATGTATAAAGTTTTTTTATATAATTATATACATACTTACACTACCCAGTCAATCTGTTGCCAAGTCCTGTCATTTCTACCTTCACAACATTTCTTGTCTACCTTCCTTTTTCCCCTCTGACATGGCTACCATCTTGGTCCAGGCCTTTGTCACCTCACCCCTCGACTGTTGCAATAACCTGCATGATGGTTTTTCTATTTCAAGTCTTTTCCCATTCCAGTCTACCTTCCACTTAGCTACAAGAGTGAATTTAATGAATCGTGAATCTAACCATGTCACACTGCCTCTCCCCCCAATAAATTCCAGTAGCTCCTTGTTACCTTCAGGATCAAATATTAAATCCTCTATTTGATTTTTAAAGCTCTTTACAACCTGAACCTTTCCTACTTTTCCAGTTTTATTCTTTAGTCTCCTCCGTGTACTATGCAATTCAGCAACGCTGACCTTCTTACTATACCTCACATATGCCAATCCATCTCCCTACTGAATGCATTTTCCTCACCTCTTCTCCATGCCTAGAATGCTCCCACCCCTTTCTAACTCCTGGCTTTCTTCAAGACATAGTTCAAATGCCACCTTCGGTAAGAGGCTTTTTCTAGTTCGCTCCCCATTGCTATTGTCACCCTCGGATCTTACCTCCAGTTTACCCTGTATATAGCTTGTGTGTTCATAGTTGTCTGCATGTTCTCTCCCCTATCGGAAAATGAATTCTTCGAGGGCAAGGACTTGGTTTTTGTGTTTCTTTCTATCTCCAACAGTCAGCACAGTGCCTTGAATGTAGTAAGCACTTAATAAAGGCTTATTAACTAACTAACTGCCAAAGGTAGCATTATCTTTGCAGTCACCTGGAGTGACTGCTGACTTTTATCACCCTACACATATTTAATCAGTTGCCAAGTCTTTTCAATTCTACTTTTGCAATATCTTTTCTGTGGCTTTCTCTTCACCCATTGTAATGAGAATGGGAATTTGAAGATCTTCCCTGCTCCATAATATACCTAGGGGGGAATTTGAAGACCTTCCCTGCTTTGAAAGTAAACTCTGCCCCTGATAGGCTGAATGTTATCACATGGAGCCTGTGGTGGGAGGAGTTTGCTGAAGGGAAGCAGAGCCCACAGGAAGCTAGTAGTGAGAGGGAGCCAGACTGGTGGGGGAGAGAGAACACTCAAGCAGATAAGCTTGTGAGTAGATATTGATCTTGTATTGGTTTGTGGGAAGGCTGAAGGATGCAGTGGCTCTCAGCATTATCATGGCTTCTGAATATTGTTGGTACTATGATGGAATCAGCTTACTCGTTTTGGGATTTGGTTTTCTGGTTTTTAAATAAATGTTTCAGTTCTGTTCTCTACCTGGAGAATCTGGTATAATTTGTGATCAAATGTCATGTGATACTTACAGTCACAGTCTTTAATGTGATCATGGGTGCTATAAATATTGCATTGGCACTACACCCATGTGGCCAAACAACCAAATTTAGGACCTCTCTTCCTTTTACCTGGAACTCATAAATTTGATAGATTTGGAATTGCCGAATAAGTAACAGCTGCACAGCAAGGAATCCTTCCCACAGCTTATCTCACAAGAAGCTGGGCATTGACAATATTAACCTGAACTTGAGGGGACTAAAGAATCTTTCATGTCTGGCCAGATGATCTGCACTTCACAGGTTGCTAAAGCATTGTGGCTTTATGTCTATTCTCATCCTCAGTTATGTCATATTTACCAGATTTTTGTCTCTGAAACTTTACTCTCTCTAGATAAGCTAAAATAAATGTCACCAAAAATTAAATCAGGAAGAGTGGCTGGATTTAATTGTATGTATAGAGAAGAAATTTAAAGGAACTCAAGAGTCAAAATTTAAAGATAGGTAAAGAGGAGAATATTCCAAAAGAATGAAAAAAAACAAACCATAAATGATATTGTACTATTTTGATGGATTCATGATCTCATATGTGGAGATATTTCTTTCAGTAGTAGAAATTGCAACATGTTGACAATTTTACACCTTGTAGAAGTATTGTCAATGCCCTTCCATAGATTTTCCCTCAAAAGCTATCAATGTTTGATAGATAGCCTTCTATCACATAGGTCATCTGTCTCATATTTCTCATTTGACTCCCTTTACCAATCCTACTCTATGATATCTTTTATTTCACCTCTTAAACTTGAGTTATTACTGTGTTTCAGCTTACACATGCCAACCTTGTACCTCATGATTATCCTTTGGGTCAACCAAGATGTCGATATTTTATAGATGGTGTTGCATATATCAAAGACATATAACATCACTGGAAAATTATCAGTGTTAAAAAGATGGGCTTTGTGTCGGGAAATGCATTGGAATTGTTGAAAGTATCTTTGTCATCCCATCTCTCTCTCTCTCTCTCTCTCTCTCTCACACACACACACACACACACACACACACACAAACTGATGGGATAACTTAGTGAACTATCCATCTAATTATCTGTCAAAATCCGGACAATAAACATTCCTAATCCATTTTTTCCTTTATAGTTTATTATGCAGATCTCTTCTGAGTGGTCATTGGCTATCATTTTGGAGGCAGGGAGGATAAACTCATTTATATAAGTCAATAGCAAAATGAAAATCAGAGAAGATATACATATGAAACTATATCAGACATTAAAGAACAAATGAAGTCACCCCATGAGAGCAAGATAATTTATCTCAGTAGCAAGCTGGGGATACTGAGATAATTGAAGTGTGATCTTGTCTATATGTCAGTTTCTTCCCAGGATCTCTCTTCCTTGAGGGAGTTGAAGAGATTCTGAAACCATATATCTTCTCTCTGAATCCAGGATATCTTCTCCCAAATCCCAACTCAAACACAGGCATGAAGTATTGGACAATCAATTGCCACCAATGAAGAGAATCCCATGCAAACAGATTTTGAGGCAGAACTTTATATTCCCAAAAGGTTTTGTTTTTATTCCTTTCTCAATGAGGATAGAGGGAAGAGAGAAGGACAGAATTCAGGATTTTTTATGCTTCTCTTGAGTCTTGTGTTGGAATGTCAAATTTTCTGTTCAGCTGTGGTCAATGACATTTTGTACCTCATCATTTGGTCAATTCTATTTTTTAAAATATTTTCTTTAGGGTTTTGTGGGTTTTTTTGCCTCTTTTACCATGCTATTAGTTCTTTTTTTCATAAATTTCTGGCATTCCTATCGTTTTCCCCCAATATTTCTTATACTATTCTTAATTGATTTTTAAAATTACTGTATGCTCTTTCTGTAGGTCTTCTAGAAATTTGGGGGAGGGGCTTCTTTTCAAGCTGTGTTTTTTTCTTTGCAGCTTTGCTTGTAGCTGTTTTCACATCATTGTCTTCTTCTGATTTTTCGTCTCTATCTTCCCTGTCACCAGGGTAGATTTTTGTGGTCAGATTCTTTTTGTTTGTTTGTTTGTTTTTTTAATTTATATGATAAAGGTGGGCTTCACTAACCCCATGGGAAGGATGCTGTTCCAAGCTTTAGGCTTTTTCACTTAACTATTTTCACAACTAGTTCTGGAGGTCTATAAATTTTCATGCTTCCAAGTTTGTGTGATCTGGGGAGTGTATAGTCCCTGCTCTCATAGTCTTCTCTCAGGTCGCTCTCCAGAAAGGGACCCTGTTCCTTTTCAGCTGCAAGCACTAGAGCTCCTCTATGGAACTTCACCTTTAAACTCAGTAAGGGCAATGGAGTTTTGAAACAGCTCCTGGTACCATGCTGAGTGCTAGCAAAGGTTTTCCTATAATCTCTTTCTTATTGGTTGCCCAATCCCTTTGCTATCTGTGGACTGAGAACTCCTGAAGCTATTGTTGCTGCTGTCTCAGCTGTCTCCAAAGTACATAACTGGGATTATAGCTGTATGCACTCCAGGTTAGCCTCCGAGCCTGTGGCATAGGCCTCTTCTTCTAACTTCTTTAGTTGTCTTGGGCTGGAAAAAATGT
The DNA here is from genome assembly GCA_028627135.1 of Pseudochirops cupreus. Classification (NCBI taxonomy): domain Eukaryota; kingdom Metazoa; phylum Chordata; class Mammalia; order Diprotodontia; family Pseudocheiridae; genus Pseudochirops; species Pseudochirops cupreus. The sequence goes on from CM053581.1 coordinate 164,223,996, forward strand.
CTCACCCCAATCTTTTGTTGGCTCTACTACTCCAGAATTCAGCTTGAGGTCTTATTTTAAAGTTGTTTGGAGGCAAATGTTTGGAAATCTGGGCTTTAGTGTTTTCTTTATTCTGCCACCCTTGGTTCTACCTCAGGCCTTTGCTATCTTAAGGAGGTTATATACTATTCTGGAACTTGATGAAAAAAAAAAAGGTTTGAAAATGAAAGCATTTGCAAAATAGCTTATTTCATAAAGCTCCAGACCACTATGGTCTCCTCAATTATATCCACATCCATCAATCAATTAAGCAACGACCATTTACTATACAGTATTAAGCACCAATTATTCAAGTTCTACCTTAGACTCTAGATATACAGAGACAAAAATGAAACATTCCCCTGCCCACAATCAAAAGAGATTAGCTTAGCCATCCATGTAGGAAAAATCATACATATTGTCCAAACTATGATATTTGGTTGGATGGGTATCCTATCAAATAAATTCATTGGTATACCAGACAAACACAGGTAGGTGGCACAATGGGTAGAGTACTGGGACTGGAGTGAGGAAGACTCATCTTCCTTAGTTCAAATTTGATTTTAGACATTTACTAGCTGTGTGACCGTGGACAAGTCACTTAATCCTATTTGCCTCAGTTTCTTCATCTGTAAAATGAGCTGGAAAAGGAAATGGCACACCTCTCCAGTATCTCTAACAAGAAAACCCCAAAAGGGTTTTGACAAAACAATACTAGACAAAAAGGACAGATTGACAGAACTGAATAGAATAAGGATGCTGAATTACATTTGCAAAAAATCTCACAAATATTGAGTGAAAAAGGGAGGATTCAAACCTATTTCTTTTTTCACTGAAAAGGAACACTGTTTCCACTATGACATGCTGATTCAAAGTATCAAAATATAGAATACAGAAAGATCATTTGACTAAAACTGGCCCTTCCCTTAGATTCTCCCTTCAGAAGTCTGTGATTTCAGATTCAAGTAACAATTTGCATTCTCTTCATTCTTATACATGCTAGAAGCAAAATTACCAATTATATACTGCAAGCATTTATTAAGTATTTACTACATGCAAAGCAGTATGTTAAGCACTGAAGACAAAGATACAAAAAGCAAAGACAGTTCTTTTCCCTAAGGGGCTTTAATTCTAACAGGGAAGACAATACAGGATAACCAGTAGGGATTGATAGAAAGTATAAGACACTTTGGTTAGAAACTTAAAGGGTTGATGAGTGTGGTCTTAGTAAACTGATTGACACTCCTCATGGAGGAACAATGACAGAGTTGATTTATTCATGGTTTATAATTCCAGAGGTAGAGGTTGGGAAGGAGGGTTAAAGTTGCTGTGGATGAGGTAGACCAGAGTCAGGAGTAAAGTGAATCAGGGCTGAATCTTTTCCTGCAGTAATACTCTAGGAGAAGTAGTTACCAACCATGAGAATGGGTGATACTTCCCTTTCAAAGAAACTTAAATATCTCCATTTTATGATGAAGGACACATAGAGGAAAAAGAAACACACTCATTTTTGATGATTTAGTCAATGGCTTTCTGTTTCCAAATAACACTGTTTCAACAAAAGTCATTTCCTGAGACTTTAATCAAATGCATAATTATTTGTGATATACATTGTATTCCTTTTAAAAAAGACTTGCAATTTGAAAGAATTTCTATGTCAGTTATGGATGTTCTACTCTAATTACAGTAATCACTTTTTGTTGTGAATTCTGCCAGGAGATTATCGATTTTAAAGTCCATCAGGCAGACATTTCAGTCTAGGCAGCAAAATTACCATCACAATTAATTATTAGGCACCTAAGCTCCAAAAGATAGGAACAGTTGTTTAGTTCAAATGTCTTTTCCTCAAATCTTATCAATTGGCATGGGATCCCTTAGAAAGGTTCTTGAGGAGGGAGTCTATGGAAACAACACTATATGAAATCATAGACCTGGGAGGGATTTGGCAAGATTTTCTAGTTAAGCCATCTGACCCACAGCAAACCCCTCTAAGTCTTCCCAGCACATGAGAAACACTCTTATTTTGAAAGCCTGCCAGAGGATGAGAGTCGAGGACTTCCTTCAGGAACTAAGGCATAAAGCAGATAGCACAGTTATAAAGCATAAAAGATGGGTACATGTTGCTGCAAATTCAATGCATGTTTATTTTTCTTTTAAAAAAATATGAGAGGCAGTGTTGTGTAGTAGAAAGAGAGATGGTCTGGAAACTAGAAAATCTTGTATCCAAGCTCCCCAAACTCTTAGATATACATGGACTGTGTGATTCTAGGCCAGTCACTGAATCATTTCATGTTCTAGGACTCTAAGACTGTAAGTTTCAGAGAAAGCCTGACCTGAATTGGTAGAGGAGGTGTCTTCATCATCTATGGACATGAGTGGAAAGAGAGTTAGTGAGGTAGACCAGCTGGTAGGCTGTTGTAATTTTTCTGGCATGAGGTGATGAAGGCTGGCAAGAGTGGTTGGCAGTATCACAGGAGAGAAAGGGACAGATTCCAGAGATGTTTTAAAGGTGAAAAAGATGGGATTTGGCAATAGATTGGATGTAAATGATGGAAAAAAGTGAGGTATTGAAGTCACAAGTCTGTGGGATCGTGAACATGGTGGCTTGCTTGAAAATAATAGGAAGTGTGGATTGGGAGATGTCTGCTGGACATTCTTTCTGAGATTTGGAAAGGCAGTTGGAAATGCAAGACTGGAGGTCAGCAAACAGGTTAGGGCTAGATAGGTAGATTTGAGAATAATCAGCAAAAAGATTATAGGATCTGATTAGATTACAAAGTGAAGAAATATAGAGGAGAGGAGAAGAGAAAACAGACAGTGGGACACTCAGTGGGAAATGACCTGGATAAGGATGCAAAAAAGGAAACTAAAGAGCTGTCAGATAAATAGGAAGAGAAATAGGAGAGAGTCATTTCCTGAAAACTGGGAGAGAAGAGAGTATTAAATAGAGTCAATGACAGCGTCAAAGATTGCAGACATGTCAAGAAGAATGAGCATTGAGAAAAAGTCATTGCATTTGGTGACTTGAAGGTCTCTGGGAACTTTGAAGAAAATAATTTTGGTGGAATGATAAGATCAGAAGCCAGATTATGGGGGGTTAGGAGAGAGTTAGAGGAGAGAAAGTGGAGGTAAATATTGCAATAACCTTTTGGAGGAGCTTAACCACATAGGGCAGAAGAGATGCAGGACAATAGTTAGTGGGGACAGAAAGATCAGCTGAGATTTTGGGTTTTTTTTTCTTTGAGGATGGTGAAGACATTGTAAGCTTCAGGCAACAAGCCAGTATACAGGGATAGATTGGAGAGAAATCAGGAGATGACAGAGGGGGTTAATTTGTTGAAGGAGGCAGGATGGAATGTTATTGCTTATGCTGGTAGAGGGGTTAACTTTGGAAGGCAGTAAGGTCACCTCTTCATGTGGAACAGGAATGACTGAACAGATACTGGCAGAAATCTTCAGAGTGATAAATGATAGTCAAGTGGCTAAATGATGAAGTAGAAATTCTCTCCTTTTTGCTATATACAGCTTCTCTGATGATCTTGTTTCCCTCTCCCACAATAATTGTTAGCCTCATACCAAGTAACTGGTTCTCTAAAATTCTCTTGTTTCTAGGCAAAATTCAATTCCTCTGACACCCCCACCCTCAAAACAAACAAACAAAAAACAACGTTATTGCTTCTCTCTAGGAGGCAGCTAGGCTGGATCGTGGATAGAACACTTGGTTTAGAGTCTGGAATACCTCAGATACTTATTAGCAGTTTGACCCTGGAAAAATCACTTAACCTCTGTTAGCCTCAGTATCCTCAGCTGTAAAAGGGTGATAATAATAGCACCCAGCTCTCAAGGTTGTTATGAGGATCAAATGAAATCAGATTTGTAAAGTCCTTAGAATAGAGCCTGGCACATAATAGGTCCTTGACAAATAGTCATTTCTTCCCTTCCATATATATTTAGCCCTAGTCTCTCCCCTGATCCTGAGTGCTGCATCATGAACTGCTTTTTGGACATCTCAAACTAGAGGTACTGTAGACATCTAAAATTCAAAATGTCTAAAACAGAACTTGTGGGTTTTTTTTTTCCAAAAAACCCTCCTGTCTTTTGAATTTCCCTACTACTTTTGAGGCAACCATCATCCACCTGGTCATCCATGTTCACAGCCTCAACTATTCACTATAATTGCCCTACATACCCAATCTTTGGTTTCTACCCTTATCACATTTCTCATGTATGATACCTCCTCTCCAACCACTTGGCCATCACCCTGATATAGACCCTAATCAGATCACTTCTTATAATAAAATTGTTATCTGGCTAGTCACCCTTCCTCACCTCTCTCTACTCCAATCTTATCTTTCACTCAGCTAACAAATTAATTTTCTTTTTCTTTTAAATTTTATTTTAGTTTGCATCATTCATTTCCACAAGATTTTGAGTTACATATTTTCTCCCCCTCTTTCCCCCACACACCGCCCCAAAACAGCCATCCCAGTGTGTCCCCCCTCCCCCAGTCTATTC
>CM053581.1:164229028-164255832 GCA_028627135.1 Pseudochirops cupreus
AACTGGGCATCTTACCACACAGAAGAGTAGGGGGATGGGTGGTGAGAGGTGGGGTGATGGAGGGGATGGCAGAGTGGGGGGGAGGGATGATGAATATTCACATTTCTGTAGAGGGATAGGGACAGGGTGGAGAGTGGATGGGGGGGGCAGGATAGGAAGAAGGGACAGGTAATCAGACTCTCACAGTGTGCTCACTATGGAGAGGTTCTGCGTAATTTCACATGTTCAGCCTGTATTTGATTGCTTGTCCTTCCAGTGGGGATGGGTGGTGAGGGAGGAGGAGAGAGAATCTGGAATCTGGAGTTCCATCATCAAATGTTATGAATGTGTATCTATCTATCTATCTTTGTATATATATAGACATAGATATAGATATAGATATAGATATAGATATGCAATTATTATCATTATTATTGACTACATCCAACTGGAACTTGACATACACAGGCACTGCAGTTAGGAGAGCCATTCTGCCCTACGAAAAAGTGACATAGGAGAGAATAGACTGGGGGAGGGGGGAAACACTGGGATGGCTGTTTTGGGGTGGTGGGCAGGGGAAAGACGGGGATAAAATATGTAACTCAAAAAAAATTTAATAAAATAAATTTAAAATTAAAAAAAAAAGAAAGAAAGTAAAGGTTGATATTTTCAATACATTGACTTTCAAAGAAAAAAATATGAGTAACACGCAGGGGGCAATAGAGAGGTTCACCATGTGTATGATCAGTCTACATACAACACAGGATCAATGAGGAACTCTGAAAAAGGCCCGGAGTAAAGAATATCATTAAGGAATTGAATAAAAGGAAGGTAAGATGATCATAATGCAAGAACAAAGGATGATACATAGAAACCCCAAATTCTCCCTTGTTATTCTTGGAAGGCTAAGAGAAAGTGAGAAGGGCTTCTACCATGTTATACCTTCTGTGGTGCACTTTTGAGAAAACATGGGCAAGAGGTATATAGGATGGGCAGGCATAGGTGAATTGCTGGGTTGTTGTGAAGGACATATGAATTGATCATTTTTGATCCACAGGTCCATTTGAATATTTTGAGCATACTAAGTAGAGGAATTTGCATTTTATACTAAAGGTAATAGAAAATCACTGAAGCTTCTTAAGTCACAGACTGTCAGATACACATGTTGATGAAAAAATCAGAAGGAGATTTCCAGAAGGTTGTTGGAAATACTATAATAGAAATTATGGATGGGATTAAATCTGAATATATAAATTTAGGAGTCATAGGAGAAGAGATGATAACTGAATGCATGGAAGTATAAGAAATCACCAATGGAGCAAATGAAAAAAGGGAAGACATCCGAGGTGGAGCATAGGGAAGCTTTGGAAAACCAATATTTATAGACCAGGATTAAAATAATGAATCAATGAAGAAGATTACAAAGACCTGGTCATTTTAGTAGTAGGAATCCTGGGAAGAGTGCCACAGAAACCAAATAAAATTAACTAAATGAGACCAAAATATTTGATCATAGAATATGAGAGTTAAAAGCAATTTTAGAGATCATCTAGGTGACCAATGAATGAAGAAACTGAGTCACTGAGAGGATAAGTGATATGTCAGTAAATAGCAGAATCAGAATTCATATGCAAGCCTTCTCACTCAGATTCAGTCTTACTTTACTATTCCAACTTTCTCATTTTACAGAAGAGGACACATGAATTCAAAGAAACTTCCCCAAAGTCACACAGATATGTAGCCAGAATTTGAACATAGATGTCTTTGACTTCAAAAGAAACAGTCTTACCTTATTACCACACGTCTCATTATACTAAAAGAGACAGCAGTGAGTAAATTAGAGTGCTGTCTGAAGATGCTGTAGCACCTAAGGTATTACCCCCTCACAAGTAGGTCCTCTAGGAAGTTTGTCCCACGTTCATGGTACCTTGCAGTGAGTGGCTCAGTAACATGAAGTTTAGAGCTAGGAAGAGAGAGGTCATTGGAATGACCTCGAAAGCACAGAAGACTATATTTTTTACAAAATGGGGAAAGTGGGGAGGAGCCATAAGGGTCATGCCCATTCGGCTATCCTTTGTATTTTAATACAGTTTCCAAACTCAAGTATGGAATAACTTTCTCTGTAGAAAAACTCAATGGCTTAACCCATTGTTTCCCTCATTAGAATTTGTGCTCCTTGAGGCCAGGGATGATGGGGTTTTCCTGTCTTTCTTTGTCTGTAGGAGATAGTCTGCACAGTGGCAGAAATATATTAAAGTGATTAATAACGATTTTGATTAATTGATTTTAAGGTGTTTGAGTTACTGAATCATGAAATCCTGCAACGAATAATTTGAACTCAACTTCTGACAACCCTCAATTCTCCTGTTGGCCAAGGCTAACATAATAATAAGGCAAGATGCTTATAGTCTCTGTTTAGAGGCCAAGACCTGGGGCTACATTTCAACATCTGGAGGCTGTGATTTGTAATTAGTCTAGAAGAGCAACAAAGTTAGATTACATTAAGTAGTGATTATAAACAGTTTGTGAGTTTCAAAAGGCCACAATTGGTGGATAGGTTACTTTATTACTTTATATCTTAATTTCAATGGCACCCTTTTTCTTAATGTTAATTTGATAGTTGGGGTAATTAATATTTTATCACTATAAAATCTATTATTGCGTTAGTTTTATTTTTATACATATTAAAACAATGGATGTATTACAAGCCTTAGTTCACTTCTCAATTTTCCATGTCTGGGGAGATAGTCTTCCCTTCGCCTACATAAATTGTTATACTTATCAACCCCTAACAAAGCATCAAAGAATTATGTTATGGCCCCCATTTGGTTGAACATGCTTATTCTTAAGTTGTACAAAGTTGTAGAAGATAGAGCTTATCAGACTTCTACATGGCACCAATCTGGAAGGAAAAGGTAATACATTTGATGAGAAAGTTGGGATTAAAAAATTCTGAATAATGAGAGAACAATGGACCAAATCAAATAATAGAAAATTCAATTCAGAAAAAAATATCTTCTAAGTGCCTACTATGTCTAAGGCAATATGATATGTTCTGGGTATAAAAGATGAAAAACAACTCACTTACTGTCCCCAAAGTGATTATGGTATAATAGAAGTAAGACATGTACATAAAATCCACCCCTCTCCTAATCTTTCCTGTGGCTATCAAGTGAATCACCACTCTTCTAGTCACTCAGCCAAGTCACAAAACCTCAGAGCTATCTTATTGTCTTACTTTTTTACTTCAATCCAATAAACATTTATTAAGCACCTACAGTGCCAGGCCCTGTGCTAAGCACTAGGGTTACAATAAATAAAAAGATAATTCTTACCTTCAAGCAGTTTACAGTCTAAAGGAGGAGACAACATACAAAAGGAGGCAGGAAAGTGGTGGTGGCGGTTATGAGATACCAGGGTGTAACAAGCACATTAACAGGTACAGGGGCATCTTGTTCCATAGAGATGAAACCAGACAACACAGCAGATACAAAGTAGAGTAGACTGGGAGTTCAATTTCTACCCTCTATAAAGGAAGACGTTGGAAGGAGTTTAGTGCTCTACCCTCCAATCAGAGGAGAGAGGAAGCTCAGGGAGGTGATGTCAATCAAGGCTTGAGTTAGCGACATGGTGGTGGATTTAGAGGTGATGAGCTTATCCTAAAAGGGGAATCTTCTTCTGTGGAGTTGAAACCAGGCAGGGAATCAGATGCAAAGTGGAGTAATGAAGATATATTTCAACCCAAAAGCACACTAAAGTTTAAAGCTGTACTAAGACTTTGGGATAGCCTGAATTTAATCTGTTGCAATTTTTCTCAATTCTGCCTCCACAAAATAACTTACATGTATCCCTTCTCTACTCTATAGTTAAGGCCCACATCACCTTTTGCCTATAAGCCTTCTAATTGTCTTCCTGTCTCATATATCCCCTCTCCAATCCAACTTGCCCCAGTTTGAAGAATGATATTCTTAAAGCACAAGTTTTAAAATGTTACTCCCTGATCAATAAATTCCGGTGACTCCCTGTCCCTCTAGTATTAAATTCTCTGGTCTTTAAAACCCCTTATAACATGGCTCCAACCTACCTTTCCAGAATTACTATACATAGTTTCTCTTCATGTTGTCTTTGGTTTGGCCTAACTATCCTTCCTGCTATTCTTAATAATTTCCCAGTTTATCATTTGTCTCTCTGCCTTTGTACAGGTTACCCCTCAAGCCTGGAAGGAACCTTTATCTCTACCTCTTAGAATCTCTATTCTTTCAAAAATCAGCTAAAAAGTTATTTTCTATGAGATGTATCCATCCCTATCTCCCCAGTTACTAGTCTTTCTCCTGACAAAATCACTTTGTATTGGCATTGTATATATTCTATATATATTTAAATGTATACATGTTGTTCCTCCCCTAGAATGTAAGCTTCTTGAGGGCAGAGAGTGTAACATTTTTTTTTTGTTTTTACATCTCTGTGCCTAATATAGTACTTAGAACACAACAGGTACTTAACACATGCTAATTGGTTGACTGGAGGTAATAAAGGGTTAAAAAAAGATTGGTGAATAGTTATAAGTCAAATTTGGCTAGAACTCAGAGCAAGTAAAGGAGTACAAAGAGAAATAAGGATAGAAAGGCAGAATGCAGCCAAAGTTTGATGGGTCTTAAATACCAGGCTAAGGGTTTTGCATTTTAACCTTTGGACAACATAGAGTCACTGAATGTTTTTTTAGTAAGGACATAACATGATCAGATCTGTGCATTAGTACGATCATCTTCTCAGGAATATATAGAAGGAATTGGAGAGTACATAATAGACAGAGCCATAACTAATAGGGCTTTGCTTGAAGGGACATCCTCTCTGGAGTAGAGGAAGGAGCACATACTTCCTTCCTTTCCAATGGCAACTCTCATTTTTGCACACTCCTTTGCAGTCCTCTACCAAGCTGCTCTCAGGATACTACTCTTTTTGTCTTTTTTTCTATTGTTCCCATTTTCTTGGACCCTCCCCTTCCCCAATTTGGAAATGAGAGTTGATACCTCTGGAAAATGGATCAACCATCTCCCAGGATCTCTATATATACCTGCTGAACTGTGACAGTGAGCGCCCTCTCCCATAAAGTTATATTAGATACAATTTTTATTAATTATCACTCTAATAATGAGAATAAACCAGACTATTCCATATGGGTTCAAAAAATCAACTTCATAACAAAGAAAGAGACATGCCTTGTCAAATGGGCATCTCACTATTCCACAGTCTGGTACTGGCCTCTATCACCTCCAATGAGTCAACTGAAATACATTTATTAAACATCTGTAATGTCCCAGGCACTGTTAGGCATTGGAGATATAAGTAAAACTGAAACATTCCCTGTCCTCAAGGAACTTATATTCTATTGGAGAAAATCACATGAGTACATAACAAAATAGATACATGTTAATTTTGAAGGGGAGGCCATACCACATGGAAGAACTGCATGGACAACACCTTTTGAAGTGAACTTTGAAAGAAGTTAGGGATTCTAAGAGGTGGGGGTAAAAGTTCATTCCAGTAAGGGCAGTCTGGTCAAAGGAGCAGAGACAGGCAACAGAGTGGGGTATATGAATAACAGCAAGAAGGACAGTTTGAACTGAACCAAAGACTGCATGAAGGAAGTAATGTATAATAAGCCTGGAAATGTAAGTTTCATACTTAAATTCTATGATTCTTTTTCTGCGATGCCTAATGTCACAAATGTAAACACATCAACATTACACTAATTACTTAGGAATTCTGACTTCCTATGCCATCCTTGTTATAATAGGTAATCATGACCATTCCATCATCCCATTTCCTATTTCATTTGCGGCAAGAGGTTTGCTCCATGACCCTACCAAAATAACATTTATGTTCAGCAGGTACAGTGAGACGGAAGTCAGTAATTAAAAAGCATCCTACCTTTAATGATAGAGTTCATGTAATACTCAAGGGAATTTAAATATTATCTAGTCTTACTCCCTTTCAAAGAAGAACAGTGAAGAAAATTAGGAGGTGAAGTGATATGTCCAAAATCTAATGAGACTTAGTTGCAGAACTGGCATTTGAATCAAGTTATCCTGACTGTCCACCATAGCACTCATTCTACTGCCCACTATCAATTCATAGATGTGATCTTAGTGACTAGCTCGACTGATAAAAAAACAAGTCAGATTTGAACCTAGGATCCTTGATACTGTGCTTTTTCCATTGTACAACTAGGATTTAAGTTACATGAGCAGGGTCACCCCTACTCACAAATAGAATCCAGTGGTTCTTAACCTTCCTAATGCCTCAATCCTTTAATACTAATATGTGGAGCATATCTGCATGTGGGCAGACCAGTCTGGAGACAGATAGAGGAGTGGTGTCTCGGTTCCTAAGACCATCAGAAGCATGTGTTTTCCGATGGCCTTAGGCGACCCTGTGAAAGGGTTGTTCAACCCCCAAAGGGGTCGCAACCCACAGGTTGAGAACCACTGGATAAGCCATTATCTACCTACTAGGGGGAAATGATCTTCTTCAGAATTCCATTTTCTCCCACCTCTCCACCACTCCACTTCTAGTTTTAGTCTTTTTGCCATCACTCTTTGGCATCTATGACATGAACACAGTCTTAATTGATTCTTCTTGGATATGACTTTGCAGGAAAAACAAAAACAAAAACAAATTTCTGGGACTTGTGTTAGAAGCATGATTGCTCCAGCATAGGTAAGGGACGGAATGGGAGGTGGAGGGAGCAGAAACAGGTTTGGATATTTATTTAATTTCAGCACAGCGTATTTGCGCTAATTAGAGCAGCGTCTTACAAGCAGATGTTCAAATCAGCAGGGAATAAGAGAGCCAAACAAAAGATTAATGGATTTATGTGTGATTTCAGCTCTAAGTGGCAAATCACCCTGGCCAGAGGACGATGAGCAAGGAGGTGGACTTCGAGTTCCTGGCTCCCTGGGGAGATCCCATGGATCATAATAAGGCACAGTGGAGAACAATCCTGTATTACGATGTGATGCTATGGTATTAATGTAATGTAACATAATGCCTCATGTTTATGTTGCACATTAACTTTTCCCCTGAATGCTTTTTCTCCTTCAATTCAACTCAACAAGCATTTATTAAAGATTTACTATAAGACAAGCATTGGGCTAGACAGAAACACAAATAAAATTTGTGTTCATATTGTTTTATATATGCACATCAGGTATATATACATCTGTATATATCTCTATCTTCTATACGTAATATACACATCTATGTACACATAACATAGATTTCTATAAATTCATTTTTAAAATTTGTATAATTTTAATGCAAATATTATTTTTAATCTATTTAAAATACATTTATATAAAGGTGCATAAATATAGGCAGACCTTGCTGTGAATTGCTCTGAAGACACATATGTATATATGTATGTGTATGTATATGTATATATACTTGTGAGTGGTGTGTGCATATACACACACATATACACAGAGACACTGTGTGCTTTATAATTATTATATAATAATTTAAAAGCATTTCTCATTTGATCCTTACAACAATCCTGTGAGGTAGGTGCTATTATTATCCCCACTTAACAGATGAGGAAACTAAGACAAAAAAGAGATTTTGACTTGCCCGGGGTCACATAGATAGTAAATATCTGAGACTGGATCTGAATTCAGATCTTCCTGACTCCAATCCTAGTACTCTATCCACTTGCCACCTGGCTGCCTCTAAAATGTATATCTGTGTATGTATAACTAGAGATAGATTAATAGATTTAGTCTGGGCGTATAGTTTCATTGTTATAGATAACTCCCCTTGAAGAAATTTCCTGGATGAATACAGAGTAGCTCCTCTGTATTTTCAATTACTTTGGGAAAGGAGGGGTTAAGCTACTTGTCCAGGGTCATGCAGCCCTTATGTGTCAAAGACACAAGAAACAACGTCTTCAAACTGGGCCTTTCTGACTTGCTCTTTATTATCTAGGATCTATATTTATATTTATACATATATACACAGATATGTACATGCACATACACATATGCATATATTTTATTACATGTATATATAAATACAAAGTGATTCAGGGGTGAGCTGAATACTATCAACTGTAGGGATAGAAAAAAACTCTTATAGGAGGTGACCCTTGAACCCAGGCTTATGGAAGCTCAAGATGTCAGGAGGTGTAGCTCCTTCCAAGAAAGGGGTATATGCAGACAGGGCAGAAGGAGATGGAATGTTGTGTATAAGATGCAGAGAATAGGTCAATTTGGCTGAAATGCAGAGTGCGCAAGGTTCAGCCACGTCAAACCAATCTTTCTAGAAAGATACAGTGGAACCACACTGGAAAGGGATCCAAATGGTGAACCAAGGAATTTGAATACACTTATTATTACTGGATCTTTTGAGTACAGTCAGATTTTCTAGGCTAATGGTGAATCTAATTATTCACTCCTTAAATCTGCTGATCCAGAGGCCCATGTCTATACTGTCTCTTTACTTAGTCCCTTCTCTCTTGCAAGGCATAACCTGCCTGGTATGAAGGGATAAAGAGATGAGTGGTATCTAAATCCCACCTAGTCTTTAAGGTCCCAACATAAATCCTATTTCCTCTCTGGATTCATTGCTGATTGATCTCTCTTTTTTCTATTCTATACCTACTATCATTGGACTTAAAGCCATACTACCTAATTTCCTATAATGAAAAGAGTCTAGGACTAAAAATCAACTGAGTTGTGGTTCCAATTCTGTCACTTACTAACTATATAATAATTTGAGAGAAATGACCTTTTCTCCCATCTATGATCCTTACTCTGCCTGCTGTATGAAATTATTTTGTGGATGAAATAAGATAATGCATATGAAAGTTCTTTGAACAGACATAACTATTAACAACAAAAACAAAACAATGACAATAATTCACATTGCTGTGCTCTGACTTTTTTCATTTGTATGCATCTTGTCTCTCTAAAAACACTGTGATCTCTTTAAGGCAGGGACCATATCCTCCATTTTATTTTCCTTCTCCAATTGTGGCTAACACAGAACACTTAGGTGCCGGAATGGTTCTTTTTTTCTCTCTCTTTCTTTTTATTGTATTCTATTTTAAATTTATGGAATAAAGTATTTCTATAACATAGTTTAATAAAAAGATGATTGCACATGAAACTTCAAATCTATTATGTCCGACTTGCTATTCCTTTTAAATATAGAATAGTTATCATGTAAATTTCTTTTTTTTTCTTTGTTTTTTACTAAGAATTTTTTAAAGACTAATTTTTTTTAAATAAAGGAATGGTTCTTAATAAATGTTCTTTACAGATTCATTGTAACAGGATGCTCAAGTCTCTTCTCAGACCAAAAAAAGGTCAGATTTCTTTCTAGGAAGAAAGATGACATTGAAGTTAAAGAAAGAACATAATGGATAAAAGTTTGTAATGCCAATCATGGCAGCATTCCTGTGGACTGCTGCTATGAATAATTTTAAGTGTCTAATCACACAGTCTATTGGACTCTCCATTCAGAACTAAACATTGTTCAATAAAATAAAGCATAACATTCACATCGACATCCTTAAGCAAAACATATCATCATACACACACACACACACACACACACACACACACATACACACATATATATCTCATAACACTCATCATGCCATATTGCACATAGCATATATCATTGCATTGAGTAGCATTCCCCAAAATACTTGTTCACACAATCAGGGGATCCCAGGCTAGGGTCTTCCTAGTAGAACACACCCTTAAAGGGGTAGTAGAAAATACCACAACATCCATTGTAAAAACAGTCTCCTAAATCTATACCAAAAGTCCAAGCAAAGTCCTCTTTCATCTTAACTTGAGGTCGACTTCCAGTTCCTGTGGCTCTTCCTCTGTGGGCTGATCACTCTCAATTCTTGCCTGGGTTAACATGTAGGCAGCTCTCATTCATGCTCCATGTCTCAGCTCACATGGACTGTTCCACTCCAAACTGTCCCTGCTCCTGCCCAACAGCAGTCTCCAGGGGCTCCTACCTACAGCTTCTGCCTTTAGGAAAATAAAGCTTAACAGGGCAACAACAATATTGACACACTCCACTGTCACCAACATATCAATTCACCTCCAAAGTCCAGAGGCTCTGTAATAACAGCTCAGTTTACTTTAACAGCTTTCAAAAGGGGCTTAAGCTAAGCCTCCTTCCCACAGGCAGGTTTCTGCTCTACAAGCTCTGTTCACTTTCAAAATTCAGAAGATTCCTTCAGCAAGTCTCTGCCATCAGAGGTCTCCTCCCAGCTCTCAGAGGTCTCCTCTGCACTCTCAGCAGTCCATGCTGGCTTCCTTAATGTCTACTTTCTCAACACAGGCTCTCTTTATATACAGTTTCACTCAGGATCTGATTGGTTAGAACCCACTTTCACATGTCTGATTGGCTCAGCACAGAGGCATGTAAGACTAAGGCAGGGAAACTGAATAACACACACAGAACACAGTACAAATTACACTTTGCTTGCTGTTACAGAGCTAAACAACTAGAATTCATTAAGTTTAACAGAATGAGGGTCAAAATCTATGGAAATGATTAGATTGGACAAGATGTTAATCAGCATTATCTGTCTTCTGTAATAGTGGTGGTAGTGGTGGTGTTTGTTGTTGTTATTGCTGATCCTTCATCCTTTAAGAGGACCAATAACATCAGAAAGGTGATGTCTTGACTTATCAGTGAACTGGATTTAAATGAGGCAGAACTGTACAAAGTCATCAGCCTCACTCTATTCTCCAGAGTCGCTGGAGTCCAGTGGCAAGACACAGGTCAGGACAATAGTGGTGGTGGTGGTGGTGGTGGTGGTGTTAGTGGTAGTGGTGGTAGTGGGAGTAGCAGTAGGTAGGAGTAGCAGCAGCAACATCAAAAATAGTACTACTACTACTACCAGTGATACAATGACAATAATGTTTCTTTCTTGTAATGTCTTCCTAATTACCAAATGAAAGGATTTGCTGACTTTAGTTGGGTGGGAGACATGAAGGATGACGGGGGAGGAATCAAAGATAACTATTAAGTCTTTATTTTGGATGGAATGTTTTAGGGATACTCTTGGTGAAATTAATAGGAAAAGAAAACTCACGAAGAGCTACATTTATGTGGGAAGTGTATTTTATGCATGTTCAATGTGAGATACAGGCAGAATAACCAGATAACTCTGAAGGTATAATTTGAATTACAGGAAAAAAAGAGAAGAGCGGGGGGGGGGGGAGGAGATACAGAGAGAGACAGAGAGAGAAACAGAGAGAGAGACAGACAGACAGACAGAGACTAAGAGAGGGAACGAAGGAGACAGAGAGGGAAGGAAGGGGAGAGAGAGGGAAGGAAAGGGAGGAAAGCTCTAGTTCTCCCAGAGGAATCACAAAGATTTTTCTGATGGAAGAGGTCTTAGACATCACTTAAAGGAGTATAAAAAACATACTGGTTCTGGGTTCAGGAACTCTAAATATGAATCCAGTTTGGGTCTATCTTCTCATCTGTAAAATGGGCATAGCAATGCTTGTACTACCTGTATCACAGATTTCCTACGGAAAAAAAAAGTGCTTTGTAAACCTTTATAGAGATAAGAATTTTTAATTACACAGTCATCACCTTAAGGATGAGTAAATTGAATCTTGGGGAAGTCAAATGACTGTCTGTGGTCTCATCGGTGATTGCTGAACAAGAACCTAGGCTTCCACAGCCATAGAATCAAGAGTTCACAAATCTGGGGATTAAAGAGACCATCAAGACTATCTAATTCAACCGTATCATTTTACAGTTTTGGAAAAAGAGGCCCTTGAGGTAAAATAATTGACCCAACATCATAAAGCAAACAAATCGTCAACCCAAGATTTGATCCTAGTTCCTATAAGTCTGAATGCAACACTGTATCAATTTCATTATTCTAGACTGCCTCTCAAGCAATTACTCCTAGTCAAGGTGCAGCCCCACTAAAAGATGAGTGATAGGCAAGTGATCCTTCTATATTTCTCTCAAGCCTATGGCTCTAGCAGTAAGACTCTACTTCTTAGAAAAATAAATAATTTATTAAGTTCTTTCTAAGGACCAGACACTGTGCTAAGGTCTAGAGCTACAAATTCAAGTAAGCAGGACCATTCTTGCCCTTAAGGAGCCTACATTATAGTGGTAGAAATTAAAGGCATGGTGTGAATTTTCCTGGTTCTTGGTAATAAAAGGCAAAATCTCACCTATAAGATCCAGGAGACAAAAAAGAAGAGTCCAAAGTTGTCCTAGGAAGGAGAGGCATGAAGATCATGGTCAGAGTAGAAGCTGTTTGTTAAGGAGATGACTAGTTTCTATTTCTAGCATGGGTATGCATAAAGCGTATGACAGTTATACTCTCATACCCTTGATATACATAGTATGATGGATTCTCCCCTTCCTCTCAGGGAAAAGAAACATTTCCAGGGAGATATGACCTTTTAACCTAGAGACATGCCTCTGACTTCCAGGAAGAATCTTCATTATTTCACTTTGACAAATACCTGGGCCTAGAGTAAACAACTTTGGCAGAGTTGGCAGGAGAAGATATATAGCCTGGTACTTTGTAAAAATGTGCATCCTTTTAGACTAGGAAGGTCTTTGTTGTCAGGACCAGCTGGCATTTCTTTTTTTGGTCCCAAGCTATATTGGTGGCAGTGTTTAATGAGTGTGAGGATCTCTGCTTACAAACCTGTGCAGATCTAGCCTAGTCCTTTTAAATACCTGTGTTTCCTGGATCCCAATGCTTAATGCCCCTTGCTTGATCCTTTCATAGCATTATTCACTTGTGTTCTTTCACTCTAGTCAAAGGCTATGACTTGGAATCTTCAATTCCAATGGATAGCTTCAGTGTCCCCAACAGAATAGAAAGTGTTTTTATCATCAAGTGTTTATTCTTCCAAGAGGCAGTGTTATAGAAAGGAGAAGAGAAAGGAGGAAGTGAGGGGAGGGAAGGAACAAGTGTTTATTAACCACCTACTAAGCACCAGGTACTTTATTAGTATTATTTTATTTTCATAATATCCTTGTGAGGTAGGTACTATTATTATTCTCATTTTTCACAGTGAGGAAATTGAGGCAGACAGTGGTCAAGTGACTGCCTAGGCTCACATAGCTAAAACATGTCTGTGCCCGGATTTGAAGTTAGGTCTTCTTGAATCCAGGCCCAGTGCTCTATCTTTTGTACCACTCAATTCCTTCCAAAACATGTGCTGGACCTAGAAAAATAAGACATAGTTTCAAATTATGCCTTATGTCAAATAACCTTTTAGAATCCAGTTTCCTCATTTGTAAAATGGGAGTGATAACACCTTTACTCCTTGCCTATGTTGTAAGGAAAGTACTTTGTAAAGTTTAAAACCCTGTAATAGAAATAGGTGGGGTTTGTTTTGTAGAAGGTTCACCGTGTGTGTGTGTGTGTGTGTGTGTGTGTGTGTGTGTGTGTGTGTGTGTGTGTGTGTGTGTGTGTGTTTTGGGAGAAGAGCTGGGGCTGTTGCTGGAAACAGCATCAGTAAAAATGTAAACAAGGAAGAGTTTATTGTAGCATTTATTGTAACCTTTTCTGAGCAGTTTTAGAGTTAACAGAATAATAGATTAAGAGATGGAAGGGACCCCTGTGGTCATCTAATCATAGCCCCCCTCATTTTTCAGATGAAGAAAGTAAAGCCAAGAGATGTTAAAAAAACAACTTTCTCTGGGTCACACAGGTATTAAGTGGTAGAGCCATGATTTAAACCCAGGTCCTGTGACTCTAAATCCAGAATTCCTTCTACTCTACCATACTTTGTTGTTGCTCAATCATTTTTCAGCCCTATCTGATTCTTTGTGACTCCATTTGGGGTTTTCTTGGCAAAGATACGGAAGTGGTTTGTCATTTCTTTCTTTAGTTCATTTTACACATGAGGAAACTAAGGCAAACAGGGTTAAGTGATTTGCCCAGGATCACACAGCTAGTAGTCTGAGGTCATATTTGAACTCAGGAAGATGAGTCTTCCTGACTGCAGGCCCATTGCTCTATCCAATGTGCCACCTAGCTGTCCAATTCACTCTACCATACTACTTTACAATAATCAGTTTCATAGAACTACGTACATAGAATTGGAAGAGACATTAGCGATCTTGTAGTCCAAATACCCTATCCCATTTTACAGATGGACATCAGGCCTGGAAAGATTATAGACATCACCTACAGCAGTGCATTTCCTCCCCTGGCATTTTAGAAATGAAGAAGCTGAGGAAAGAGAAGGAAAATTAATTTCTTGATTTTTTTTCTTTTTATTAAATTTTAGCTTTAAATATCACAGCAGCATTTTGAAGAACTAATTAGGAATTTAGAGCTGTATTAGAGCTCAGAGTTCATTTAATCCAGCCCTTGTATTTTACAGATGAGGAAAAAGAGGCCCATAGCAATTAAATGAATTGCCCAAGGTCGCACAGGTTGTAGGAGACATAATCAGAATTCAAACCCAGGTCTTCCATTAATTCCAGTGCTCTTTCTGCAATACCACAATGAATCTCCCCAATATCACACTGCAGAAATAGACGCAAAATGTTCTATCGAATCATTTTGTTGAAGAGATTTGTGACACTTGGCTGAGTACTTGACCTGAATCCTGGGAATGTCTTTTTTTTCCAGCACATTATTTTCCTATCCCATAGAGTATTCTGCAGCAAACTGATAAAGAGAACAATTCTATATTGCAGTTGCTGAGTAGCTAGTGAACGCCTCACTACCTTCCATAGACCATGTAGCATACTGTTTGATCCCATTCAGAATGTAGGATTTGATGGTCATTGCTGGGCTACAAAGGTTTCACAACCATGTAATTAAATGGGCCCCATTATAGAGCTCCATAGTCTTAGTGACAGCTTTATTGGCAGTAGCTGTTTAAATTTGGCCGCTAAGCTTTTATAACATGGAAACCACGTTGTACTTTTGCTCATTATTTGAGCACCAACTCCATACAAGACGTTGTAGGGAAATATACACACAAATAGGATACAGCCTTTGCTTCCATGAGCTTATAATGTTACATGTAATAAATAGTCCACAAATAGATATTATGAGACAAAGCCACCAATTCCTATCACATAAGACCATAAAAATTAATAGCTAACATTTATGTGCTATGTCTTTGAGATGGATACAATGCTTTATGTACATTTTTCTTATTTGGTCATCATAGCAACCCTTTGAGGTAGATGCTATTATTAGGGTTTTTTTTCTTAGATGAGAAAACTGAGACTCAGAGAGGATATGTGAATTGCCCACGGTCACATGGTTTGGAAGTGTAGGAGGCAGGATTCAAACCATTCAAACCCAAGTCATTCTTGAATACCTGCCCAGGATCTTTATATTATATAGTTTCCAAATTTTAAACAAAATGGAATGCATTCATAGAATAAAATTAGGGTGCTAACAGTTTGGGGAAATTTTTAGTTATCTGAGCTTTGGATATCATCTGGACTACAAATTCTAGAACTGGGCCATGTGAAGAAAGCCATTAAAAATTACTGAGATATCTTCTGAAACTTGCAGACTAAATACGTCACCACTGCTACTTTGAAGTGGTGGGGCTAAAGGTGAGTGTTTCTCTTCTTTTCTCCTTCCAAACACTGCTTACTCTGTGGATAAACTACCATTAGGTTATGACATGTGCTTTCTCTCAGCTCTACTCTGTGGCAAATTCAGTCTTTCAGGCATTAGATCAAATAAAAAATGTTTTAGAACATTGGAATCAGACAGTAAATCACCAGTCTGTGCTTTTTATGCTTTTACTGACCATAGAAGACTGTAAAAGCATCTAAAAGAAAGGAAAAATTTGACTTTTCTCAGGGCCTTCTCTGTTGGAGAATGTGCTTCTTTCATAGAATATGATTGAGGACATTTGTAGGCATTGCTTAAAGACATGCATGTCACTGTTCTTTTGACTTGACAGCATCTCCCATTTTTCTATTCTAGGCTCCAAAGATTAGGTCTCTATTAAATGATTAATTGGAAAGACCGGGGTAAGCATTTTTATCAATAGCATTACTTATGTCTAAGAAATGTCTATGTGTACCATAGATGCTGAAAATATTTGTTGAAGGAATGAATGAACAAATGAATGAATGAATGAATCTTGAGTTAATATTTAGTTTGCACAGTTATCTGGACAAGAAAATTTCCTAGAGTTAAATCTCAAGGTTTCTTCTCTAAGATGTCATTTAGTCCTTAGTAGGGACCTAGGACATAGTAAGAGCTTATTTAATAAATGTATATTGTTTTTAAGTAAGGTCTGATGGCATTTAAGAGAAGCAGTGTGGTATTGTAGATAGAAGGCTGACCTTTGAATTAGGAAGATCTGGATTCAAGTCCTGTCTCTGATACAGAATGGTTGTTACTACCTCTGGCAAGTTATTTAACCTTTCCCTGCTCCAGGGAACTCTACAACTATAACTTACAGATAAGTTATGATCTTTATCAAATGAAGGGGATTTCCACACCAGAAATTCTGTACATTGATGAACTCACAGGTTTAGAACCTCCACAAAATATAATTATGTCTTTCAATATCACTGACAGTGAGGTTTTGAATTACATGGGATTTAGGATGTTATGCATCAGTTAATACTAATATTAATAACTGGCATTTATTTCCACATTAAAGTTTGCAAAGTGCTGTAATACATATTACTTCCTTTTATTTTCACAAAACCTCACAATTGCATTTGCAAAGTGCTGCAATACATTACTCCCTTTTATCTTCACCAAAAAATGTATGTAGATAAGACAGAAATTACTATGCTCATTTGACAGTTCTATTTTTCTGTATATGGAAATCGAGGCTCAGAGAGGTTAGATTACTTGCTCAGGGCCACGTAACTAGTGAGTATCTAGAGCTAGATTTGGACCTAGAACCCACCTAACAGCAAATCTATTGTTTTTCATCACTATTCTACTGAAGAGACTTAACATCAAGTGAAACTTACACCTAGACTCTGTGAAGAGCTGCTTTATACAGTTTTGACTTGCCAGATTGCTTTTCTTTTTTCTTAATGTGTTTAAAAGAATTAAGAGTCGATGACATCTTCCATGTGTATGGCAACATCTCCCCTGAGGTGGTTGATATTTCCATTCTGGGCAGTGATTTATAATCCCACAGGGTATGGGGGCTGCTGTTAATAACACCACAAGTGTCTCTCTGCTTCAAAGAAAAGTTGTTCTCATTTCCGGGTTTATCTCATATGCTCCTCATCAAATCCTCCCATGTTTATCTTCTTTTTCAATTTTGATTGATTTTCATTTCCTTACTTAATTAAGGATAGTTTCCACTATAAACTTCCTTTAATCTATAGTAGACTAGGGGATAATGAAAAGAACCTGGACTGGTGGATGGGAGTCTCAAATTTTTGTTCTGCCTGACACTCATTTCCTCTGTAACTTTGGGCAAGTTATTTCCCATCTTGAACGCTTGGTCCAGAATGAGTGCTTAGACAAGTTTCTCCATAAGGTCCTTTCTAGATGAAAAATTATATGATCCTAAAAAAGCAGAATCACCGAACTGTGTTCTGCAAACCACTTCCAGTCCACCCTCCTCCCACATAATTTTTTGTATAGTCCACAAACTAACTACTCTTAGCTTATGGGCCATACAAAAATAGACAGAAGACTGGATTTGCTCTGCAGGCCATAGTTTGCCCATCCTTGCTATAGATTTAGGACTTGGGAGGGAACCTAGAAGTCATCTAGTCCAAACGTCCTATTTTTTTTGGTAACATTTTTATTTAAAGTTTTGAGTTACAAAATCTGTCCTTCTCTCTATCTCTCCTCTCCCTGCTCCTTGAGATGGTAAGCAATCAGATACAGTTTATACATGTACAATTATGTAAAAAATTTCCATATTAATAATTTTGTACAGGAAGATTAAAATAAAAGGGAAAAAATGAAAGAAAGAAAATGAAAAATAGCATGCTTCAGTCTGTCCTCAGTATCAATTCTTTCTCTGGAAGTGGATAATATGCTTCATCATTATTCCTTTGGGCTTATTTTGGATCATTATATTGCTGAGAATAAGTAAGTCATTCACAGTTCTTCACTGAACAATACTGCTGTTACTATGTACAACGTTCTTCTGGTTATATTCACTTTACTATGTATCAGTTGTATTAGTCTTTCCATGTTTTTCCTGCTTGTTATTTCTTACAGCACTATAATATTCCATTACAATCATACCACAACTTGCTTAGCCATTCCAGAACTGATGGGCATCCCTTTGATTTCTAATTCTTAGCCACTACAAAAAGAGCTGCTATAAATATTTTTGTACAAATAAGTCCTTTTCCCTTTTTTTTGCATGTCTTTGGGATATAGATATTGTAGTGGCATTACTGAAGCAAAGGGCATGCACAGTTTTGTAGCCTTTTGGGCATAGTTCCAAATTCCTTTCCAGAATGGTTGGGTTCATTCACAATTCTACCAATAGTGCAATAGTGTCCTACATCCCCTCCAACATCCAATATTTTTCTTTTTTTGTCATATTAGACAATCTGATAGATGTAAGGTGGTACCTAAGAGTTGTTTTAATTTGCATTTCTCTGATCAACATAATTTAGATCATTTTTTCGTATGACTATAGATAGCATTGATTTCTTTGTCTGAAAACTTTCTGTTCATATCCTTTGACCATTTATCAGTAGGGAATGACTTGTATTTTTATAAAATTGACTCAATTCTCTATATGTTTGAGAAATGAGGCTTTTATCAGAAATACTTACTGCAAATTTTTCCTACCAGCTTCCTGCTTTCCTTACAATTTTCAAACCCCTTATTTTAACAAATGAGGAAACTGAGTCCTAGTGAACAGAAGTGAATTGCTAAAAGTTACACAAGGAATAAGTAGAAAAACCAAGTTTTCAATTTAGGTCCTCTGACTCTAAATCTATTTTTCTTCTCATCACATTATATAGTCTCCTACCCAGGGAATGATGATCTTGGATCCCATTCAATGTTGTATGCTAAAATGCTGACAGAATCTCATAAAGTAGTTTTATGACATGGGTCTCAAGGACAGTGTTACAGTGGATGTACTATCATACCATAAGCTCTCCCAGAACAGGTGGTGCCTGTGTCTTATTCATCTCTATTTTCCCCACAGTCCCTAATACAGTGCTATGAATGCTGCAGGTACATGAATAATGAATGGATGATTGAATGAATGAGTACGAGGCTGGCCTTCCACTCAGGGTGTTTGTTTGCATTCTAATAAGAGAAGGGAGGGGCTGTTTGGGTCTGGGATACACCAGAGATGGCATTCTAGGCTACGCTTTTGAAGAAGCTAGATACTGCGGTGGACAGAATGGCAAAAGATACTCTGGCAAGGGAACTAGAAGATCAGAGTAAAAATCCCGCCCGAGAAACTCACAGTCTCTTAAATGCAAGATAGTCCTTCCGCTCAGGGTGTTTGTCAGAAAGACCTGAAGATGAATCTGGCCTCGGACCCTAACTTAGTGACCTGGGCAAAACACTTAACCGACACTTAACTGCCGGCTGTCTCAGTCTCCTCATCTATAAAATGGCGAAAATAAGATCCACCTCCCAAGCTTGTAAAAAAAGTGAAATAATATCTGTTAAAGTACTATACGAATGCTAATTATTTTTATTTTTCCTGTTGCTGTTGTGGTTGTGCTATTGTGCTATTGTCTTGATTACTATTCCCAGAGCAAGAGATGGAAAGTTGGTGGATGGGTTGGATCAGTCCACACATGACAATATGGCCAGAGATAACTGAATTACAGGCATCTATGGAAAGAATAATCATCTATTTTTGTTTCAAAATTTAGTAGAAGGTGCATTGATCTTGATTTTTCATTCAATTTGGTTGCTGATTGACTAAAAAGACTTCGATATAAAATGGTCATGGGCAAAGCTTGATTATTCTACCATCTGACCTTAGGAATTTCTCAAGAAAACATATGAGTTTTTCTTTTCTTTGGGCCTTAAGATTATTTCTGACTTTCTACATTTACAGAGGAGCATAGATTTAGAGGTAGAAGTAACCTCAGAAGTCATCTAGTCCAATTCCTTCATATTTTTGATAAGGAAACTGAGACCCAGGGAGATTGTGACTTTCTTGGGGTCACCTAGGTAGGAAGTATCAGAGGTGGCATTTTTACCCAAATCCCTTGGCTCCCTTGCCAGAGTGTTCTTCACCAGGTATTTATTGACCTGTGCTTAAAATAATAATACGTATGCAAAAATATTGACTTTGTCAGAGGCAAGGGCTTCTGTATTTCAGTGTGAGATGCACATACAATTGTAAGATATGTATATTCACATGGATTGTCTAAAATGCAGTTCTTGGGCTACATGTATAGGTATGATCGGAGGTCTCTCCTGTCTCTGAAGTGAGTAGAGCCTATACCACCCATAACATATGAGTTTGCATTACAGAAGTAGGCAGGCCCCAGGATCTAGGCAAGGCCCAGCATACTTTTCTCCAGTCCCCAAGAGGTATACCAAAGTAGAAGTATATGTATCTGCTCCCTTAAATATTGCTGATTTAAGGGTATGATGATTTTATGGATTCAAAACAAGAAAAGCTATTTTCCTAGGTTGCTAGCACTTAAGGATAGCAGCAGCCCCTTCCCACCAAATTCTGATTACTTAAAAGAATATCACAAATAGACAACAGTGAGTAAATCCATTTATTCAGGCAAGACAGCAAAAAGAAATCAGAGAAACTATGACAGATTATGATAAATCAGAAAATAGAGAAAGATTTATTTGGCTCTTTGGATAAGAGTGAGCTAAGATCTTAGCTTAACCAAGAGAAAGGCCCCAATCTCACCCTAGAGGAAATTCTGTCTTTCAAAACTGGAAATCAGGGACATGTACCTAATTTGGCTTTCCCTATACGTCTGTAGCTTCTAAGGCTTTTGTTATAGGCCTCTCTTCTGAAGAATCTCTCTCTCCTGAACTACAGGTGCTTCTTTCTGGCAGAAACTCCGGAACCAACTCTTCCCTCATTTGGGTCTGCATTGACACCTTTAGCATCCTCTCTACTAACTAGCAGTTGAGTCTGCATACCAGCAGCATGCAAAGTGCCCCAGGACTAGGTAAAAACCAGTTTATGTTGGTTATGGTTGTAGAGAAACAGGAATTCCTCTATAACAATTCTACAGGTGTTCAGGAAGTGGCAGAACCCAAAGGGCACATTGCAAAGAGGCTTTCTTGGTATGTGACTGGGTATATTTCCTTCCCGGCTTCAGTAGGCATATCTTATGACCACCATCATTACATTTTACTTAGTATTTTTCTGCCTGCTATTAAGCCATCATTCTCAGAATCCAGGCACTTTGGTGAACCTCTTCACAGACTAGACTTGTTGCTTTGACGCCCATGGGAGGTAAGAACTAGATTTTAAGGCTTTTTGAAAGCCAGAGGTTTCACCATTACCTTTCCATCCTTCTATTCCCCAGTACCTAACACAGTTCTTGGAACATACTAGGCACTTAGAAATATTGTTGATTGATTAAACCCTCTGGGAAATGGACCAGGCACTCTCCGGCACAACAGCTCCCCTTTGCTTCCACCAGTAAGACATTAGATTTTAATCTAGTCTGCTGTACATTCTACTTGACTCTTTCTGCCCAAAGTGAAAAAAATTCTGCTATTAACTCTCTGCCATCCTAGACAGACACAATTAGTTGAATTCCCAGCATCCACTGATCTAAGGAATCCTAAACACAAGATGTTGCTCTCCAGGTGTCCACATGAATCAGCCAAGTCCCTAGGGACCTAAAAATTATTCACACTAGAGGGTTAAAACCCAGGATTTCGCATATCTCTGTGAGCTGTGTCAGCTCTCCAACCCTGAGACAACTGCCCACTTTTGCTGGTAAACTAACTGATTAAATTCACATTCTACCTTGTGGCAGAATTGTATTTGGTCATTCTGTCATCAGGAGCCTCCTGTTGGAATTTCCATTTAAATTTTGCATGTAATTACCAACCCCTATGGGTATAATTCCCTATAGGTATATTCATTAGCTGTCTATTTCCTCGTCCCTGCATGTAACTCCCTAGGTTTTGGTGGCGGCAGCCTGCTTGCCAGATATCAAGTGTGGGCATCAGTGAACTAGTAAATGTCTTGCTACCTCCCAGATGCTTAGTCAGGTACCCATGGGGGCAGATTAAGCAGACAAAACGTTTCAGGAAAGGAATTTTCAGTATTGAGATTAAGTTTAAGAAACGGTTGTCTGAAAATGAGGACAGACTTTCTATGATTTTGTCCTGCTTTGTCCCTTGAAAAGAACGACTAAGTTGATGGACATGGTTTGACTTGAGGAGAAAATAGAAAATTGTCAGAGGCCTGTTTATTCCAACCATTAGGAAAAAAACAAGAGAGCAAAAGAGGAAGTATCAATAGAAACTAATAGAAATCAAGTATCTCCCCTACCCTGTGATGGAAGGGATTTTGACCTTTAGCCAAAAGGACTTGTGTCCTTAGTAGAACAAAACTGGAAGCTTTCAAGGGGAAAATTCTGGCCAAATGAGTGTGAATTTCGTCAGGTTTATAAATAACTAGGAGACAGAAAACTGTAGAATGGCAATAGGCCTCATTCTTATATGAGTAGAGAGCTTCAGAACTAGTGACAACTCTCTTCCAATGGCCCCATCTAGACTTTAGTTGAGACTGTGATAACCTCATGGCTGATTAAAGTTTCTCCAGTGTGCCAAAGCTCCTTGAGTACTGCTGAAGATATAGAATCCTCTCCCTGCCTTCTTTTGTTTTTATCTATGTACTTTGGTGCATATGTAGATGACTCGGCTTTTGATATTAGGGCTAAAATTCCCATGCAGGGAGCCTATATGATAGGTTGCCATGCTTGTTTTTGAACTAAACGCTCGCCCCCCCCCAAGTAAACAATGTATCTCATTTCTTTGCATTTAATAAATAACTTTGCTTATTTTCAGAGAGAAATCTTTGTGTATGTATGGCCTCTAGTTTCTTTATGTGTATGATTCATTGCCAATGGATGTAGTACAGTTGCAAATCTTAAGAAAAA
Organism: Pseudochirops cupreus; assembly: GCA_028627135.1. Classification (NCBI taxonomy): domain Eukaryota; kingdom Metazoa; phylum Chordata; class Mammalia; order Diprotodontia; family Pseudocheiridae; genus Pseudochirops; species Pseudochirops cupreus. The sequence goes on from CM053581.1 coordinate 164,252,081, forward strand.
AAAATCAGTCTTAGAAGAATTAAGGCTCTGAGTCACCCAAAGGGTAATGGAAAAATACACAACTGGTGTAAGTAGGTTTCAGGATATTTCCAGCGATGATTTAAATACCCAGATGCTCCAAATGAGGTAGACTGGGTATGCCAGCATACCTTGTGATTCACATCCTTTAGAGGTAGCAAGCAGCACAAAAAAAGGTGGGTAGAGTGTGGTAGATCATCTAATGTACCCTTCTCAGCACAGTCAGGTCTACATACAAGAAGGAGGATAAGCAAGCATGTTCTGGAGGGCAACTTATATCAATACACAAGAGCCAATTGTTAAATTTTTAATGTGAGTATTTATACCTTGGAAAATAGGAAATGCTACAAATCAACATTTGGGGGCAGCTAGGTGGTGCAATGGTTAGAGTGCTGGACCTGCAGTCAGGAAGACTCATCTTCCTGAGTTCAAATATGGCCTCAAGCACTTACTGGTTTGTGACCCTGGGCAAGTCACTTAATCCTGTTTGCCTCAGTTTCCTCATCTGCAAAATGAGCTGGAAAAGGAAATGGCAAACCAGTATCTCTGGCAAGAAAACCCAAAATGGGGTTATAAAGAGTTGGACATGACTCAACAACCACAACAACAACCACAACAGCAACAACAAATCAGGTTTGATTTATCATTTTGTTGCTTATCTTAAAAAAGTGATGGAGAAAATGTTAATACTTCAGATCAAATTTAAGAGTGTGCCTTGTGTACATTATTTTTTTTCTGCAGGGTGGATTGTTAAACATTTGCTGGCATACTCCTGGGTATAACAGATATCTAGGAAATGTACAGTATGGAAAGGAGGTAATCTGGTGATGAAGTAAAAGCATGATGGATAATTGATGGATAATCCAAAGATTTTGCTTGTACTCACAAAATACATAAACATCTAGATAAAATCCTCTACGTGTGTGATATGTATACTTTGGAAGATCTTCGAAAGAAGATGCACAAAAAATCAGGAAGAATGAGAAGGCATGGATGTACTATGAGCTGTATCAGTTGAAAGGATAAGTACAATACTGAGAAAGCCATTGTAGTGCCAATGCAATATTCATAGCACCCACAATCACGATAAATATACGGACTGTGACTATAAATATTTCCACATGGGGCTCTATTACAAAATATAGCAGATTCTCCATATAGAGTGTAAAAGCAAAGCATTTATTCAGATACCAGAAAACCAAATCCCAACACCAGGAAACTGAATCCACCATAGCAACACAGAAGTTAATGCACCACAAACAGCAGAGAGCCACGCCATCCTTTAACCCTCACACAAACCAGTATAAGATCAATTTTTACTCATAAACCAGACTAACTCCTTGCCTAAGCATCCTCTCTCCCACCATCTCTCTGGATCTCCCTCCCAGCTTCCTGTGGGCTCTACTCTGCCCTTCAGCAGACTCCTCCCATCACACGTTACATGTGACTACATTCAGCCTATTAGGAGACAGAATATTTTCAAAACAGGGAAGGTCTTCAGATTCCCCCCTTGGTCTATTAAGGGGTAGGGAAGATCTTCAAATTCCCATTACAGTCATAGATGCAAAGTCTCAGCCCAAATGTACTAAAGACAACAATGAATGATCCTAAGGGTTTGTACAACTTGTTCTGATGGAGAACGGAGAAGAGGAGAGGGTAATGGTGGTGGTGGAAGGACAGACAAGAGAGAAGCAGTTACGGTGGAGAACTTGGGAAGAATGGAGTGATAGTAATACTGGTGCAAGGTTTGGTCAGGGACACATTAACTTCTTAGGTAGGGCTAGGATAGACCCACCCAAGGGCACGTTCTATGACACCCTCTGCAGAAGGCCTTTTCTAATGATTGTCTCTTTGCTTAATTGCCAGGACCTTGCTCTCTCTGATTAAATGACATCTGCTTTAGTTCTATTTTTTATGCACTTATTTAATTACATGTTGTCTCCTCCATTAGAGTATGAACTCCTTGAGGGCAAGCACTGTTTTTCCCTTTTTTTTTCTTCTTTGTATCCCCTCAACTATGTCTGGCACATAGCATGGCACTTCTTGATTGATCTCCTTAAGTGCATTTGACCTTGCTACAAGAATATTTATAGCTCTGCTTCAAAACCTGTCACAACCTGTGCTTAAGAGCCTTCAGTCTCCCCACTGCCTAAGACTTGAAATATAAACTAGTATTTAAGGTTCTTCCTAGACTTTTCATACTATTTTCTTTCATAAACACTGTATTGCAAACCACCTTGTCCCCCAAATTCAACACTCAATCTGCTTCCTGTGTGCAGGTATCACAAGCCACTGTCATGCTTAGAATGCACTTCTTCACTCTCTTAGATAAAACACCAGCCCCTCAGGAAGCCTTCCCTGAGGCCAAAGCCCATCCCACCCCCAGTCATCAGTGCTGTCTTTGTTGGCAGTCTCCCTGGTACTAAACCTGCTAATGTATATAACGAACTACAGAAGAACATGAATCTTTGAAGGCTGGGACTGTTGGGTTAATTTTGTTGTAACATGTACCCAGCACTATACCATGCATATAGCAAGTATTTAATACTCTTTGTTGAATGAATGAATGAATGAGATTCATCTGCGGGAAAGAATGAATGATTTCCTACTATATTCTGGTTAACCAGTCATCACTATCTGTGCTTGCCAGTGATTCTGGACTTAATCAGTAACTACCTTTGTATCCACTTGTCCTAGGCTGAAATAGACAATAGACAAATTTTCTTGTTGCTTTTCCCTACCCTTCTTTTACTAAAAGGATGATCTCTGAATGCCCCAAACATGGAGAGTTATATAGAGTTAGGAAGCAATGTAGTGTGGATATGAAGGGAAATACAATGTAATCGTATGATCTAATGATTCACAGAAATTTAAAAAAAAAAACAACTAGATTCCTTTCTCCCAAAAGTTTACATTCAAAATTGTCCCTCTAAATGAAGCTATATTATCTACAGAGATGAGAAGTAAAGAATAAACCTAAAATAGAAGATTTTACAATATTAAGTAATGGTCTGTTCTTCCAAACAAATTTTGTGTAGAAAATTAACAGTAAATAGAATGAAAAGTAGAAAAAAAAAACCTTCAGTTTCTCACACACTTGTAAAAAATTATAGATTCAAAATCCTCCATGTTTCAAAATATTTTCTGGGCAGCATCAATCCAATTAATAACTCTAGAACTGAATTCTTTAAATAACAGTGTTTGTTACTTTCTATCCTATGCTTTAGATAGATAGGTGGTAATGTGGTAGAAAGGAGAACTTGCTCTAGCAAAAGAAGTTCTGAGTTCAAATCTCTTTTGTGGCAATATTTATGTGACCTTGGACAACTAATTTAACTCATTGAACCCCAGTTTCTTCATCTGTAAAAGGAGAGTCAGCCATAAATATTCATTATGCTAAGCACTAGAGATATAAAAATGAATAAAAAAGATGGCCCTTACCCTCAAGGAACTTACAAAATTAATGGAGGAGGATAACATACACACACACAAAAAAGAAAAAAGAAAAAAAACTTAAAAGGTGGGTAGGGGGAGGTGTGACAAGGAAGTCCCAAAGGAGTTTATTCAGGTAAGAAATGAAGAGATAGCTGGCCTAATGTAATAGTAATTAGTTTATCAGGATACTTAGCACTTAGTAGTGCTAAGTGCTAGGTGTGGAAGGTGCAAACTCTGTCCCCCTGTTGAGAAGGCATGAACTCCCCTGTTGATGTGGAAGAAGGGGATTGGCTGAGGTG
>CM053581.1:164256332-164272738 GCA_028627135.1 Pseudochirops cupreus
TGAATATTATAATGTTTTGAATGTTTGTCTTGATTTGTAATGGAATAAACAGAGTGTTCACTCTATTTTGTAATCTGAACTCTAAAAGCTGTTCACAGTAGCATTCCTTTGGGAATCTGCTGGTGCATGGCATTACACCTGGGCTTCCCCCTAAGATTGGTTTTGGGAGGAACTCTCCTCCCCATCCCTTAGCCAGATGCCCCTGGGGCAGAGGGGACTGATTAAGTGTGAGTATCAGGGCTGTTTTGATCTTATGGGATGAAGAGGTCCCTGGGGCATAATGGTAGTGATGCCCAAAGAAGTACAATTTAGAGGGAATGAAGAGGGTGTTGGATGAGATAACCTCTGAGTTCCCTTCCAGTTCTAAAACTATGGATGACTTATTGGTACACACCAATGAGAAAACATCTTCCTGCAAAAGAAAAAGAAAGGCCATGACCAGAATTAAAGCCAATTTGTTTATAACACAAGATTTTAGCAATTCTGTATCAATAATGAAACACTGCCAAAAATTTTCCTGATGGTTTATTATGCAAAGTCATGAAGTCATGAACTATAACTCGTTAAATTGTATTTCTGGCTATCCTTCTGAATACTTTGAACATGATTTTTCCTACTCATTCTGTCTAATTCTCCCATTCTGGGCTCAAGTGTGTATTCAATATAGAAAATAAAATTTATTTACACATCATATATTGGTTTATGGTTGTAAACCACTTAAATCTCATTCGATCTTTGTGACAATGACAAAGTCTAGAGATTTTCACAGGACTCAGAGGAAACCATTTCTGTAAACCTTTAAGCACTATAGAGATGGATGCCATTATTATCCCCCCTTTCCACACATTTGCATACCCCAATTTGTAAGAGGTGGTAATGTGGTAGAAAGGAGAACTTGCTCTAGCATAAGATGTTCTGGGTTCAAATCTCTTTTGTGGCAATATTTATGTGATCTTGGGCAACTAATTTAACTCATTGAACCCCAGGTTCTTCATCTGTAAAAGGAGAGTCAGGCTTAAATATTTACTATGCTAAGCACATAAAAATGAATAAAAAAGATGGCCCTTAACCCTTGTATATCCCCCCTTTCTGTCACATATGTACACCCCAATTTGTTTAGCTATTCATCAATTGACAGACATTTATACTTTGTTTCTAGTTTTCTTTGAAAATAATTTTTTAGAATTATTTCCAGCATAGGAATTAATTGTTGTGATATTTGATAGAAATCACCTATAATTTTTTCTGAGCTCCCCTCTACCTTTGGTAGTTTCTTTAAAGCTGGTTTAATTTATTTTTCTTCCCCCCAAAATTGTATAAAAAAGATATCTCTCTTGTACTGTCAATCTGGATATTTTCAGTTTTGCTGTTATTGCTCCATTTGTTTTAATTTTTTTTTTTTTTGGCTAAATGATGCTGAGACTTTCTTAGCATGGGAGAGTATGAAGAGCAACTGGACTTGGAATCGGAAGGACTGGGGTTAAATCTTAAATCAAGAAGTTACTAGTGAAGTAACCTTGGGCAAATTATCTCCCCTCTCTGAGCCTCACTTTTCCTCTTCGTTAAGTTGAAGGGGGTGGAGTAGATCAGAGATGTCAAATATGCCATGTTTTCTAGCTAGATAAAAATGTAATTGGGAAACATTTCACACAATAATTTTTTAAAAATACAATAAAGCATAGATAATGTTAATATGTGGTTTTCTAAGTCAGTACGTACCAGCAAAGATCCTTATCAGCAGGTTAGTTGGTCATCTATTTGAGTTTGATGCTACTGGTGTTGATGACCTTAATCCTAAAATCCGTTTGGTTCCTTCAATAGTCAATGACCTGCGTTTCTTCATGTCAGAAAATTGTACTATTGCTTTCTGCTTACTTAATGACAATAAAATAAAATAAAATAAAGGTAACTCTTTCTTGTCACTGCAATTCACCAGCACAACATACCTTAAAAAAATGAAATAAAAACTCCCTGTTGCAATTAAAATGACATCCTTACATTTCTTGCTCCAAGCAAAGAGACATCCATTAACAGAGAAAAAGAAGAGAAAGAAGTTATGTTATTTTACTGAGTGTTCAACCATTTATGATGTAATTGGGAAAACAGCTATAAAAATGATAGTGAGTTGTTGGATGATTCTACACCAGAAACTCTCACAGTGCATTGCTCTGTATTTCTAAGGCACATGATTGCTCTTCTAACTACCAAAGCTGCAAACTCAGCAAAGCGTTTGGAATTTAAAACATGCCCTTCTCCTCCCCCCCCTTACTCATTCTTGCAGTGCTAGTATTAATTTTTATTGATTTTTTAAAAAAATATATAGCAAAGGAAAATGTAATTTCAAAGAGCTTCAAGTGTGAGAAAGCTTTTACGAGGTCATAACCTCTTTAATTTATACTCCATTCCTGTTCTTCCTTGCTGAAAGTATTCCTTACATTTATGAGCCAACTATAGTTCTACATTCAACGTGTAAGTTACTCACCTCAAGTAAGCTGATACATAGTCAGGAGATGGTAATTCTTTCCAGGGAGTTGTATATAATAAATAAGCTCCCAGAAGCACTTGGATACCAAGATATTCCCTTTAATTCTATCAGCAATCATAAGACCATAGGGTTTTGAGCTGGAAGGAAACTCAGAAATGATCTAGTTCACCTTGTTTATTTGACAGACGATGAAACTGAGGCCTAGAAAGGGAAAAGAACTTGTTCAAATTCACATCGATAATAAATTGTGAAACTGAGGTAATCCTACTCTGAATCTAGTGCTCTTCCCGATAAACCGTGATGTATGTATAACCCAGTAGTCATGCCAGAGATGTGAATTAAGAACAGTAAGATAATGACTAGAAGTTTTCAATTCATCTAAACTTAAGGCGAAAATAATAATAGACTTTATCTATTCCCAACTTCTCTTTTCAGAGATTACAAAGCAAACTGAGACCCCCTAGGAAATGATGCCTCTCATAAACAGGTGAGATTAATATCTGACTAATTAGCAAGTTTTAAAAGTCAGGTTACAGCTAAACTTCTGCTTTCAAATTTCATCATGTCTTTTTGCATTTTTTTTTTGTGCTTGAGCTAAGGTTTTCTGCTTTCATTTTAGTCTTTATCATACGTATATAAAAGAGTTTGGATGCTCCACTCAACGTATTTGAAACAACAAGCGTTTAGGTAATGATATCACATGGGCAGCGAGTGGCACAGTGGATAGAATACCATGCCTGGAGTAAGAAAGACTCATCTTCCTGAGTTCAAATCTGGATTCAGACATTTACCCAGCAATGTGACCCTGGACAAATCACTTCATCCTTTTCGTCTCAGCTCACCTATAAAATGAGTTGGGGAAGGAGACTGCAAACCATTCCAGTATCTCTACCAAGAAAATGCCAAGTGGGGTCAAAAAGAGTTGGACACAACTGAAATGAAATAATGATTTCACATGTAAGTATCTGTAATCAAGGTATAGCATAATAAATACTTAGGCTAAGAAAGAGTAATTTTTCACAATAGGGCCATTAACTCGACTATAATGCATGGATTTATTAATGGTTCTTCTCTGTTAGGGCTATTAGCCTTCTTCCAACTTTAGCTAGTGAGAAACATAATATACACACACATTATCTTAAAATCACTAGCATTTCTGAAAAAAAATCTTCAACTGTTTCTTTAGGAAAGGTTTGGATCTGTCTTTGTAAATGAATTAAATGCCTTTTCCTTATACATAGCTATGACTTTTAAGAATTTAGTCTTTTGAATAAATAACATACCTCTCCACAATTTTCCTTTAAAAAGAAACCCAAAGATGGAAGTAAAATATTGCAAGCAATGTGCATTTAAATATTAAGGACCTGGCACATAATGACAAAAACCAGAAGAATGTAACTTGATTTATTCTTTGTTCTCAATTTAGGGGACTGCTTTAGTTTCCTCCAAATGATTGTGAGTTAAGAGCTCATTGTTTATATTATGTGAAATTTCCCTTCTTTCTGTTAATTTGTTTCCTAAACTTTTTTTTTCTTTTCTCTTTGTTCTTTCTTAAGGAATGAGGATGTTAAGTATTAGCTATAAAATATATTGTTTATTCTGTAATATCTTGTATATGCTCATTTCAGCACAGGTACAATTTATATATATGTATGTATATATGTGTATATATTATAGATTCATGTATGTCTCTGCAAAAATTTTTACAGAATTTATCATATTCAAGTAACTGCTAAATTCTTAACTGTATTAATGGCATAACAGGGACTAGAACCCAAATATCCTGATGCTTCTATTACACTTGCAACGCACATGGGATTCTTTGGTTTTTGTTTTTCTTTTGTTAAGTTAATCATTTTATATCAATTCCTACTCATTGTTGCTGCTACTTCTTCCCTCTGGAGCAAAGCAGAAGTCTAATCGTTTTTCCTTCAAATACTATTATTAGAGTCTTCTTCAATTAAAAAAATCTCCACTCCCTTGTAGTAATTATCATATGTGACGATCTCAAGGCTTTTCACTATCCTAGTTGTCTTCTTCTGGATACTCTCCAGATTATCAATGTCCTTTATAAAATATGGTGCTCAGAACTGTACATAATATTACGGATGCAATTGGACCACGGCAGAGTGGAATAGGACTGTAACCCTGCAACTCTTGAACAGTATTCGTCAATGAATGGAGCCCAAGATTACCATCCTAGATCTGTTTATCAGATTCAATGTTTCAAGAAGAGCTATGATTTCATCATTGTGAGTCCTATTTCCAAATGACAAGATACCACTCTCTCCATGCTTTAATAGATTTCATTGTAAATTGTTATGACTAACAATGCTATCTTGAACCTTCAGGGCCAAACTTTTGGGGCTGGGTTTCTTTGAATTGAGCTATTCTGGTTCTCAGACAAAAGTCTGGCACCAGTTTCAAGCCCCATTATCTTGGTTGGTTAGGACTTTCCACAGCTTGTCCTCTTATGCATTAGCCTTTGTGAACCCAGGGTCATTTCTTTCTCACTATGAAGATATTAATTTATAATCATGCTATTATGCAAAATACACGTTTTATACCCTGACATTATTAAAAGCAAAATGGGCCTTTTGTTTTTATTTTCGCTTTTTTTTTTTGGATGGCAATTGGGGTTAAGTGACTTGCCCAAAGTCACACGGCTAGTAAGTGTGTCAAGTGTCTGAGGCCGGATTTGAACTCAGGTCCTCTTGACTCCAGGGCCGGTGCTATATTCACTGTGCCACCTAGCCGCCTCCCTTGTTTTTATTTTCTCTTTGAAGTCTTGCAATCTTTCCAACACAATTCAATAATTCCCAACAAATATTAAGTACTTACTATGCGTAAAGAAGTGTATTTGATGTTGGGAATACAGATATGGCACTAGATACAGCTGCTGCTTTCACAGGGGTTGCAATCTCTTTTAAAGGATAGACATAGATACAGTATACTTGGGGAAAAAGAGAGTAACAAAACCATGGCAAGACAAAGTTCTATAAGAAATGTGATGGGGGAGAAAGGATTTCCACCCTGGGGTGGTGAGAATGAATCAGAAAACTTTCCTAGAGAAACTGCTGGCTGAACTAAATTGGGCCTTGAAGGAAAGTAAGGATATCAACAGGTGGAGATGGGAGGTGATAGGGCAAAAGATAAAATCCAGATAGAGCTGGTCAGTGTGACCAAAGAATAATGAAGGGAAAAGTTAGGATAAGAAGAGAGGATGGTTAATCCACTTTGGCTGGACAAAGATAGGGGGAAGGGGAAAAGTATTAACATCAGACTGGAAAGGAATGATTGTAGAGGATTATAGACCTGCTTTATATTACCTGCGAATACGATTACCCATTCACTATCTCTAGACCTTTGTAACCATTGTTGCTATTCCTGTGTTAAAGAAGACCAAATTTAGAATGACTCCTTCAAAAGTGTTTTATTGTTGCCTTTTGATGTGAGTTTGAGTCTTGACATGCATAAGACTGTGGGATCAAACTCAGGGTGTTCTCCTAGAGTAAAAACTTTTATTTCAAACAAGACTTTAAGATGGAGTGGACTTGTCCTTTGAACTTCGGAGGCCTCCAGACCTCAAATGTTTGAAAGCCAGACAAGTAGGGTGGATTGTTTACAATTCACGGACCACTTACTCACTTAGGTAAATAAAATTCTGATCCAGGCCCTGGAAGCATTTTGTGTGGGGGAAGTCTTTCAGATTGGCAAAACACTTCTTTGCCACTGAGTAACATCGATCCTATGCCACCATCACTTAAATTACCTTTTATTCTTGCTGGAAGCTGTGTTCCAGCAGGGGTCATTTTTATTTTCTTTTCAAATGTGTGCATGTGTGTGTTGGTATAAGGACTAGAGTAGGAACAGGAAAAATGTGAATTGTTTAAGCTCAAAAATTTAAAAGTTGGATGTGTTTGTACATGTGTGTTTTCCCTTTTTCATCCTTGAGGGAAATTGTGTTTATGAAACGAGAAACAAGCTATTGGAGTTTAAAATGTAACTTGTTCTCCTAGTAAAATGACCAGCCTAACCTAGCAAAAGGACAAGAATTATTAAGAACGAGGTCTGTTAAGCTGGTTCTCTGCCTGCATGCTTCTCTTTGCTTTAGCATTTTGGTGTAGTAGAAAGAATCCTGAACTGGGACTTTGCTGTGGTCTTGGCTCTGCCACTGATTAGCTGAATGAATTTGGAAAAGTAGCTCCCACTATCTAGATTTTGCTTTATTTATGTATAAAAAGATATAGTGAGAATTTTCTTTACTTACATGGCTCATAAACCCATGCTTCCTTTGAGAGAAAAACTTCCCTAATTTGTTGTGGATTAGAAAAAAAAAACAAAACATCTATTGGCCAACCACCTGGTACTATGACCTGAAGCAAAATCTTCCATAACTGGGTAAACGGCCTATGAGCCTCTCTCAATTTAGCCAATTTGGTCATCAATGTATCTGCCGTTGTAAGTGTTCAAACTTGTGTACTTCCATGTATAGATGCTTTGTTTGGGTTTTTGTTCAGTCAGTCCTGTTCAACCCTTCCTGATGACATTTCGGTTTGTTTGTTTGTTTTGACCAAAGTTACTGGAGTGGTTTGCTCTTTCCTTTTCCAGCTCATTTTACAGATGAGAAAACTGAGGCAAACTGAATTAAGTGATTTGCCCAGGGCCACACAGTTAACAAGTGTCTGAAGCCAGATATGAACCTAGGTCTCTTCCTGACTCCTAGCCCAGTGCTCTATCCACTGTACCACCCAGCTGCTCTTGTACATACCTTATCTCCCTGATAGAAAGCAAGTTACTTGAGGGTAATGACTACTTCATTTTTGTCTTCATATCTTCAGCATCTACTATAGTTCCTGGCACATAGCAGGAATTTAATAAGTGTTTGTCATCTGATTGATTAGTTGGTAGAACAAGTCAGAGCCTTTGTTCCATAGGCATAGCTTTCAAGAACCCAGGTTTGTCCCCACACCATAATTAGGCAATGGAGTTGGACGTCAGTGAGTACTCTGAGGGATCAATGATCCCAATAATGTGTTTTTTTCTCTGTGTCATGTAGATTTTAGCCCACTCATATTTTATCCTGTCAAATTTTTGTCCATAATTCATTTATTCCCTGTAATGATACCTGAAAACCTTCCTCTTTTTTTTCTTTAAAATTTCAGAAATGTCAGTATCATACAGTGTATTTTTATCATATATGACCAACCTACTTCATTTTCTCATTATGCATGGTGGGTAAAAGTAGGAGACAGTATATTATCAATGATGAAACAACATAGATAAGATCATAAAAGATATACCCAACCACCGAAGAAAATATCTCTCTTCTTATACTTGCCATTAAAAAGTTCTCTCTGGGAAGTGGTCAAAGGATATGTCAAGGGATGTGAAAATATTTTCTGAAAAGAAATGAATATTATAAATAAGTACGTGAAAGAATGTTCGAAATCACTAATGACAAGGAATGCAGATTTAAAAAACAAATGCCTGAGGTTTTACCTAGGCAAATTGTTAAAGATAACAAAAGATGGCAATTGCCAACATGGAGAGTTAGGAAAGATTAATACGATCATTGTTGTCCTTCTTACTAAAAGAGGACTAAAATGATATTTGGGTCAATGTACAGTATGTTCATCTCTGACTAATCAGACCAATATAAGCTCAGATGGTTCTACCACAGGTCAGACACAACTAATCCATATAAACGCTGGGAGCAGAGAGGTCTCTAAGTTTGTTCATCTTACATTTTTTTCTTGTTACTGCAATTTTGCTTTGCTCATAGAGCATAATGCCTTTTTGGTGTTAGTACACCATGCTGGGCAGTCCTATGCCAGTGTCTTCCATGTCTCACATGAGACAAACTCTCTCATGGAGGTCAGAAGAAAAAATACAAAGACATTCTCAAGGTCTCTCTGAAGAACTTTGGTATTGATTGTGAGGCATGACACAATAATGCATTATTGGCAGAGTGGTGAATTGGTACAATTAATCTGGAAACCAATATGCAATTGCACCAATAAATTAACTAGAATGTCTACAACCTTTGACCCAGAGATTCCACAGCTAAGCATACACTCCAAGGAGGTCACTGACAAACTGAAAGCTTCTATTAAAACCAAAATGTATTGTAAAAGTGCTTTTATAGTAGTAAGGATCTGGAAACAAATGGATGTCCAGTTAAGAAACAGTTAAATAAAATGTGTTGCCTCAATGTATTAGAATATTACTATACCATAAGAAGTGATTGATATGATGAATATAGAGAAATATAATATGAGTTACAGGAATTGATACAAAGTGAAATTAGTGGCATTAGAAAGACAATACACAAGATTAGAGCGATATAAAACAATAACCCCAACACAAGTGAAATGGAATACTGTAAATTTACTAAAAGAACAACAGCAAAACAAGATTGGTCCTATAGAAAAGATATGAATAGACATCTCCCTTCACTTCTTTGCAGACATTGGGGTTTTTAGGTAAAACACTGTGGTCTGATGTCAGAATTTTTTTCAGTTCATTGGTATTACTGTTTTTCCCCTCTTCCTCTTTTTTTTTTAAATGTTATTCTAAGATATGGCTTCACGTGAGGAGGAGAGGCAGGGATGGGCCAGATTGTGGAATCTAGGTGTTGTAATAACAAAAGATATCAATTAAAAGAATTTTAAAAGTTCTGTCTTGAATATGTGGGAAGTTAAGGAAGTAATGGGAAAACTAAGAGGAAAATTTATAATAGCCGTGAAAAGGGTTTCAATAAGGTATATATAACATGCATCCTAAACCTCAGAAATAGCAAAGAGACACAAGCAAAGGGGCAAAATGTATTTGTTATATCCTGAACTATGGTCCATGCTTCATTTTTCTATAGGAAAAAAAAATAAACTCAGCTTAATAATAAAATTCCTAGGTCTCTGATTCTTTTACACATTTTACTGAGTTCTCTTCTCAAATGTATGCTTTCTTTTCTGAACTGTATGTTTAAGAGAGAAATGAAAAAAAAAGTTAAGTTGAAAATATTTTCAAAGGTTAAAAATTACATTATGACAAATGAGATACTTTTGCAGACCAGGTAACCAAATCTGAGAAGTATGTGTTATCTCCATGGAGAAAATTTGAGTTTAAGTGAAACCAGAGGAGATGGGTCAGTCTCTCTGTGACCCCAAATGCCAGATACACAAGTCTGACTCCAATTCAAAATCCCTCAGTGACTGTTACCTGCTCATGAGGACCTTAAAACAAGGTCTTTGTAAGCTACAACAATGTATTTATTTCATTCTACTTATTTTAAAATCTGAAACAAACAAACAAAAAAATCCTTAAAAAAGATTAGGTAAGCTGTGGGGGGAAGAATGGGGTGTGTGGGGGAAGAAATAGCTGGTGAAACTATTTAAATATTCATAAAACTCCAAACTTTGATGGACAGATAAAATTCAATTATTCCTTTCTCTCAGTCATGTCTATTGGATCAAATGTAAAAAGTGCTTATCAAAGTTCCTTGCATATAGTAGGCACTATGTAAATATCTTTGCTCTTCTCTTCCCTCCCCTTCCCCAGACGAAACTAACAAGCACCTCTTTCATCTGATATGTTTAGATGGTAAATATTTTAATTGAACAACATGAGATAGTTCTCATCTTTGGATATTTGCTGCCTCCCATTTTTATATATTTAATATGTTTTAATCTTGGATGCAAATTGCCACTAGAATGATTGATACTGTTAGTCAAGTTTCCCAGGGTCCAAATCACTACCACAGCAGTGAGATAATCACTGTTTCAGAAGGCAGGGCAGCAGCAACATTCCTTGTTGGAACTAGCTATAGTCCTAAATCAATGGTCTCCAGATATTTTTGCTCACTCTTTTTAGTGACTGACATGTACTTTCCAAAATGTGCACATTTACGTATTTATACTTTAGATGGGTTACTGTACTAATACAATAATTATATACTTTACAGAATATACAGAAATGGAAGTAAAAAAAAAGAATGAGAAGATGAAATAATATTTGATGTTAGATTCAAAAGGGATATAGCAGAACTTACTCACTAGTGAGGTGGCATAGACAGACCTGCACTTTAGAAAAATTACTTGAGTAGCATCTTAGAGGATGCATTGGAGAGGGTAGTCAATCAGGGGGTTATGTCAATAGCCCAGATGAGAGATAAGGAGGGCCCAGATTAGGAGTGATGGCTGTGTGTGTGGAGAGACATATTTCAAGAGATTCTGTGAACGTGGTAAGGAATTAAGTAAAGGATAACTCAAAGACTACAGACCTGTGTTCATGGAGTTCCTTGACTGAAAATCAGAAGTGATAGAGAGGCAAGGTGTGGGGATGATGGAAAAATTATTTTGCTGCTGTAGCTGCAAGGGGTTGATAGTCACTCTTGGGGGCCCACACTGTAGGCTGGGGTTCAATTTCAGGAACTGGTGTCCTTGTTGGTTATTAGACCATGAGTGATCATGTGAGGGGAGGTAATATAATGTAATCCATCTTTCTATTTCTGCATTGGTCGATCACACATATTTTGGGGTCAATCTATAGACCTCCTGGGGTTATATACCTGTTCTCCATTAACATGGGCCTAGAAGTCACCAAATCCAAATCATTTTACAGCAGGCCCCCAGGAAAAATGACTTGTCCAAGGCTATACAACTAATTTGTGTCCAATTCAAGACTGGAAACCAGGAGTCCTGTTTCTAAGTCTAGTATTTTTTTTCCCACTGTAGATTTCAGGATGATTTCTTGAATCCTTAATTATTCACAAATATGTGCCTAATAAAAAATTACTAAATTAAAATAAATTTAATTAATTAAATTAAAATTATTATGATTAATCATAAAATTAAATTGAATAAATTAAATTAAATTAAAATAATCTGCAGCTATAATCCAATGGAGTTGAATGATCACTATATTTCAAATTAGAGTCAGGGGACCTGAGCAAGTAGTTTTTGTAAACTGTAATCTTGGGCAAATCACGGTCCCTCTTTGGGCCTCAGTTTTTCAATATGAAGTACTTATCTTTCAGGTTGTTGTGAGGATCAAATGAGGTAACATTTGTAGTGAGGTTTGGAAACCTTAAAGTGCTATATAAATGCCATGGTTATTTTTTGTTGTTGTCTTTGCTGTTATTAGACTAAATAATCTCTAAAGGTTTTTTTAAAAAAATTTATTCTAAATTTTATGGTGCTACTTCTTATGAAAGCATGACCAGTGTCTTCTGCCTCCAAATTGGACCCATATTAACTTCAATTAATCCATGCCATTATCCAGGCAACTTTCTTTCTGAAAATGACAAAATAGGAAATTTCTAGTCCCTCATTTATTTTTCAAATTGAATAAAAATTCTGGTGTGATAGAAAGAACAGGACACAAGTAATCAGGAGACTTAGGTACTAGTCTCTACCCTTATGCTGATTTGCTGTGAGACCTTTCTGTTCATCTTCGGTTCCTTTACATGCAAAACAAGGAGGATGGGCTGAATTTCCTCTTGTAATACCTTTAGCTCTAAAAATTCTATTAATGGAATCCTTGGGAAAGGCATCATATTCACTTTATGAGAAAAGTGTTTGTAAATGATAACTGATCAATCAATCAGTCATCAAGTATTGATGCTTCCTATGACCCAGGCACAGTTCTAGGGAACTGGGGACAAGAGTACACAAAATGAAGCAATCCTTATTTGCAAGGAGCTCACATGAAGTTGATATAGCATTGCAAAGCATTTACCATTCATTATCTCATTTGTTCCCTTCCACAAGCTTTTGAAATACTGTTGGCATTTTATCACCTTGAGAGACACTCAGCTCATAGTATCAATGATGGTATTTAAATCCAGATTCTTCCTGACTCCAAATTCAAAGCTCTTTAAATTACACCATGCCACACAGGATCACAAGATCAAATATTAAAAGACATAATGTTCGTCAAAGTCCATCGAGTCCAATTCCCTCTCTTTACAGGTGAGGAAACTGAGTCCCAGAGAAGTAAAGTGATTTGCCTGTGATCATATGGGCTAGGGTAAGAAGCAAGATCTGAATCCAGGTAAGACTATACCTCTAGCACTGGATCATCGCCAGAGTACTGCTTCCTCTAGGAGCTCTGTGGAAAATAACCTTGGAAGGGGAGTTAGGAAGCCTGGCTTCTAGTCCTAAGTCTGCTAATTATCATCTGTGCAAACTTGATAAATTCATTTCTTCTTTCTCAATTTCTTTATCAGAAAAATGAGGGGTATAAACTAGGCTATCTTCATGATACCTTCTTCAGGTTCCTTCCAGGTCAGATATTCCATGTACAGCAAATACAAGCTATTTTTCAGTGTTTGATGACAGTAGTAGAGAAGCAGTGATGCCAGAAAAAAAATTCTTAAGAATTTGGGTAGTCCCAAAGCAAATGGGTCAGTTCAGTTGTTGAGAGTTTGCCTCTTACTGGAATTCTTCAGGCAATGCCTAGATGACCACTCAGATTAGATGACCTCTACAGTCTTTTCTTTTTTCTGATATTGTGAGAACCTTCTGTGTTCTATCACCACGTATAATTGGAGATTTTACGTGTGGCTGACAAAGTTGATACTACTACTACTTCTACTAGCTAGCTAGCTAGCATTTATATAGAGTTTTAAAATTTATAAAATATGTCAAAATATTATTTAATTTTATTCTCATCATAAACCTGGAAGATAAAAGCTACTGTTGGTCCTCATTTTACAGATGAGGAAACTGAGCCAGAGAGAGGCTAAATTATTTGCCCAGGGTCAAATGAGGCAAGATTTAAACTCAAGTCTTCCCATTCCAAGGCCCTCTGCCCTCTGCTCCTATCTGCCTCATTGCTGAAAAAAATACATGAAAGAAGGAACCTAGAAGTCTTGGGAAGCTGAGTTCTTCTAGTCCCAACTTTGCCACCAATTTTTTGTATGACTTTGGGCAAGTTGTATTTTCTCCCATTTGCTGTGTGACTTTGGGGCCAGAGTTTCTGCCTCTATCCAAGTGAGGGAATTGGACTAAATCATTGGTTCTCAACCTGTGGGCCGCGACCCCTTTGGGGGTTGAACGACCCTTTCACAGGGGTGACAGGGGTCACCCGACCATCAGAAAACACATATTTCCGATGGTCTTTGGAACCAAGACACCACTCCTCTATCCGTCTCCAGGAGGGTCTGTCCACATGCAGATACACCCACATACAAGTATTAAAGGGTCCTGGCATTAGGAAGGTTAAGAACCACTGGATTAAATGATCTCTAAGGTTCTTTCTATAGAGATGCTCATAGGCAGATGGGACAGTCCTTTACACTAGTAAAAACAAAAGGCTAGACAGAAAAGCCATGAACACGTTTTTGCTTCTACTCTCAGAATGAAAAGATAAAAAAACTGAAAGTCAGGCACATAACAGGAAGTTGTTCCAAAATTATAGTCACCTCCTTAAACCTGACATTCCTATCTGTTCCCTTTGAAGGGGTGTAATTGAAATCTCTGGTTACAGGGACTAATGCTTTTGAAAACAGAGCAGTTGAGGTGAAGGCAGCTTTCTACTCATGCATTAATCAGGGACCAGTGGTTCTTTGTCTAGGAGATTTGGTAGCTGGAGAAGAGGTCATGTCCCCAGCTTTATAACTGCATGTCATTTGTAGTTTGAATGGCTGGTGCTGACATTGAGTTCTCTCTGTATTATTTCTACAATAAAGGTGACTGCCTTATCATTCATCTTGTCCTTACCAATAAACATTTTTAAACATGCTTTCTACCCCATCATCATGGTCCAGTAAAAAGAACATGGGATTTACTGTGATCTGTCATGGCTTGGATACTTGCCTTCTATCCTGGTTTAGATACTTACTACCTGTGTGACCTGGATAACAGGGCTCCATATTCTGTAAAGGGATTGGATGATCTCAATGGTCCATTCTAATTCTATATGCAATAGATCAAGCTGTTTATCATCAACACCTTATCCTGTGTTTTATGAAAGAGGTGGGGGAAGAACCCAGGATTTCTGACTCCCAAGGTAATGCTTTGTCCACTTCCAAACTCTCTTGGTCACAGTTATATTACCTATGGAATTAGTATAATTATACCTACCCTACCTGTCCCTATTCTAAGGATGAAATAAAATCACGTCCATTACAGCACTTTAGAAGATCTCAGGTACTATGTAAAGAGAAAGCATTAGTAGACATTATGCTATAGTGGAAAGAATACTTGAAATTGACTAGAACTTAAGAAAGGGAAGGAAAGGGGAAGGAAACAAGCATTTATTAATTGCCTACTATGTTCCTGGCACTGAGTTAAGCACTTTAACAGTCATTATCTCATTTGTGACCTTCACTTGTGATCCTCACAACAAACTCCATACCCAGTATTCTATCTATTGTACGTACCACTTAGCTGCCTTAAAAGACTAGTCTTAGAAGATGCCTGCCTCCTGATACTTAATTTAATGACACTAGGCAAGCTACCAACCTTTCTGAGCGTTAGTTTCTTTATCTTTAAGATACATGTAGTACTACAGGATTGTCTTAAAGTTCAAATGAGGCCACATATGTAAAGTGATTAGCAAACCTTAAAAAGCTGTATAAATGTCAGCTCTTATTAATAAGGGATACTCATACAAGGCCAGTCCTGTGCATAATTTTGAAGGCAATGAAGTTTGTCTTTGTTCTGTCTTATCTTTCCCCTCTTCTTTTGCTATCCCTCTAACCCCTTCTGGTGTACTGATATATAGTCCCCCCTTGGTCCTGAATAGTGTCCTATGTTTCACATCCCACTCTTCCTTCAAAAAAAAAAACCCTCGGATTTCTATAGGACTTTGAAGTATAAAATTACTGTCCCCAAAGTCCTGTGGTATAGATGATACAAGTGTAACCTAAATCCCAAAGCCTATTGATATTGGACTTTCTCTTCATTTGTGATCATTGTCCCACACCTGTGTGAGAGAGTGGGATAAAGTGGGTGAGAGGGAGAGAGAGGAGAGCTCTGGTTTCTTGGGACTCTCTTCATGGTCTTCAGTCTTTGCAGATATTTATTGCTACCAGCTTTGAGAAAGAAGATGGATAATGCCCATCCGACTTCAGTTGCTACTGAAGAGAGAATGAGATTCTGCGAAGAAGATGACATGGAAGAAGCTGACATTACCCTTCATTAACCTAGCTCCAGGTCACTATACTAGAGACTCGAGGAATTTGACCATGGGTGAGATCCGGGACTTTCTCTTTGGATCAGGCTGAGTTCTCTCACTCCCAATGGGACAAACCCTTCACTCTATATTGTCTGGCAAATGTATATCTGACATACTTAAGTGTGCAATACTAGGGAAGCCATTAAACCTTCCTGAGGAACCTCAGTTTCCTCATCTTTAGGATGGGTATAATGACACCTGTAGTTAGGATTGTCTCAAATTTCAAATGAAGTTAGGTGTGTAAAGTGACTTGCGTCACTCAGGTAATTATCCATTATTAGTAAGAGCTGACATCTGCGTAGCTTTTAAAAGTTTGCACATCACTTTACCCACATGACCTCATTTGAACTTTAAGACAGTCCTATAGTACTACAGGCGTCATTATACTCATCTTAAAGATGATGGAAATGATGGTTTTTTTCATCTACTATAGCTGTCTCCCCCAATCTATGTCCATTCCTTCAGAATCCTATGTCCAAGAGAGAACTGATGATTGTAGGGCAACCCTTGAGCAGTGAAACTGAAGCCTAGAATTCCTGTCACTTTGGTAGGTTGATGAAGGAGGTATTGGTGAGTCAGGAAATTTTCTAGGTTACTGTATCAGCAATGCAGTATTCACAATGCCTACAGTAACTATAAATATGCTGATATAGTTATTAATCACAAAATGGAACAGGCCCTCTACATAAGAAATATAGATAGTGCATTCATTTAAATACCAGAAAACTGAGTCCCAAAA
>CM053581.1:164273238-164324578 GCA_028627135.1 Pseudochirops cupreus
ACCGCACGGAGACTAGCTTGGTTCTGGCGTTCTCTTGCTCCACCCCTTCCTGCTACATCAGCAAGCTCAAGGGGCGTGGAAGATCTTCACATCCCAGTATCGTTACAGTTACATAAAATAATTATATGAAAAAGTAATCAGTTAGCCATTCATTTTAGAGGCAAGTGAGTCTGACTTTATTTTGAATGGACCTCTTGTCAGTATAGCTTAGGTAATGACCTTCGGTCTTCCTTTTTCCTCCCTGAGACATCAGAGATATTCAAAGTTATGAACTATTATCCTTACTGCCCTCACTCATGGCAGAAGTTGATCAGCCTTAAATTGATTTGAAGAGCAAAGGTCATTATAAGAGGTTTTTCATGTTCCATTGCATTGGGACCCTACTGTAGGGGGAGGGAATGAGAAGCAGCGGATTAATCCTTAAGATGTGACAATGAGTTTAGGGTCTCAATGAGGGAGACTTGTTTATAAAACAATTAAGACATTCTGCTTACAAAATACATTCACACTGGAGCAAGCATTGGACTGAACTGAGTTTGAATTCTGAATTTAGTACTTAGTTCCTTGGGTAAGTCACACACCCTTTCTGGGCCTCAGTTTCTTTTTTTTTTCTTTTTCAAAATTTTATTTTAGACTGAAACACTAGGACACAAATACAGAATAGAGAAAAGAAACAAAAAGATATGATAAACTTAAATATTGCTTAGGTTCTTTATTGATAAAATAAAGGGATTGGCTAAGATATGAACTCCAGATCTCTTCTTGCTCTAGATCTTATCTTAAGGCTCTTCTTCCCTTTTCTCACCTGCTGTATTACCACGCTGGGGAACATTCTGACCAGACGCTCTCCTCCCTTCACTGGTGCCTGCTTCTCTGGGCCCCCCATTTTAGGAAGGATTATAGCCATGCTAACCTCACTTAAGCCTCTCTTGAATCCTCCTCTTCCTCCTCACCTGCCCCATTGCACCCTTCCCCCAAACCCAATATCTATTCTCCTGCTTTCTGGCTCCTTTTAAAAATTCTACCTTCTATTAGAGTGTAAGCTAAGGCTTCTCTCTGTCTCTCTGTCTCTCTCTCTGTCTCTCTCTGTCTCTCTGTCTCTGTCTCTGTCTCTCTCTCTCCATAGCTAAGTAGAAAGATTGGTAGAGCACTGGGCATGGAGACAGAAAGACCTAAATTCAAATCCAGCTTCAAATACTTGCTATCTGTGTGATCCTGGGCAAGTCATTTAACCTCTTTGTGCCTCAGTTTCTTCAACTATAAAATAGTGATAATAATAGCATCTACTTATCTCCCAGGGTTATTGTGAGAATCAAACAAGATAGTACTTACAAAGGACCTAATACAGTTCCTGACACATAGTAGGTGCTTTAATAAATACTTCCTCTCACCTCCTCCCCCCGTGTATGATCCTATCCTTTTCAATCATCACATCACCTTGCAAAGTGGGCAGGGAGGGGATTAATATCCCAGTTTTACAGATGAAGCAACCGAGGCTTATCTGGGCTGGGAGTTGTTCGAAAGCAGACAGAAAACATGGATCATTCCTATGTTTTCGCCATGCCAGTGATGGTGGCATATTCTAGTTTTCTAGCTAGGGGAGGACAGCAGGCATCTATTAAAAAAATGAAAGTAATCTAAGAAACAGAAGACATAAAGCAAAAATAAGCTTGAAGAGATGCTATAAAATTGTTTCTATTTCTGCTCTGGCTCCATAGTCAGATTACTACTCTTCATAGAGTCCATAGGGGTCCTTTCTTTAGTAGTTATGCTTATTGCAGTTGTAATAATGATGAACTCATTAGGCACCACTGCCTCCAAGCACTCTGATAAGATTCATATATAGATTAGTATTATTTAATGGATATTTATTTTAAAGTGCTAGTCATTCATGTATTCAGACTAAAATAATCCTTTTGCTCACTCTTCCTTAAATTGATATTTTATTATTTTCAAATACATTCATGCCATGGAGTAGCACAGAGACAATTCAATACACCCTCAAAGGAAGGGTGAATGCTAATGATGAAATATTTTATCTGCTGACTTAGTACAGAGTAACTCAAAATCAGACTGTCTGTTAATGAGGCTTACTGTAGGGTAAATGATTATCTGATGAGAATACAGAAAAATCATAAATTATCAATATGGCTTCCTTCAAGACTTGGAACCCAACAATCTAATTTTACAGACATTTACCAATCATCTATTATGTAAGTCTAATCAGGCAGATTTGGAACTGGTTTGTAACCAAAGAGTATTCATTAGTGGCTGGGTCTGGGTTGACTTGGAAAGATACTTCCAGTGGAGTGGCTGAGGATCTATCCTTGGATTTATATGTACAATTTATGTCCAAAGTATATTTAGCTTGGAGATGAGAAGACTTGAAGTAGAAGAAGGATCAATGCTTAGAAAGGTACAAAAAAGCAGATTGTGTGTCTATGTAAGCATCTTCACAAGTGGAATGGACTGCTTCATAAGGTAATGAGTTCCCCATCAATGGAAGAGGATGATGGTGGTGTTGTTAGAGGAGATTCCTGCTTACATATTGCATGAACTAGATGACCTTTGAGGTCATCTAGAAGCATAGAATGTCTGAGATTCTGTGATTCAAGGAATAAATCCAGTACCTTCTGTACTGCTCACTTGGCTCTCATGAATATTATTCACCATATTTAGACCTTATGACAATTTTTTTATTAAGTACCAAGTGACCAGAGCACTGTGCTTTGTGAGATCTCTAGCAATTTAGCTAGTACTCACTACTCAGTATCCTGTAGACAATCTTAAAGTCAACACGTCCAAAACTGAACTTTAATTTCCCAGCTATACTCTCCCGTCTTCCACACTTACCTTTCCCTATAGAGAATACCACCTTCTTCACAGTCACTCAGACTCAAAACTAGGTGTCGTTCTTGATTTTTCACCCTTCCCTATATCTAATTAATGGTCAAATCCTGTTGTTTCCACTTTCATGACATTTCTTGTATAATTCCTATTTCCCCCTTTCTCTTCTTTGACACTACCACCACGTTGGAGACTATGGCAATGGTTATTGTTGGTAATAGTCACCTCTTGGTTAGTGTCCCTGCCACAAGCCTCTATCCTCTCCAGTCCACCCTCTACTCAGATGTATGAGTGATCTTCCTAAAGCATAGTTCTGACCATATCACCATTCTATACAGTCAACTTCAGTGACTCTTTATTACTTTCAGAACCAAATCTAAAATCTTCTGGTGTTCAAATTCCTTCATAACTACTCCTTTCAAAACACACATACATACTCAGCAATCTAATACCCTGCCCTTCTTGCTGTTTATTGTGCAAGACATTTTATGTCCTGCCTTTCAAATTCTCTCTGTTTCTCATACCTAGAATTCTCTTCCTTCTTATTTCCACTCCCCTGGTTTCCCTAACTTACTTCAAGTAACAAGTAAAATCTCATTTTTTTAAATTTGAATATTTGAGCCATATCCACATTTATTGAAGAATTTTTCTTTGCTTTCCTATGTTAATCTTATTTTTTGAGCCAAGAAATTTAATTTTTTAAAGTTAATTTATTTATTTTTAGTTTTCAACATTCACTTCCATAAGTTTTAATTTTTTCTCCCTTCCTCCCCTCCCCCCTCCCCAAGATGGCATGCAATCTGATATAGGTTCTACATATGCATTCCTATTAAACATATTTTTACATTAGTCATGTTGTATAGAAGAATTGAAATGAATGGGAGGAATCATAAGAAAGAAAAAACAAAACAAAGAAAAAAAAAGAAAATAGTCTGTTTCACTCTGCATTCAGACTCCATAGTTTTTTCTCTGAATAGGGATGGCAGCCTCCATCATGAGTCCTTTGGAAATGTTTTGCATTGCTGAGAAGGGCTGTTTATCAAAGTCAATCATCACACATTGTGGCTGTTACTGTGTACAATATTCTCCTGGCTCTGCTCACTTCACTCAGAATTAGGTCATATAAATCTTTCCACATTTTTCTGAAATCTTCCTGTTCATCATTTCTTATAGCACAATAATATTCGATTACATTCATATACCACAATTTTTTTTAGCCATCTCCAGTTGATGGGCATTCCCTCAATTTCCAGTTGTTGGCCACCATAAAAAGATCTGCTATAAATATTCCTGTATATATATATATATATCTCCTTTTCTCATTTTTATGACATCTTTGGGATACAGCCCTAGAAGTAGTATTGCTGGATCAAAGAGTATGCACATTTTTATAGTCCTTTGGGCATAGTTACAAATTGCTCTCCAGAATGGTTGGATCAGCTCACAATTCCAACAATAAGGAATTAGTGTTTCAACTTTCCCACATCTTCTCCAATATTCATCATTTTCCCGTTGTGTCATGTTAATCAGTCTGATAGGTGTGATGTGGTACCTCAGAGTTGTTTTGATTTGCATCTCTCTAATCAATATGACTATATATAGCTTTAATTTTAATTCTCAGAAAACTGACTGTTCATATCCTTTGATCATTTATTAATTTGGGAATGATGTGTGTCCTTGTAAATTCAGCTCACTTCTCTCTATATTTTAGAAATGAAGTCTTTATTAGAGACACTAGTTGTAAAAATTATTTCCCAGTTTTCTCCTTCCCTCCTAATCTTGGTTGCATTGACTTTGTTTGTGCAAAATCTTTTAAATTTAGTGCATTCAAAATTATCCATTTTGCATTTCATAATGTTCTCTATTTCTCGTTTGATTATAAATTCCTCCATTTTCCATAAATCTGACAAATAAAATATTCTTTGCTCCCCTAATTTGTTTATAGTATCAGGCTTTATATCCAAATTGTGTCCCCATTTGGACTTTATTTTGGTATATGGTGTTAGATGTTGGTCTATGCCCAATTTCTGGCATATCGTTTTCCAGTTTTCCGAGCAGTTTTTGTCAAATCGACCCCAGAAGCTTGTGTCTTTGGATTTATCAAACAATAGATTACTATAATCATTAACTACTGTATCTTGTTTACCTAACCTATTCTGCTGATCTACCCCTCTATTTCTTAGCCAGTGCCAACTGGTTTTGATGATTGCTGCTTTATAATACAATTTAAGACCTGGTATGGCTAGGCCACCTTCCCTAGCATTTCTTTTCACTAATTCCCTTGATATTCTGAACCTTTTGTTCTTCCAGTTGAATTTTGATATTATTTTTTCTAGCTCTATAAAATAATTTTTGGGTTAAAATCTCACTTTTCATAAGAAGTCTTTCTTTATCTTTCTTAATGATAGTGTCTGCCCTCTGTTAATTGTCTCTAATTTATCATGTATATATCTGATTTATACATAATTGTTCGCCTGTTGCCTCTCTCCATTTGACAATAGTCTTCTTGAAAGCTAGAAATACTTTTCACCTTTTTTTTGTACTCTCAATGTTTAGCACAGTGTCTAACACATTGTAGGCTTTTAATAAATATTTATTGACTAACTAAATGGTTTTTGTAATTAGTTGGGAACCTAAGAATTCTGTGTCTCCATGTGCCAAGGTCACCTTAAAGTCTGACCCTATGTCACTAGATTTTTCCCTTTTTCCAAGAAGATGGCCAGTCAGGGCCATTGCTTTTGTTCATGCTCAAACCTGAGAGAAACCCAATTAACCAGGAAGACTCAAGCATAAATGCCCCGAAATAAATAGTGTAGAGGTGCATGCAAGATGTTGTACAGTAACCACATGGCTTTGGAAAGAGAAAATCAAGACAGACATTTTAAATTATCTTCCAAGAATGAGGTAAGTAGGTATACATAATTCATCCAGACTTCAGTGAGGCCTTCAATTCCATACCAAGTGGCATAACCCAACCAACAAACTTGTATTAAGAAGCTGCTATGCATAGAATTCAAATACTAAGTTAAGATTTTTAGTCACATATTAGAGTTTAGTCTAGCCAGCACTAACTTGGACATTAAAACAAACCACAAAAACTCATTGATCATAAGATATTGTTAAAAGACAACTATAGACTTTAGAATTTTAGGTGCCATTAAAAATGTTGTAGATTAGCATCCCTCTAGGACAATTTGAATCTAGATTTGGCTAAGGATAGAGGGATGAATTAAAAAGATCTTGTGAAGTCTCTCTCCTTTCTCACATTCCTGTAGATGTAACAGATTGTTTTAACTTCCCAATCATCTGTATATACTTCCTGTATTCACCAGATTTTTGTTTAGCTTTTCTTCACTATAAAGATATGATATATCCATATATCTTTTCAGAGAAGAGAAAGAACATGTGTGATGTCAATAGAACAGGCCACGTGTTTGAATTTAAACTCTCTGGACACCAGAGGAAGCCTTGTCTATATTTGGAACAGGCACTCAAACAGTAATGGAAATATTATGTACCCATGAATTTGACATTTGATTTTTTGGATCTTCAGTATATATTTCTTAAAGGATGTAGTCTCCTTCGTAGCATGTCACCTGCCTCTGAGTGATATGGTCATAGAAATGCAAGAAAGGAACTACTTCTACTCTAAGCTGGGAAAAAGGGGCAGAAAATGGCATAATGGGTCATGGCTGTGAACAGGAATTTGGAATCCTTATAATCACTCTAAATCTCTCTAGTTTCAGTGTTTATACAATTTTGGTAACAGTTTGTAGTGGAGGCAATTCAATATCATAGCAACAGTATGGAATTTGGAGTTAAAAGGCATGGGTTTTATAGTGAGATTGAATACCATTGTGACCATGGTCAAATCATTTCACTTCTCTGGACCTTAGATGCCTCACTTGTACAATGAGAAAGTTGGACTATCAATAATTCAATCAATAGGTATTTATCAAGTGTCTGCTTTGTACTGGGTATTGGAGATATAAAAAAAGAGAGCCACTGTTCTCAAAAAGCTAACCTTTTTAGGAAGGAAAAATATTGAGTTCTTATTTGAGCATGTTTATTTTGAGATGCTTATGGGATATCAAGGTGGAGATGTTCAATGGGCAATAGGAAATTAAGGACTGGAACTCAAGAGAGAGATTAGTTTTATATGTTAAGATTTGGGAGGTGTCTACATAGAGATGATGGTTGAATCCACAGGAACTAGTGATATCACAAAAAAAAAAATAGAGAGAAAGGAGTGAGCCTGGACAGAGACTAGAAGCCCATCCATTAAAAGAGGGCTATGATGATGAGCCTGTAAAGGAGACTAATTAGTCAAACAGTACAAAAAGTCAGAGACGTAGGAAGAAACACAACAGAGCAGCCAACAAAAATAAGCATTTAAAAATAATTACAGTGTGCCAGACATTATGCTACATAGTGAAGATAAGATGAAAGGCAAAAACAGCCAATTGTCTCAGAGAGCTCATAGTCTTATGAAGGAGAAAACATGCAACCAACTCTGTGTGAATAAGAAATATATGGGATGAATTGGAAATAATTTCAGATGGAAGTCTCTAGCATTAAGTTGGATTGAAAGACGTTCATTGTAGAAGATGGGCTTGTAGCTAAGACTGGTAGGAAGCCCAGAGAAGTCAGGAGGTAGAAATGAGGAAGGAGACAATTCCAAGCATAGAATACAGATAGTGAAAATTCACAGAATGAGGAGCTGGATTGATCTATTTAACAAGTAGCAAAGAGCTCTATACTTCAAGAAGGGTTGGAGAGAGCCAGGTTATGAAAAGCGTTAAAAGCCAAACAGAAGACTTGATATTTGATCTTGGAGGTAAGGGAGGTAGGGTAGCAGAGAGACATGTACTTTACGAAGAAAATGTTGAGAACTGAGGGAAGGACAGACTGGAGTAGAAAGAGACTTGAGATAGGGAGACAAATCAGAAAGATTAAAAGAGTCCAGGTTGATAGCCTGTACCAGTGTGTTGGCAGTGTCAGAAAGTATCTATATATATATATATATATATATAGATATATACACGTATATATATACACACACACACACACATATACACACATATACACACAAGTGTATATATACACACATGTATGCACATATATCATATATGTATGTATACATATGAGACATATTATGAAGGTAGACCCGATAGGACTTGATAACTGATTGGATTAAGGAAGGGGTAAAAGAGAGCAAGGAGCTGAGGATTGTGAGCCTGTGACACAAAATTACAGAGAGGAGAGAACATTCCAGGAGAGGATAGATCAACAGTGTGAATATTACAGAGTCAAGAAGGATAAGGAGTAAGGAAAGGCCATTGAATTTGGAAATAGATAACTGGTGAATGGAAAGTAACTTTAGTGGTGGGGATGAAAGTCATTTCAAAAAACTCAACAAAGAACAGGATGTAAGAAAGTTAAGGCCATGATTGTAAATAGTTTTTTCAAGGATTCTGAATGTGAAGTGGAAGATGAAAAACAAACTGGTTTTTAGGGAAGGTACAATGAAGGAAGAAGAAGAGGAGACCTAGAAATACTTCTAATAAGTAGAGAAATGTTATCCAGTGAATAAAAAGAGACTGAAAATTAGGAAGAGAGAGATTATAGAAAAAGTAAACTCCCAGAAGAGACAACAGGAGATAGGAGCAAGGGCACAAATAGGAGGGATGATGGTAGCAGGGAGAATGGCCGCCTCACCTTCCAAACCTAGAGCAAAAGAGAAGAGGAAGGGGAACGATTCTGAGGTGAGTGCAAATGTAGAACTGAGGAAGCAAAAGCTCATGGCCTCAACTGATTATTATTGTTATTTAGCAAAGTATGATGTGCTCTCCTCTACAAAAGGGAAGGGAGAGACTAGATCAGGGAAATAATTAGGAAAGAGTAATCAGGGGTTTATCCTAGGAGACCAAGACTTATAAGAGGTGTTGACAGTCTTCTCAGTTTTTAAGCATTATAGGAACATAAGCGAGTTTCCATTCAGTTCATAAGAAGAATTACTTAAAAGAAAAAATTTCCAGATGGCAACTTTGGCTTCATTCCAAGTCAATGTCTCTGAAGAACAGATTTGCTCTCCTTCCCCTGACATGGTGGACAAGTAACAGGGGCCTCATGGTTCTGTGACAGAGACCATGACCTAGAGCAGAGATTCTTAACCTGAAGCACATAAACTTTTAAAAAATGTTTTGATAACTATATTTCAACATAATGTGTTTCCTTTGTAATACGATATATTTTATTTTATGCATTTAAAA
The DNA here is from genome assembly GCA_028627135.1 of Pseudochirops cupreus. Classification (NCBI taxonomy): domain Eukaryota; kingdom Metazoa; phylum Chordata; class Mammalia; order Diprotodontia; family Pseudocheiridae; genus Pseudochirops; species Pseudochirops cupreus. Next base: position 164,282,358 of record CM053581.1, read on the forward strand.
ACATTCTGAGAAAAGGTCCAGAGATTTCAATAGATTATCCATGACATAAAAAGGGGTCCATGAAATTAAAAAAAAAAGTCATACCCATTATAGTGGACCTTGTGCCCTAGAAGCCCTAGTTCTTCCTACCACTCCACTTCCTGTTTGATGACTGTTTCTTCAGAACCACTATTTCAGAAGGGTTCCATCTACCAGGCTCCACTTCACTCCCTCTTCTCTGATCACTTGCCCCACAGTCTCATTACTGTCTTGCCACCACAAACATAAACTTCCTATCCAGTCTCTTCAGTTGTGGAACTATAAATTATGTTCAAATCAACCCTGCCATTATTCTGGAGGAGGTGTAGCTATTTATTCCCATCTGTCCCCACTCACCACGCCAATAACTTCCGCAAAGTGTCCCTCCCTGGTCACCATTCCCTAATATATGATTACCTCCATTAGGATATAAGCTTTTTGAAGACAAAGACTTTATTTATTTTTATGTTTGCATCCACAGCCCTTAGTATAAGTACCTAATAAATGCTTGTAATTCATTCACTCATTTATATTACACCCTTTCTCCTTCCCCTACCCTGTCATCCATAGCTTATTTGGGAACCAAACACATCTATATTTATATCAATATATTTGGTGTATATTTATACACACAGGCAAATATATACATATATACATATGTATATAGATGTGTACGTATATATGTATATATATTGGCCATTTGCAAAAATTCTTAGAGCTCTAGTTTTTTTTATCTTTGAGGTTCCCATCAGTTATTTATCATTCTAAATCTCTCGTCTTTTCCTCAACAACTCTTGTCCTCTCCTCCAGGAGTCTCTAGCTATAGCTCCCTTTGCTTTAGTCCTAGCCATTCTTCCCAAACAGAATAATTTTGTGAATATTTCAATTAATCTATACCAAGCCCTGACAGGTCTGTATTAAAATTTCTCTAATAAATAGCCCTGGATGTAGTTCATTCATTAAAATACTCTGGAAGCACTAGGGATTTATTTTCCATAAAGGAGAGTTTTGGGTTTCACTGGCACAGGAATCCAAACTGAACTCCTAAACACACAAGAAGGAAATTACCTATGGAGAAAACACCTTCTTGAAGATATTCTGCTGCTAAATAACCTTCTACTTGACAAACAGAACAACAACAACAAAAAAAAACACCCTTGAAGTTTAGAGTCTGCTACTACCCATGCAGTACATTGACCTTCTATCTCAAGCCTGAATTGATCCTTAGAAAACCAAGAAGCAATATTATTTGAAACAGAGAAACCTTGGCACAATTCCTTTATTTATTCTTAAGAACAAAACAAGGATTCCACTGTTACCAGAACAGGGACTCAAAATGCTAGTAACTGCATTCTCACACACACACACACATATACACAAACACACATGAAATTAGAGAGTTAGATATTGTAAAGAATTTGATTAAAATATCACTCTTTGTGGATGGCATAATCATATAGCTTGAGAATCCCGGGGAATTTTAAAAATTAATAGGGATAATAAATGAGTTCAGTGAAGTTTCAGGATATAAGAAAATGTACAAAATCAATCACATTCCTATATACCTATAAGCAACAAGAACAATGAAAAAGAGATTCTGCTTCCCATCAAATCAAACAATTATAAAATATTTGGATATCAAAGTACCTAGGGACACTTGAGAATGCTTTAAGGAAAACAACAAAATTTTTATGGCTGAAATAAAGGAAAATCTGAACAAATGAAAGGATATTTCTTGCTTGTGACTGAAAAGATTAAATATAGCAAAGATGAAAATACTTCAGGATTATTTATAGATTTAATCGAATACCAATTAGAATGCCAATGGGATATTTCAAAGAACTGGATAACATGCCTATGAAACTTATATGGCAAAACAAGTGGGCAAGGGGACCAAAGGGAACACTAGAAGAGAAAGTCAACAAAGAGATTCGCCCATCTAGACAAAAAAATATATTCAGTCCCTATTTGTTCAGAAATACAGACTCTTATCAAAGTTGCCCAAAGACTCAAAGACTGGGTTTGTTTCTTCAGTGCAGGAAAACAGTGGCTCTTTCTGTCTTGTATCTGATAATACTAAACCTCATAAGAGAAAGTGAAATCCTACTACAATGCAGAATAGAACATGAGAATTGTCTTTATTTCAGTAGAGATGGTTTGTTTCAGCGTATCGCCAAATGGGCATTAGAAAGGAGAACTTTAGTTTTGCACCTGGAAGGCAGTCCAGTAACTTGAGACTTCAAAACAAAAGGAATCACAAAAGGGGGGTTTCTCAACAGTAGCTTTACTACGGTTCCTGCTGATTTGGGGATGTTGTTCCCTTAACAGACATTTTGGGCACACGAGCCCAGTTCCGTTTCTGAGTGCAAGTATGAGAAGGCACACTGATACTCTTGGAAAATAAAGCCAGTTCTGAACAATGATAAGTATTGTCTTCCTTCAACAATGAGATTATTAGTTGAGGTGGTGAACAGCCAAACTTAATATCTGGTGGATTCTACTTTTACAAATAGCCTGGTACACTCTGCTCAGAAATGTAGGCCATGCCTTTGTAGAACACCACCAGTAGCTATATTTGTTTTGACTACGAAACTAAATTATGTTGTCTGACCACAAATGCAACAGCCTATCAGAGAAGAAAAAGTAGCCAGCAAGAGTTGAAGAAGGTCTCAGGAAAGGGGTAAAAATTGAATTGAGCTGTAAAGGATGGGAAGGATTTGGAAAGATGGAAAAAAAGGTGTAATATTTAACAGTTAACATAATGTTAAGTTAGGAAGCATTTGCTTGTTGGCCCCAAGTCCACAGCTGTCCAGGTCTAGCCTCTGTTACAGCAGGAAACATGAATTCCTGTCTGAGACTATCAGGCAAAAGTCCCTTCCATCCCCAATATCTGTCTCCCGATTAAGCATCATTGCTTATTATCAACTACCAGTTCTAGCTAACTCTGCTAATGATAAAATTGCAGCACTGCTAACTACCTGCCTTCCATTCAAGCCACTGGTAGAAACTCCAGAGATAGGAGTTTCACTTAAAAGCCTACAGGTTCTCTCAGAACACTTCAACAAATTATAGCAATTTCTTTGAGTAAACTTATACCTTTTCTTTGAACTGGATGCGGCTGAATTTTCTAATTTTTTTTTAGTGCTGGACTCTTGGTTATTTTTGTATCATCTTCTTCAAGGGATTGCTTTGTTATGAATCTATGAATGCTCCCATTGCCTCTGTCCTTTCTATATGTCAAAAAATTTATATTTATCCACTTCTTTATATCACCTTGCCCTTTAACCCTGATCATGTATGGTCTCTTTTTCACTATTCAAACTGATTTCCACCTCACCTTACATATGGTGTAGCAATCTGTGAAATTTCAACCAATGGCATTGAAGTATTCTAACCTCTCAGCCTTTGGGTCCCACCCCAAGAGTGGGCCCAATAGGGCCAGAGCATTCTGAACTGGGAGTCAAAAGAGTTGGATTCCAGTCACAATGCTAACATTTAGCAGTTCTACTGTTTACTGTGGGCAAGAAATTAAACCTCTCTGAGAGCCAACTTTCTTACATATACAATGGGAAAGTTCAAAGGAGGAGAAAATTGAAGATAGCACACACACACACACACACACACACGGGAAAGAATGTGGCCTGTCTGATTCAGAGGTGCAATGGTGTAGTGGAAAGCTGACATCTCTTAAAGTCAGACATTTAGTCTATTATTTTTCCATCATTTTTTTGGTTGTGTCTGACTCTTCATGACCCTTTTTGGGGGTTTCCTTGGCAAAGATACTGAAATGGTTTGCCTTTTCTTTCTCCAGCTCATTTTATAGATGAGGAAAGTGAGGCAAACAGGGCTAAATGACTTGTTCAGGGTCACATGGCTAAGAAGCATCTGAGACCAGATTTGAACTCAGGAACACAAGTTTTGCTGACTTCAGATCTAGCACTCTATCCACTGAGCCATCTACCTGCCCCACATTTAGTTTGTAATTGCACACTTAAACTGCCTTTGTGACAATGCAGATCATAGTGCTTTCATTACCTCCTTCCAGAGTCTATGTAGGGAAAATTGTTTATAGACCTCAGAGTAGATGTAAAGGTGAGGTTTTGTTATGAGTAGCTTCTCAGTATTGTTTTTGTGGCAGGATCTACAGCTACTGCCATCTGAAACCAGTGGGAAGGAACCAACTGTGACTGCCACTGCACCCAAACGATTCGTAGCATCTCTTGGCTGGATGGGCTACAGTAGCACAGATTTGCTTCTGTCGTGTCTGAGATATGCAGATGTATGAAACATTAATTGCAGATACTTTCAAGGTATTTTGTAATCTTTGTCCTGTCTTTACTACCTGAGTGCTGCCTGGTTTTTGACTCATTCCTCTGACTTATGATCTAGTATCTTTGGTTGTTGCTTAGTCATTTTTTAGTTGTACTCAACTCTTTGTGATCCCATTTGGGGTTTTCTTAACAAAGATACTGGAGAAATTTGCCATTTCCTTCTCCGGATCATTTTATACATGAGGAAACTGAGGCATACAGGGGTAAATGACTTGCAAAGGGTCACATCATTAGTAACTTTCTGAGGCCAGATTCAACCTCAGGTTTTCCTGACTCCAGAACCAGTGCCACTATGCCACCCAATATCCAGCCATCATCTAATGTTACTACTAGCTGGGCTTTGATTCAAATGTTTTGCCTTTTCCCCCTGGTTTCTACATGCATTAGATTTCTTCCTACTGGGTGTACAAAGCAATTTGGATACCTATTTTGTGCATATTTGCTGAATGTGAAGTGATTCTTTGACTGGTAAATTGGACTTCCTGTATATTTTGAAACTTCTATCAATATGGAATGAAGCGTGGCAGCCTCTCAAGGAAACTGACTTTTGGGTAAACTTTGACTCTAGATTCCATAGATTGGAGGATTCCATGACTCTCAGTCAATAAGGACTACTGGAAGAATATTGATGTTAAAAATGAATCTTATCAATTGGGAAAGGACTAAAGAAATTGTAGCATATAAATGTGATGGAACAGTACTGTGTTATTGAGAAAAGAAAACAAAACAAAACACAAATATTGCCAGTACAGAGAAGCATGGAAAAAACTCACCTGAGCTAATGCAGAATGAAGTGAGTGGAGCCAAAAAAAACCCCACTATACACAATGACTACAACAATGTAAATGGAGAGAACAATTACCACAAGACAAGTGAATGTTGCCAAATTACAAAGAACAAACTAGACCCCCAAAGAAGAAATATAGGAAGATATCTCCCACCCATACTCTGCAGGGTGGAAGATACATGGGTGTGGAACATTGTATATTAGCTTCAGATATTTATGAATCAGTTTTCCTGAATTCCCTCTTCCTTCCTTCCTTCCTTCCTTCCTTCCTTCCTTCCTTCCTTCCTTCCTTCCTTCCTTCTTTTCTCCCCTCCCCTTCCCTTCCCTTCCCTTATCCTTACCCTCCCCTTCCCTCTCCTCCTTTCCCCTCTCCTCCTCTTCCCTTCCCTTCCCTTCCCTTCCCTTCACTTCCCTTCCCTTCCCTCCCCTTCCCTTTCCTCCTCTTCCCTTCCCTTCCCTTCCCTTCTCTTCCCTTCCCTTCCCTTCTCTCCCCTTCCCTTTTCCCTTTCCTTTCCCCTTCCTCTTCCCCTTCCCCTTCGCTTCTCCTTCCCATCTCTCTCTCTCTCTCTCTCTTTCTTTTTTATATTCTTTGCTACATAAGATGTTTCTCTGAGAGGGGGAAGGAGAAAGGATGCAGAAAAAAAACACAATTTCCAGCTTTTATTATAAGTTAGTTATGAAATGACAAAGCAACTTATATTTATATAATGATTTAAGATTTAAAAAAGAAATCTCCTCACAGTATTCCTGTGAAGTATATGTAGGAGGGGTCTTTTCCTGGTAGAGGGAACAGTATGAGTAAAGATATGGAGGTGGAAAAAGCATGGGGCAATATGGAAGAATTTTATATTATAGATTATAATTTAATATTTTATAAGCATCACCAATAGATTAAGACATTGCCCTTGAGAAAGTGCTTAATCTTACTGATTCAATGAAAAAGGTCAAATTACTAAGACATATTCAGGAAAGCAGCAATTGTTGGTGATTCTGATTTACAATGTAGCTGTTTGAAAGTAAGAGTAAAAGGTCAAAGACACAGCTGCCTGTATCCTCCCTTTGTACCTCTCTCTCAAAGTCTCATTCTCTGTGTCTCTGTCTCTGTCTCTGTCCCTCTTGCTCTCCTCTTACACTCCCCTCCCCATCGCTAACTTAATTAAAGTAAAACTGCTCCTGGAGCGTATCTTCTATTTTCTGAAAAATACATCAGGAAAATGCCTCACTCAGGTAATGTATTGTATTTATATATCATCATCAGAGCGACTGCTCCTAGCTGCTGTCACAATAAATATTACCACAATTTTAAGATTGTCAATGGTGCAAAAAAGGAGGCTCAGTGCTAGGGCATCTCAACTCAAATGATCCAAGCTCAGCATTAAGAGCAGCAGGTCTAAGGAATATACTACCCCAGTGTGATGGATTGGAAAGAACAACATAATTTGAAGACCTGGCTTCTAAGCCTCACTCTCATGTTTACTCCCCGTGAGTTGGATAAGTCATTCTTGACCTCCACCTACACATACTTCTGCTCCCCTTTTTCTTCCTTCACTTATACAGATCACAGGTTCCACTGATCACGTGAAATATGATATAGAACTTCTTGACTTCTAAGTGATTGCACTTTCCTATATTACAAATACCAGCACCATGTTCCATATTTAATTCCAGGGCCTAGAGGATGAAGCAGTTGGATGTTTTGGATTGGGTGACTCCAAGAAAACATCTATGGACATTCTCAGAGAGAAATGGGAAACAAGAAAATCCCATAGCGTGAGAACCTAGAGTTGGAGGCACCAATGTTTACTTGTATTGTGGTTTAAAACAATGGAAATGATACGTGTGGAAAGCTCAATGGGTTTAGAAGCAGAGGACCTAGGTTCAGTCCTCACCTTCCCCACTTACTCCCTGTATGACCTCCATCAATGAGAATTAATCTCTCTAGGCTTCTGTTTCTTCATGTGCAAAGCAAGGATTATCTCTGACAGTACTTCTAGCTCTAAAGCTGACTGTGACTTCTTACCTTGACTTATGAGCCTGTTTCTGAATCTGATCTCCTGCATTCCAGACCTAATTTCCTGCTTGCTGAAATGCAGTCTTCTACCCTGAACTCTTGAATACCTCATTTACTTAATGACTTGGTTTAGCCTTTTCTTCTCCTTAGAAATTAACTCCTTGGTATGGACACATGAACCATTTCTTTCCCACTTTACAGGGACCTCATTCCAATGGTTATCCACTCCCTCTAACATTTTGAATTTCTCCCTCTCCAGGGAATCCTAGCTACCCAATCTTGCATTAGTTGCTGACCTTCTATGATCTCTAGTTTCCTGATATATAAAAGAAAGAAAGTCATGTTTTTGTCCCACTTACCTCTCAAGGTGGTTGTCAGATTGTTATGAGCTAGGCCATAATGGCATATCTTTCCTTGGGTTGGGCACAAAGACAGATGTATGAAATGGACGGATAAGGCCAAAGTCATTTATTAAGTTTTCATATCAAGCTCTTACTTTAGAATTACTTGAAGCTAAAAGCAACTAGTTTTAAGGGTTTAAAATATATAAAAAATTGAACCAAATAACACATTCCTTTTCAAATTACAGATCCAAAATGTTTTGTATTTTCCAAATCAGATTGAAATGAAAAGGTTTCTAATACCTGTTCTAAATAACTTGAATGCACTTCAAAATAGATATTGAGCTGGCTCAGTTATTTCTGACAGGCAAATTGCTAACCCAGGGCAGGCTTTTCACTTTGACAAAAACAAAGAATCTTTTAAAGACTTTATGTTGTCATGTGGCATTATGTTTACTCCACATAATCCTAAATCTTGGAAATTAAGAAGGCCTTAAAGTTTTATTCTTCTATGTCAGACAGAGAGGGAAACCTTTTTAGAGCAAAGCAATGCCCATTTGAGGTAGCCCCAGGCAATTCATAGACCAAGATCTGAGAAGGTTTTGAATTTTATGTCTGAAAAATGAGCATGCATGTCTCAATGACTACTTTTTTTCATGGGTAAATTCCATCAGTGATTCTTTTTAAGGTACTCTGAGAAGACAAGGGAACCTATTCCTGTACCCAATTGATTTTGCTGCTTAAAGGGATATCATGGTAAGCACAACAGATTTAAAGTCTGAAGATATGGGTTTGAATCCTGCCTTGGTCTCTCACCAACTGTATCTTAATAAGCAGATTATTTCCTCTCTCTAGACCTCAGTTTCACCTCTTGTAAAATTAAGGAATTGAATTACATAACCTGTAAGCTCCCTTCCATAATTTAATGCTTATTATTTATGCTATGATTAGATGGAATAGAAAAGCATAGGTGATTGTAGTGCCAGTTCAATATTTACAGCACTGATTTTGACTATAAATATTCCCATATAGTGTTCAGTCACTCTATATAGATTCTCCATATAGAGGACAGAACCAAAACATTTATTTGGATACAAGAAAACAAAATCCCCAAACCAGTAAGCTGATTCCATCATAGTAGTAATGAAGTTAATAAGCCATAACAACACAGAGAGCCACAGCATCCTTTAGCCTTCCCACAAACCAATATTAGATAAATATTTACTCATGAGCCTATCTGGCTCCTTTCCTGAGCATCCTCTCCTCCAGCCATTTAATCTAGCTCTGACTCCCAGCTTCCTGTGGCTTTGCTCTACCTTTCAGCAAACTCCTCCTATCATAGGCTCCATGTAATTACATTAAGCTTATTAGGGGGCAGAATTTACTTTCAAAGCAGGGAAGGTCTTTAAAGCCCCCCCTAGGCCTATTAGGAGACAGGAAAGATCTTCAAATTCCCATTCCCATTAGAGTAACTGAAAACTTCTTCCATTCTTATGAGTACTTCAAATAGTTAATAGGGTACTCAGGTGTTTTCTTAGCTAAGGCATTTAATAATGGAGAATTCTTCACTTGCTTCAGTATAAAAATAAATGTTAGAAGATTTGATCTCAGATGCTGCCATTTAATCCTGCACTCAGGGACAAACTTTATACTTTCAATGGAGGACAGTGGGAGGTAGGAGAATCTAAATTTTATGGAGGTTATTTGTCAGATACCTATACATTTTAACACTTTGAAGGATCCATGATTCCCTAATGGCAGTGCCCCTTTGGTCAGTACCAGCATCATCATATCCACCCTTGTCAAGCTTTATGGTTCTTGGCCATGTCTTTCCACAATTCCTGAGAAGTTCCTCAACATTCTGGAGATTTCCCTTGTGGTATTTCAGTCTTTTAAATTTAATTTTTAACATAATAAACACCAAAAAAGCGACATTTTTATATAAAAAAGTAGAAGAGGAAAAATGGACTATTTGTGAAATCACAAATCAAAATTACATATAACCTTTTTTTAAAAAGTATATGATATATTAAACATGTTACTTTCAAAATTATCTTTTCTTCCCTCTGTACTTTCTTCTGTTTCTAGCTGTTCATTTTAAGATGCTTCAGTGGTATTTTTTTTTTCTTTTCTACTTAATGTATTGGCTACACTTGTACTTGTTCCCCTCTTTCCCCCAAATATTCCCTTCTTTACAAATGAAAAGAAAAAAAAACCACCATAGTTATAACAAATTAGCATAGTCAAGTGAAACAAATCCATACATTAGCCATATTGAGAAATATGTACCTCATTCTGTACCTGGATTCATCATCATTATCTTAGGAATTGGGTAATATACTTCATCACTGGTGATTTGGAGTTCTAGTTCTTCATTGTACTGAATTTTTAAAGAATTTCTAAGCTCTTTTCAAATTGTTTTTCTTTGCAATTTTGTTGTAGCTGTTAAAAATTGTTCTCCTGATTTGGCTTATTTTACTGTCTCAGTTCATACAACTCTTCCCAGGTTTCTCTGAAAATACACTTTTTCATAATTTCTTAAAGCAAAAAATACTGAATTACATTGATCAACCATTCCAAGATGTGTTCTAGAGCCAAATTAAGTCAGCTAGTGATAACAGACAAATATTTCAATGTGAATTTCAAATGATTTACACCTTGGAGATCATCAGATGCTACAAATCAAGGCCTCATCTATTATTTTGCTAGTTGTCTAGACATAAGAAATTCATGGAGAAAATATTAATAACACAGATTAAACGTAAAATTGTGTCATGTATGTATATATCTATATCTATATATATATAGATATATATATATATATGCACACACATTGTTGTTGTTTTTCCAGAGATCCAATTGACTTGAAATATACAAAAATATTTAGGACTGCACCTGTTAAGACATCCAGAACTATTGGCATACAATTACATAACACTAGTCCAAAGAAACTGTTTTTGTTCAGTCATTTAGTTATGTCCAACTCTTCATGGGCATGTGGACCATACTGTGCATGAGCTTTTCTTGACAAAGACACTGGAGGAGTTTGCCATCTTCTCCAGTGGATTAAAGCAAATGAGTTAAGTAACTTGTCTAGGGTCACAGAGCTACAGTGTTTGAAGCTGGATCTGAACTCAGGTTTTCCTGACTCCAGGCCTGGCGTTCTATCCACTGCACCACCTAGTTGCTTTCTAGGTAAACAGAAGTCAGTGGTCAAGGTCACACAGCTAGTTAAGTGTCTAAGGTCACATTTGAACTCAGTTCTTCCTTACTCCAGGCTCAGGGCTCTATCCATTGAGCTGTCCCATCTACAGAAATAGATCAATATAAATCAATGGAAATCTATTAATTGTTCATGGAAATCTTGTTTATTCAGCACTATACCAATTAAACTACCAAAGGGTCACCTTATCGAGGTAGGGGAAAAAAAACAAACAATAAAATAAAATAAGGCCAAAGGTATGCTTATAAACATTTAACAACTTATTTAGATGCTACATCATCTTGTCCATATTTATGTGAAGTACTGGTATTAATGTATTGTCTAAGTTTAAGCAATTCATCTCTTTTTTTCTTTTAATTGTCTATTTTTATTCCTGCATTATCAGATCTCCTAATTACTACTTGCTTTTCTGAGATCACCTGAAGCATATTGTGCTAGAGTCCTTATTTTAACCCTAAATCTTTCTGTTTCAAATCTTGTAAATGTCATATTGTTAGATTCTTCTCTCCTTCTGTTCTGTTGTAGTTCTCTGTTTTATAGATTAGTTCATTTCCATTCACACTCACATTTATTATTTGTAATTTGGCTTTTTCTCCATCCTGTCTTTCCACATTTTCCCTCTCCTTGTCTTCTGCCCCTCCCCCTAATGAGTCTATGGAATTAGGAGGGCTTTCAAAATTAGTGATCTATATTTTGTTCAATACTCTTGCACTCTGCTATTCCTCTTCCCCTTCACTAAGTTCCTAACTATAGGTTTTTACCCTATCTTTCATTTTGTTCTTGTCTTCATGCTTCATCCTTAGAAGATGGAGTTTGTTTTTGCTTATGACTAATTCCTCTGTGAGTCTACTCACTCTATTAATCTTCCTCTCCCCTCTCTTCATGTTGCCTCCTGATTATTTGCTGAATTTCTATACTAGACTCTTTATCTATGTACATGTCCTTTCTCCTATTTATATGAACATGAGGTCTGTCTATCTATCTATCTATCTATCCATCTCTATATCTGTATCTGTATCTGTTTATGTGCATATATGGCTGCTTTCTTGATTACTTCTTCCATTTTTGTATATTCATCTTCTTATGCATCTGTGTGAGATAAATTCTACCCCTTCTTCTTTCCCTACTACATTTATTTTTTATTCTTTTTTCTTTTCTTTTTCTTGTAAGGTAATCAGAATAGAATAAAACTAACTCCAGGCATTCTGTCTTATTTGCTTCTGCTATGACCCTGGAAGATATTTGGGTTTTCAATGGACACTTGTTCTCTTTTCTTAATTGAATATAAAATCTTCACCATAATATATTTCTTTTCAAGTTGTTCATTCGGAATTACTTTTTTACATCTCTCTTGACTCCTGTGTTTGCATTTTAAAGTTTCAATGCAGCTCTGGTTTCTTTAACAAGAAAATTTGGAAACCCTCTGTTTCATTAAAAATCTATTCCCTACTTTCCCACCTCACCCCATTACACTGTATTCGGTTTTCTTGACTAAATTATTCTTAGTTGCAATAATTTATATTTTGCATTTGGGAATATCATATTACAAGTTTTCCTCTGGTATATTGTGGTACTCATTAGATATTTGATACTGGCTATGGCTCCCCGATGTATGAATTCTTTCTTCATGATTGTTTAATCTATTTTTTCTTTCACCTGGAAGTTTTGAATTTTGACTGTAATATTCTTTGGAGATTTCACTTTGGGTTTCTTGTAGGAAATGACTGGTAGAGTCTCTCGGTTTTACTTTTCCTCTGGTTCTGACAGGTCTAGACAGCTTTCATTTGTTATTTCTTAAAATGTATTATTTAAGTTTATTTTATGATCCAGGCAATCCTTTTAATCTAACATTTTCTCCCCGTCACCTGTTTGCCAGGTCAGTCATTTTTTGTATGATATAACTTAAATTTTCTAGCATTTTTTCCAATTTTGTGAGTTTGTTCTGGCATCTCTTGTAGGCTTATGAGGTCATTTACCTCTCTCTTCGTTTTATTTTCAAGGATTCTCCTATTTGAGTAGAGTTTTGTAACACCTGTACTATTACTCCTCTAGTTCTTTCTTCTAGAGTTCTGATTTCCTTTCCTATATATATATATATATTTGCTTTTAGAGCTCTCATTCAATTTATATGATTTTTAAAACTCTTGCTTTAGTTTTTTCAAGGATTCTAGTAGTTGTTTTTTGTTTAGTCATTTCAGTCATGTCTGATGCTTTGTAACCCCATTTCGGGTTTTCTTGGCAAAGATACTGGAGTGGTTTTTCACTTCCTTTTCCAGCTCATGTTACAAATGAGAAACTGAGACAAACAGCATTAAGTGACTTGCCCAGGGTAACACAGCTGCTTAGTGTCTGACACCAGATTTGAACTCAAGAAGATGAGTCTTCCAGACTTCAGGCTGGGCCCTCTATCTACTGCGTCACCCGCATTCATGTAGAGCTTTTGTCAAATCTGTGAATTTCCTTGAATCTTTTTGCGTAGATGATATGGAGTTATTCTCTTCTGAGTTTGTCTTGAGCATAACATTTTCCATTTCTTTTGCTTATTTATTTTTCCTATCCTACTTCCTGAGTTGGATTTTGATTCTGTCTTCGGACTCTGCCTTTTCGCACAGTTTTAGACAGAATGGTCAGAGTCTGTTCAATTCTGACCTCAATTTTCTTGATTCTTTCCATTGGATTTTACTTTGTGTTTGTAGCCAGGTCATTGGTAGGATTTAATAACTAGTAACAGTTGTGTCTTTTTGTCCTCATCAGGGTACTAGGTGGTCTCTCTCTTCACTGCCCCATACCATTCCTCAAGGTTTCCTTGGTCAGAGTATTAGTCTCTATTTCCTCTGAGGTTTTCATGATCAGGGTATGAGCTGGTCTCTGTCCCCCAGATTCTTCCTTGATCAGAGTTTTGAGTAGTCTTTTATCCCCCTTATGGTTTACTAGATCATAGATGTATTAGATATTCTTCTGTTTCCCTGTCCCTGTGACCCATTACCTGTTCAGAGTAATCCATGGTTTTCTACCTTCCCCTCATCAGGACATCCCTTGATCAGGACACTGAGTAGCCTCTGTTGCCTTTACAACTTTCTTGATTAGCACTTAGTATAGTCTCTGTATGCCCACAGGTTTTCCCTATCAGTATGCTAGGCAATAAACTGCTTTCCAGACCTTCCCCAACTTTGTGCTTTCCCTAGCAGTGTGCTGAGTGGTCTTCTACCTTCATTTTCGTGTTACTTTTTCTTCGATTTCCCCCTCATCCTCTGCCAGACAGGGCACTGTGGCTTTCATTTCCCTCTCCTTGGGTTTTCTCAGATGAGGAGCCTGACTCTTCTCTGTACTCCTTAGGGCTTCCTCAGTTAGGGCACTACCTTGGGCTTAGAGTCTGCTTACTTTTACTCATACTGGCTTCACTGGAAGGATTCCTCTTTTAGTGTCTACATCTTTGGGATGTGTTTATACAGTATTTGGTGGGGCAAAAGTAGCTTACTAAAGTTTCTCTTCAGATTGTTTGGTTTTCATTCAATGCAGAGTACTTTTGAGATCACTGCCAGAATAAAAGTAAAAGACCTGTACTCTCAGGTGACTAACATGCCACCATATTAACCATAAGTCTGTCTTTTAATTTTTTCCACACACAAGTAAACATTCATCCTATGTTTTAGCATTCTTTCTCATTACGTGACTAAGTGTCATCCATTGCCAGTCATACATTTTTAGATGATTTATTCTTTTTCTTCCCTTCTGGCTCATGCCATTGTTAACATTCTACCATCTACTCGCACCCACCATTTTTCTGTCATGGGCCTTTGGGTCACAAGAACTAATTTTTCCCTTAGCATGTATTTATAGGAAAGCTGTAACCCAATGTATATCTATGTGCTGTGCTCTATCTTATGAAAAGTCTTATTTAAGACCAATAATACTTCAAGATATAAAGGTAAGTTGTTGTAATGTTGGATTGACACAACAGAGCTGACATTTTGGTCTGGGGTGTTCCTCCTCATGCTTCTTCTAATCACATCACAGAGGGCTCCTTTTGTTAGTTCACATATGACTCCACATTTTGGTGGAGTTTGCTTTACTTGTTTATTTGCTTTGTATGTGAACTTGTATGGGTATGTGCAGGTAGAACTGATGACCGTAGCAATGGAAGGGTCCATCTAATCTGAATTACTCATTTCATAGCTTCTAGGTCAATGGAACTGTTAGTTTGTAATCAGAGTATATAGGTTCATTCTCTACCACTGACGCTTGCTAGATGTATGCACGTACAAGTCACTTCTCTGTCAGTACTACTTTCCTCCTGTATAAAATGAAGAGACTACAGAAGACAATTTCTAAAGTTCCTTCCAAGTCTTATTCATCTTATTTTATGAAGATAGAAATGAGTACTCCACTAGAAGTCAATGACTTCCTCATAAATGGGAGCACACACACACATAGACTGAATTGGAAATGTTTTAGAAGAGACTAATTCTTCCAATAGGAAGGCATTCATCTCATGAGGTCCTTTAGAAATCTGTCATTTTTTGATTTTGAAGTCACACAGTGGCCAGCCCAAAACAAGAATACAGATCTCCTGACTCAAGTAGATGACCTCTTATTTTACTTCCAGCTCTGACGCTCTTTAATTCATAAGCCAGTGAGTTCTTTTTCTACTCTCCTGCCCGTGGCTCTGTGTATAGGAGCAAATGGACTTATTTAGGGCCTATTGGCCCTGGGAAAACTGGGAGCAACTTATTAGAAAAAGTAGCACATAATAATTACTTTCAAAATGCTTTTTGATTGATGAATATAAGGCAACTTGGATAGAACACTGGACTTACTTAGAATGAGGAAAACCTGGCTTCAAGTTTTTCTTCTGACTCATGCTGTCTTTATTTTGATATTGGGTAAGTCCTTTAACCTCTTAGAGTCCAAGACAACCCTCTAAGACCATAAACTGCACAACTGCTGTTCTCTGCTTTGATAGAGAGAATATTCTCACCAGGAGTCCCCTAGACTCATAACATTTTAGATTCAGATTCTACTTCCTCCCAAGACATACACACATAGAGAATGCTACAAAGAATGTATAGGTATTATTACCCTTGTTTTCTACCTGAGGGAAATGAAACTTTGAGAAGGTAAATCAATTATCCATACTCATGCAGCCTACTCACCTGAATCTCCCATCAAGTCAGCAAAGTTTGAACAAAGGCTTTATTAATATCAGGTCCATAATTGTTTTATATATTCACCCAAATATGGATAGTTATCTCTCTGGAATTCAGGGTCTTACAAGGGGTCTCCTGGGTATTGCTGGAATGTCAAAACCTCATAAAGTAGTCATTCCAATTAGAAGCAGTATGAACTACAATCCAGCTGATGGAAGTATGAAATGGCCCACACAGCTGGACAGCACAAAAGAAACTATTAATAATTTTAATTAGTCAATCCCAGAAGTGGAGTTTGTGATTTCTAAGAGGCCCAGGGCCAGGGGACAAAATAGTGAAGAAGAGCTCAGACCTGAAGGGCTCACCATCTCATTTGCCATGGTAACACCCAAGGAATTAAAATAACTCATGAGGTTACTATGGAAAGGCTGAGAATCACTGTTCTTATAGCTCATTAAAAAATGCAAATGACTTAAGTTAGAATTAACAAGAAATTATTTAATCAAAATTCTCCTTGTTTTTCTCTAGCTATTGTTCCCTATTCCCCCCTTTTCTTCTCTTCCATTTTATTTCTTCCTTAAAGAGAAAGAAAATAGACTAAGACTATAAAGTCAATATATAAAAGTCAATAAACCTTTGTTAAAGGCTTACTACTGTGCCAGGAATGGTGCTAAGCACTGGGGACACAAAGCAATGAAAAAGGCAGGCTCCACCCTGAAGGACATCACAATCCAATGGGAGAGATAGCATGTGAACAGCTATGTATAGGAACTACTCAACAAAGGAAAGGCTCTCATAGAGATTGGGAAACGCTTTTTTAGAAGGTCAGATTTCAGTTGGGCCTTGAAGGAAGTCAGGGAAGCCAGGAGGCAGAGATGAGGAGGAAGAGTATTCCAGGTATGGGGGACAGCCAGTGAAAATGCATTGGGAGATGGAGTGTCTTGTGCAAGGAATAGCAAGGAAGTCAGTGTCACTGGATCAGGGTGCGAAAGGCATGTAAGGTGTAAAAAGACTGGAGAGGGGTGTTCTGTCCTACTGTCCTACTGAAGTAGTACTGGACAAGAAGTTCTAGAGGGTGTAGTTTCCCTATATTTTATCAAAGTTTTGGATTAATTACTGTTCTTGTGGAAAAAATAGTGAAATACAGATTCGATGTTAATACAAGCAGATGGATTTGTAATTGGGTAAGTTTCTTTCATAGAAGAGATATCCTCACCTGGAGTTCCATAGACCAGTGAAGTAACAGACTTAGCATAGAAACCTCTTTGGTAAATTGGGAAGATTTAATGTCTCCAGTTTTAAAGATGGACTTGAGATACAGAGATGACAAATGACTTTCCCAGGCCTCACAGAGCGTGTTTGACCAGGGTTATAATCAGTTCTAAACCTCCTGGTTCCCAAAATGTGAGAGCTGGGTGGCCCTCAGAAGCCAGTAATCCAACTCATACACAAAAGGAATAAGTGAATGTATAAAGTTTAGTTGTTAATGGATTAATGGTAATAAGGTAGAAAGTCTCTGATCTATAGATCAGAGGGATCTATGCTTAACCTTGTGCTGTCTAACATTTTTAATCAGTGGTTGGATGAAGCAATAGATCCTGTACTCTTCAACTTTATTGATAATTCTGGGCAGGATATCTAACACATTTGGATAACAGGATTCAAAAGGTTCTTGACAAACTAGAACATTGTGCTGAATATAATAAAATGAAATACAGTAAATATAAAACGGAAATCTTATATTTAGGTATCTGTAATCAACTTCAGAATTATAAGATGGGATGAATTTGTAGTCATCATTGTTCTAAAAAATATCTTGGAGCACTAGAGGACTTCAAACTCAATGTAAATCATCAGTATGAAGTGAAAGGCAAAAAGATTTAGACTGGATCTAGGGCTGAATTAAGAGGCAATTTAGCTCTGCTGTGGCTATTACCCACTGAAGCTGGTAGAACATCTGAATGATTTCTTCTCCTCCTCCTCCTTTTCTTCTCCTCCTCCTTCTTCTTTTTCTTCCTCCTTCTTCTTCTTCCTCCTCCCCCTTCTTCCTCCTCCCTTCTCACCTTCCTTTTCCTTCTCTTTCTTTTCTTTCTCTTCCTCTTTTCTCTGATGGCCCATTCACCTGAATCTTCTCTCAAATTAGCAGGTTTTATTGTGGGGGAGGAGTGAAATCTCAAAAAAGATGTCTGTCCATGGGTGATCACACAATGACTACTTAAAACTATTCACACTCAGAGTCATGGAGGTAACCCTAACATGAGGGGAAACATCCTAGTCTACATGATTGTAACTTGTGAGCCCTCATTGGTAATATGTTCAATTTACTCATATCCATTACAAGAATACTATTTCCTCTTAAACATAAAATATTTACTAGAGGATAAAGAAAAACCAATAATAATCTTAGCATTTGCTTAATAGAAGACAAAAACAGGAATAATCGAAGCATCCCAGTCCATTCATAAACCTGGGTCACACTTCCCAAAAAATGCACCCAATATCCTTCAGTGAGAGTAGGTCCACACAGATATCTAGCAGTGAGGCAAAGGTGAATCATACGTCCAGGACAATTCACCACTACAGATTAGACCTGGATATCAGTTGTTTCTTTGAGGAAACAGTTAATACCATGTATTACCTGGTGCTCTTCTGAGACTCTCTGCTTTCCTGTTGGACTAACCTGATTCTCTTCTACTCTCAGGTTGCTGAAGCAGTGTTAAGTAGTACCTTTAGTAATAACACTCTTTCTTGAAAACAGCAGCCCTAAGCTTGGAGCCTGTAGATTTCAATGTATCTCCCTTTGACAGGGTGTTGAAGCAATGTTAAACTATTTCAGACACAAGTAGTCCCCTTGAGTGAGAAAACTTCAAAGCTCCTCAGGTAAGCTTTCTGGGCTGTGAGGACTTTTTTCCCTTAAAACAGGAGAATCTTAACCTTGGATCCACAAACTGTTGTTGGATAACCATATTTCAACATAATTGACTTTCCTTTAGTTTATGCACTTAAAAACCATTACTCTGGGAAAGGATCTATAGGTTTCACTGAACTACAAAGGGGTCTGTGAAACACTGGAAAAGGTGAAGAAAACCTGTTCTGAAGATGGAAAAGTCGGCAGAAGGCAATGCAGATAAGCCGACAGTTTCTTCATAAAAGAAGAATCTGCTTTTGCCAATGAACTCCCAGCAGCTACAGAGTTCTCCAGTCAAAATAGCTCTCAGGGCGTTTACAGGGCTTGTGGTTGTTGAGTTATTTTAGTTATTTTTGACTCTTTGTGACCTAATTTGGGGTTTTCTTGGCAAAGATACTGGAGTGGTTTGCTATTTCCTTCTCCAGCTAATTTTACAGGTGAGGAAACTGAGGCAAACAGAGTTAAGTGACTCAGCCAGGGTGACACAGCTAGTAAGTATCTGAACTCAGGTCTTCCTGATCCTAGACCTTGGGTTCTATTCAACGCTCTACCTAGATTCACTGTGCAGGCTTGTAGACAACACCAAAGAGCAATGCAGACATGTTGAATCACCTTTTCTCACATTAGAAAGATTTTCCTTCCTCCAACAAGCTTCTAGCATCTACTAAGGTCCCTTCCAAAGACTTCCCAGCAGCCACAGAGCTTCCCTGGTTTCAGTTGGCTATATCAGCTGGCTCAACTTGAGGCAAATGCTTCCTCTCCATCATTCTTCTTTCAAATGGGAGAGGGAGTTGTTTTTACTCTTCTTTCCATTGTCACCTTCCCTTTTCAGGTGACTGATATATGTCTTCTCATCCTTTTGATCCCTAGCTTCTCATCAGGTTATGTAGTTTCTAATGCCTTAAATATGAGCATCCTCCTGAGTAGTGACCAATTCCTAAATCAGACTGTGGAATCCCTGATACATAGCTCTCTCACATAATAAATGCAATTCATACAATTTTTCTACAATTCCCATTCATATGTAGATGGACTTATGGACAACTCAGTCAGTGCTCTTTTCTCTTTGTAAGCTGCCTTTAAACAGATCCTTTCTGCATTTATCTGAGGAGCTCAGGTCTTCAGAAGCATTTTAAGCTGCTTTTCTCACAGAATTGCTGTTTCTGCCTCTTTCAGCAAATATCCACATATGAAAGGGGCAATGTGTTACAGGGTCATAGCTCTCAGGAATAGAGAGGTGATAGTCCCACTGTACTCTGCCATCATTAGACTTCATCTTGGAGTATTGTGCTCAGTTCCGGGTACCATGGATTAAGAAGGACATTGATAAATTGGTGGACTGGAGAGCATCCAGACAAGGGCAAACAGGATGATGAAGAGCCTCGAGTCCTTGTCAAGGGAGGTTTGGTTGAAAAAAATAGCGATTTTTAGCCTGGAGAATAGAAAATTCAGGGGAAGAAGGGCATGAAAGCTACGTTAAACGTCTGTTATGTAAAAGATGGATTTTATTCTCCTTTAGGTCCCCAGAGGGCAGAACTAGAAGCAAAGGGTCAAACTTACTAAAATCCAATTTAGGGTTGATGTCTGGAAAACCTTCCTAATAGAGCTATTCAAATCTCAAATAGAATCCTGAGAGAGGCTGTGAGTTCCTCTTCCATGACAGTCTCCATGCAGAGGATTGACAGCTGCTTCTCAGGTACATTTTAGTGGAGATCCTTTTTTGGTATGAGTAGGATTAGCTGGCTTCTGAGGGTTACCTAGCTCTCACATTCTGAGAATCAGGAGGTTCCGGACTAATTGTAGCCCTGGCCAAACACACACTGTGTAACACTGGGCAGGTCATTTGTCATCTCCATGTCTTGGGTTGCTCGTCTCTCAAACCAGAGACATTAAACCTTCCCAATGTACTGAAGAGTTTTGTGTATTAAGTCTGTGATTTCATCGATCCAAGGAACTCCAGGTGAGGATATCTTTTCTATAAATGTAGAACAGTAATGCTTCTACAATTTGTAGACTTAGAGAATTGCCTGAGGCACTGACTTATTAGGATTACTCAGACAATATGGGGTTCAAGCAGGGCTTGAAGCAGGGGGCTTCTTGAACCCTCGTCTGGCTCTTTATCTCTTATTTAACAAAGACTGTCATTACCAAAGAGGTAAAGCACAAAAATCATACACAGACACACACAGACACACACACAGACACACAGACACACAGACACACACACACACACACACACACACACACACCCTACTTTGAAAAGTAGAAAGTGCCACGTGTATAGCCCTTGTCAAATTACTTGCTTCTCAATGAGGGGAGAGGGGAGAGGAGAGAGGGGTAAGAGAGAATTTGGAACTCAAATTTGAAAAAGAAATCATGTTAAAACTTTTTATATGTAATTGGGAGAAAATAGAATATGATATTTAAAAAGCATGAAGTGCTATAGAGATATAAAATATTGGAAGACTATTATACTAGAGGGGTGGGGTGGGGCAGAGGAGCTGAGTTCTACTCAACTCTGCCAATTACTAATTCTGTTCCTTTGTCAAGTTACTTCCCCTTCCCAGGTCTCAGTTTACCCTTTTATAAAATGAGGGAAATGAAAAAAAAGTTTCTAGGGACTTTTCCACCCCTATGCTTTTTTGTCATTATAATTTTGACTTTTTAATAAATATTTCCCCCCTCCCCCTGCCAATAAATGTCCATGAGGCACCTTTATTTTTTTTAATTTTGTGACTATTTCAGTCAACAGCAAGTCAGTCAACAAACCTTAATTAAGCATTTGCAGCCTGCCAGATACTATGTAGGCAAACGTATGTTTTTTGCCCTCAAGGAGCTCACATTCATGTAAACAACTATGTAGGTACAAGATGTACATATGTATATAGTGCAAATAGGACGTAATCACAAAGAGAAGGGAGTAGCAGTGAGGATTTAAGGGGTTAGAGTAGGGAAAAGAACCAAAAGGGCTTTTCCTAGAAGATAGAATTTAAGCTGAGTTCTGAAGGAAGCCAGGAAAGCAAAGAGTAGAAGAAGAGGAGGGAAAACATTTCAGGCATGGGACATCCAGGGAAAGTGCATGGAATTGGGAGAAGGAGCCTCACATTGCAGGAATAGGAAGAAGACTGGGGCAGATAGACTGTAAGGGGAAATAAGTGTAAGAAGGCTGGAGAGGTAGGAATTGTATAGGTTGTGAAGCCCTTTAAAAGTCAAAGGAATTTCCATTTGGTCCTGAAGGTAAAAAGGAGTCAATGTAATATATTGAGTAGTGGGGTGACATAGTCAGTCTTACACTTTAGGAGGATGGCTGTGTTAACTGGGTGCAGAATAGACCCAAGTGTGGAAAAACTAGAGGCAGAGAGGTCAACAAGAAGGCTGTTCTACCATAAGCAGTCCAGGCATGAGGTGATGAGGGCCTGTATCAGCTGTGTGAATAGACAGTAGGTGGCAGAAATGTTATAAAGGTAGAAACAACATGTCTTGGCAACAAATTGGACATGTAGGACAAATGCAAGTGGGAAGTCAAGGATGATGCTTCTGTTGCAAGCCTAGGTGACTGGGAAGATGGTGGTACCCTCAACAGTAATAGGACTATTCCCAAAACAATTTCTGGAATTTTTTAGCTTTACTCACTGTAAAATATTAAAGTATAAAATCTATCTTCAACTATATAAAATAAAGAGAAAAGTGTTCTCCTACTCACACCTTTTTCCTCTATTGCAGTGGTTCTCAACCTGTGGGTCATGACTCCTTTGGGGGTCAAATGACTTTTTCACAGGGATTGCCTAAGACCATCGAAAAACACATATTTCTGATGGTCTTAGGAACCAAGACACCGCTCCTCTATCCATCTCCAGACGGGTCCGCCCACATGCAGATATGCCCACATAAGAATATTAAAGGGTCGCGGCACTAGGAAGGTAAACAACCACTGCTCTATTGCTTCCTAGACCCCTTCTTGACTATTTCTGTGCACATCTCAAGGTCCGTTTCCATCTGCCTGCCTGCTCCCCAGCACCCAATATAACCTCTGTGGAGGTCTCGTTCCACACCAATCAGTTCCCATGGATTAGATGATTATCTTTCTTCTCTTCCATTTGGGCTAAAAGTTGCTAAAAACCTGGAGCCCCCACATCTGTATTCTATGAGGAGTTCCCAAGCTCCAGTGGATGATTCGTAAATGTAAAATCCACACAAACAGAAGCTAGGGATCCATTTTCTTGGAAGGAGAAAAACAGTGTCCCAGTATACATTCAAGAAGATGCCAGAGTTATTGCAAAATGAACCTCAGTTAAAAATACTTCTGAGATCATCTGGGCCCATCTCTATTTGAAGCCCAAATCCGTCTACTTGTGATCATTTAGCATCTTCCTGAACACCTGCAGGGACACAGTATTCCTTCTACTTCAAAGCATCCCATTATGCCTTAGACCTTCTCTAATTGCAAAGAAATTCCTAATATTGAACTAAAATCTGCCTCTTTGTTCCCAATTCTGCTGTCAGGGACATTAGAATAAATTTTGCTCTCTATCTACAGGGGGGCCCTTGTGACTTGAAAACCAAGTCTCTGCTAAGTCTTCTCTGCTCCAGACTAAACATCCCGTTCCTTCAACTTCAGACTCTGAGTGTAATAAAAGGAATTGTTAAAGGTTTGTAGGAAGTTAGATGGTGAAAAGGATAGAGCACGAGCTTTGGAGTCAGGAGAACCTCAAATGCTGACTCTGACAGTTGCTACATGAACCTAGACTAGTCACTCAACCTTTATCAGGCACAGTTTTCTCATCTGTAAACACTGGAGTGTTGGACTAGGTGGATTCTAAGGTCCAAATCTATGGGCTCATGTTGTATCAATTTGGGAGGGGGGAGGAGACGGAATCAGGAAACTGATGCTTTCCTTGAGATAGTTTTAATGGAACTTGGGAGGCTGAGTTGTCATATACTCTTTATGATGTTCTTTCACCTTAAATCTCCTCACTTATGATTATTATTTTGTCAAAAGAACTATTGAATATTTAGAATAATACAGCCATGCTGCACTTAAAAAAAATCATATTATAAAAAAAGCTTTCTAAAAGGCAGTTAGAAACATCTTATCCATGACATTAATCCCCAGGAAAGGGAATTTTAAACTTGCAGTTATCTGAAATGACTTGAAAGCTACCATTTAGAGCAAAGAGAGGCAACCTTCCCCAGTCTACATATCATAATGGTAATAACAGAAGGAGTGTGTTCCAAGCACAAGGGACAGCTTGTACAAAGGCATGGAGAGTGGAGGTGGGATATTGAGGGTCAGATTGGCTAGAGCACAGAGCACGTGAAATAGGATGATAGGAAATATTTGCAAAGACATTTGGGAGTCAGATTGTAAAAAGCTTCAAATGGAATTCCAAGGGATGTCAATTTAATCCTAGGAGCAATAAGAATCCCCTAAAGATTTTCAAGTAGGTGAGTTACATAGTTAGAGGTCGCATTGTGGAGTCAAATGATCTCTACCTCTGAAGTTAGAAAACCTCATTTCAGATCAAGTCCATCTCTTCCATTTATTCACTGCGTCAGTGACATTGTTGCTTAACTTATCTGGATCTGAATTTCCTCATCTGTGAAAGGGAGTGATTGGATTGCAAGACACCCAAGTTACCCAAAAGCTCTGAACTAAATTCCTAAGAAGTACCAAGTACAGGAGAGGTTAGCTGGGAGAGCAATGTGGCCCAGTGGTTAGAATGTTAGATGTGGAATTGGGAAAACCCGAGTTTAAATCCTACCTCAGATACCTCATATCTGTGTGACACTGGGCAAGTCACTTAACTTCTGTCCGCCTTTGTATCCTCATTAGGAAAACAGGTCTAATAGTAACACTTATATCACAGGGCTGCTGAGAGATGAAAATGAAAAAAAATTTCTAAAGATTTTATAAACTTTAAATGCTACATGAATCATTATTATTTCCAGAAAATTAAATGGGATAGAAGTAAAGAAAGTTAGAATGACAAGGAGTTTGTTAACAACAGAGTGAAGGTCTTGGAGGGTACAATGGAATGTAAAGTCAGACTGTGGAGGGGTAAAAAATAGTGATGAGATTATGGGAATGATAAACCAGGAACAAGAACAACCATAATCAGAATAGTATCTAACATTTACATAGCACTTCAAGGTTTGCCAAGCAGATTCCATAAGCTATCTCATCTGATCTCCAGACCAACTCTGTGAGGTAGGCACTAATGTTATCTCTATTAATTAGGTGAGCCTGAGGGAAGTTGAGTCACTTGCCCAAGGTCACACAACTAATATTTATCTAAGGCATGATTCAAATGTACCTTCCTGACCCAAGGTTCAACACTATAACACCACCTCATTCTATAAACCTGGAAGGGATCTATCTAGCCATCCCCCTGACTATCTTTACAACAAGTTGTAATGTTTGTCATTTTTTCTGAATCTCAGAACAAACCTCTGGATGAAGAAGGGCTATTTTTTAGGTGAGGAATCTAAGGCAGAGTAAGGCTACATAATTTTCCCACAATCGCATTGCATGTAAGTGGCAAAACTGAATCTAGAACAATGATTCTCAAAAGGTCCATGGGATACACTGCTAGTCATCCCATGAATTGTATGGAACTTAAACTTATAAGTCAACACTATTCTCTGAGCAAAAAATACCTGAGAACTAGTATAGGAGATTGTAGGTCTTCTTACTTTCGCCCTAAGGCTTATTCTAGTTAATTAGTCAAGTCAACAAGCATTTATTAAACACTTGCCAAGCCAAGTATTCTGCTAAATGCTGGGAATACAAATACTAACACAAAGAAAGACAGTTTCTGCCCTCAAGAAGCTTACGTTGCAATGTTGGAAGAGAGCACATAAAAGGAAGGAGAAAAGGGAGGGCAGGAGGTAGTGTAGATGAAGATACCTGTTTGGGGAGCATAGTTGTTCATCCTTAATTTTGTGAAGAGAACCAACGACATCACGGGGTGATGTCTTGACTTGCATGTGAATTTGATTTAAGTGAGGCAGAGTTGCACAAAGTCTTTAGCCTCACTCTCTCTTCCAGAGTCATCAAAGTCCAGAGCAAGACAAAAGTCAAGATGACTATTAATGACCTGGGATATAGTGGATGACCTTGGTGTCTTTAATATCTGACCAAGTTCTAAGTGCTCCACGATCCCTGCTTCATGACTATTGGAACAAATTGTTCTCGTCACCCCT
This sequence comes from Pseudochirops cupreus, assembly GCA_028627135.1. Classification (NCBI taxonomy): domain Eukaryota; kingdom Metazoa; phylum Chordata; class Mammalia; order Diprotodontia; family Pseudocheiridae; genus Pseudochirops; species Pseudochirops cupreus. Next base: position 164,308,327 of record CM053581.1, read on the forward strand.
GCCAGGGGATGTCATCACATACTTGAGTAGACATTCCCCTAATTCGTCAGTGGGTTTGAGGCCTGTTGGTTAACTTCAACCTAGTTTAGCCTGTCCACCAAGATAGTTTTACCAAGGTGTGACTGCTGCACAAGCTGCAGCTTCTTAGAGTCACAGTAGAGAGTTGGGTGACTGGTGGATCCCAAAGGTATATGAGCAGCCTTGAAAAGCACTTGGCCAACTCTCACAGTAGAGGTGCTGGTCCTCCATGAATATTGCATACACCCCAGGGAACACAGTAGAGAAAGTCCAGAAAGTTAGGAGTACAGCCCTAAGAGGAATGAAGCCATAGTTAGCCTGGTTGTCTTTCTTAAAATGGAAGTTCTGGAAGGAACCTGACAACCAGAGAGAGAAGCTTCAAGGAGGAATGCATGTCCAGTGTGAGAAGTCCAGGGGTAAAATGAATTTCCAAAAAGTAGTTTCTATGACATAGAAGAGAAAGTCTGAAGAGTCAGGAGTGTAGCCTGGAAAGGATATAGCTGGTCCAGGTACCCTTCTTAAAATGCAGAATGTGCCACTGCACTAATAATACTCATACTCAGGGTACAATGTTAGTTGTATGCATCATTTTTTTTCTTTTTGAATTCTTTATTAATTACTTGGTTCCTGTTGAGCATCTGTAATTATTTGCTATCTTGATTTTTTAGGATGGAGTTATTCCAGCCTGTGTTTGCTGAAAAGAAGGATCACCCTATTAGAGTTCAGCTCATACCTTGCTTTGCCTGTATTTAATGGTAGACAAAAACCCAGTTGTTGGATATTTTTCCCTTTTCATAAAGACAAGTCATATAAAAAGAAAATACTATAATCAATTACGCATGCTTATGATGTGGGTCTTTAGTCTGAAATTCTGATCTATGATAAAGGAAAGAAGTAGTCCCAGTTTCCTTGATTTATTCCACTAAGAATCATTTAAAGCTGGAAGGATCATATCGTCCATCCTCTTCATTTTATGCATGAGAAAACTGAGGCCCAGGGAGGGGAAATGTGCTATGTAAGTTCACACAGCTCGTTATCAGCAGAGCTGGAGCTAGTACCTGGATCTCTCGGCTCCCAGGGCATACCATTATTGATCATTCAGTCAGAAAGTACTTATTTACCACCTGCAATGGGTCCGGCAGTGTGCTAGGCGCTGCAAGCACAAAGACTAAAACAAAGCAGTTCTTATGCTCAAGAAGCTTATATTCCATCAGGAGAAGCGACTCGTACTCATATAAATGTATTTCAGTATTGGGTGTCCCAAAATTCTTAGTGCAGTTTTAAACTATTAAAGCTTTTTATAGGATATTTAAAAAAATACATACAAAGTAGGAGAAGGGGCTGGCTCCAAAGTGTTCTCATGAAGCCTAGAGAAGAGACAGGATGTAGAAAACATGCATACTAACTTTAAAACATACCAGACCTTGAACTCAACAAAGAGCTCAACAAAAATGGCTCCTCTTATTGAAGGGAAATTGCCCATAAGTGCATCTTCTGACTTTCTTGGAGTGTTGCCAACTTAAACATTCAATGTGCTACAATTCCACATGGCAGGGAATAATGTGGCGTGAGGGGGAAAATGTTTGAGAATCACTGGACTACTATATGCTCCAGGTCTAAGACCACAGTGATCATGAGACTGTTCAGGAGGAGGGTCAGAGTAAAAACACTTTCCCTCCCCTGACTTCTCCTCCACCTCATCCACCAGCCAGCTGATCTACTCTCTGCCTGCATTAGGCCAACCAGTAGAGAGACCATTCCCTAGAGGGCAATCAGACAGCAAGCTGAGCTCTCTCTGTGTGTCTCTCTTTCCTACCCAGACAGCAGGCAAAATGGGGCAGGGGAGACCAAGACTTATTAAGAGCAGCTGTCTAAGCTAGCTTTAACCTTTTGTCAGGCTCCCCTTGCCAAAGAACCATTGATCTGTGAGACCATTTATGCCTACTTGACAAGCTCACATAAATACTTAAGTTTTATGCTTTGAGCATTACCAATTATGTGCATATTTGAACTGGTTTTTTATTTTTTATTTTTGAAATGAATTGCTTAACCTGAAGCTTGCTATCTGACTGTCCTTAAAATTGTTGGTATCTGTGCCTATACAAGGATACATAGAACTCTGTGACTTTCACGTACCTAAAGGGGTAGGGAGTGGTGTTGGGAGAAAGATTTAAAGATTTTGACAAGCTCCCAATCATAATGATCGCCTCTCCCTCAAAACATGCGTCTCTGTTTTTAATGCTGTAGTAGTTCAATGAACTGAAAATTCCTCAAAGTGAGTAGAAGGTAGACTGGCATAGAGTGGACTTGCAGTTATAAACAACTAAGCTGAAATCTTACCTCAGTCAAGGAGCATTTATTAAGTATCTACGATGTGCCAGACCCTGTGCTAAGTACAGGGGATAGAACAAAAGACAAAATACAAATGTCTCTGCTATTAAGGAGCTCATAGTCTAATTGGAGAGAAAATATGAAAACACCTAAGTAGAAGCAAGATATATACAGGAAAATATTGGAGATAGGCTCAGAGAGAAGGCACAAAGATTTATGAAGACTGGAGGAGGTTTCTGGCAGAAGGTGAGACTTTAGCTGAGTCTTGAATGAAGCCAGTGAAGCTTGAGGAGGGAATATAACTCAGGCATGAAGGACAGTATAGTTTCTGAGCAACAACTAAAGGGTCTTAGAGTATGTGGAAGTTAGTATGACACAAGAAAACCAGAAAGGTAAGAAGAGGCCTGGCTATTAAAGGGGCTTTGAAAGCCAAGAGGATTACTTTTCGATTCTTGAAGTAGTAGGGAGCCACTTGAGTTTGTTAGGGATGGTATGGTCAGACCTACATTTTGGGAAGGTTTATTTGTCAACTGAGTGGAGGATGAATTGGTGTGAGGCAAGGGGTAAAACAACCAGGAGGTTATTGCAATAAGCCAGGTGTCAGGTGATAAGGGTCTGCAACAGGATAGAGGCAGTGTTGGAAGACAGGAGAGGGCATATACAAGCAATGTTATGAAGGCAGAAACTACTGAGTGGATATGGAGCCATAAGAGTAAGAAATTGAGGATAACTCCTGGGTGACTGAAAGGATGGTGGAACCCTTGAGAGTTATAGGGAAGTTTGGAAGAAGGGAAGATGTGGGGAGAAAGATAATGAGTTTATTTTTGCACATGTAGAGTATAAAGATAGGCTCCACTCCTGCATTACTGCCTTGTCGTGGCAAAGGGGCTTGTGTAGCTCAATGAAATTATGAGTTATGCCACGAAGGGTTACCTCAGACAGATTGATCAGAATGCAGAGTTCTGACAAAAGGCAATCCACTTCAGAAAAAAATGGCAAACCACTCCAGTGTCTTTGCCAAGAAAAACCCATGAACAAGGGCCTGATGTGCTATGATCCACAGGGTCATGAAGAATCAGGCATAACCAAACAACTGAACAACAACAGAATGTAAGATGTCTTTAGGACATCTAGTTTAAAACGTCTGATACCCAGTTGAAGCAACAGAGAGGTTCAGTCTGGACAAATAGAGCTTCATAGAGATAATTATTGAAACTTCAGATACTTGTGACTTACTTGGCCTGGGACAAATTACTTAAACTCTCTGTGACTCAGTTTCCTCATCTGCAAAATGGGGACGCTAGTAGCATGTAATTGACAGGATTATTGTGAGTATTAAATGAGATGATATATGTAAATCACTTTGTGATGCTTTAAGTACTAAATAAATGTTAGTGATCTTTGCTATTTCACCATATATATATATATACATACATATGTTCATCTTGATATAGGTTTTAACTCCTACCTAATTTAGGTCATAGTTGACAGTCAAAAAGTTAATTACTATGTAACCAATTCGGTGACAATCCTCTATGAAGGCAGCTAAGTTGTTTTTTAGAAAATGGTAGCAGACTCTGTTAACTTGGTTAGCCTACTTTCACTAATATAGGGTCTCCTCCACTTGAAGATGAGGTATCTGAGGAGCTCCTTAAGTGTAAATAGAGAAATGGTACAAAGCAGGTCCCTCCAAAACTACCCCACATCTAAAGCATTTTGTGGATCAGCATCCCAACAATATTCACCTAATAAAAACTGATAAAAATATACTCGTCCTTTAGTTTCCAGGTCCTTGGCACCACAAAAAGAGAATACATGTACATACAAACTTGCATATACATATGTATGTGTATATGTGTATATATATGTATATGTATATGTATATGTATATGTATATGAGTGTGTGTATGTGTATCCTTTCCTTCTTCCTTTGATGTCTTTGGGGTATAAGCCTATTAGTGGTATCATTGGGTCAAAGGGTATGCACAGTTCAATAACTTTGGGGGCATAATTATAAATTGTTTTCCAAAATGGGCAGACAAATTTACAACTCCAAAATCAATGTTGTAACGTTCCTGTTTTCCTGTTGCCATTCCTATATTTGTCATCTTTCTTTATTGTCAGATTTAAGAATCTGATACATGTGAGGTGGAACTTTATTCAAAGTTGAAAGTTGCATTTCTCTAATTTTTAGTGATTTGGGACATTTTTAATATAGCCATTGATATCATGGATTTCTTCCTTTAAAAATTACCTTTTCATATCATTTGACAAGTTATCAATTGAGGAATCACTCTTTTTCTTATAAATTTGAATTCATTTTTGGAAAGTCAGAGAAACTTCCTCCAAAGATTTTTCACCAATTGCCTGCTTCCTTTCTAATCTTAGTTGCATTGATTTTGTTTGTGAAAACACTTTTACATTTTATATGATCAAAATGGTTCCTTTTTATCCCCTTTGTTCCTCTATATTTCTTGTTTGATCAGTTAGTCTCTCAGCAAACATTTACAAATATCTATGACATGCCAGGAATGGATGAACAAGTTATGGCATATGAATGTAGAATAACACAACTTGTTCTATAAGTGATGAAGAAGGAGATGGTTCCAGAGGATCCTGGTAAGATTTCCATGAATTCATACATAGTAAAGAGAGTAGAATCAAAACTATTTATATTATAACAACAGCATTATAAAAATGGACAATTTGGCAAAACATTAAGAACTCTGATCAAGGCAACGACCAATAACAGTTCCAGAGGACTGATGATGAAGAATGCTACCCACTTCCACACGTGCAGGTGAGGAACCAAACGTATAGAATGAGGTACACATTGTTGGACAAGGCCATTGTAGAAGGCCATTTGTTTGACTTGACTATGCATATTTGTTAAAAGAGGTCTTTTTTGTCACTTTTCTGTGGGTTGGGCTGGGTGGAATGGTATAGAAAGAAAATAAATCTTTGTTAATTAAAAAATAAAATTTAATTTAAAATGCATTTGTGTGTTGCAAATATAATCAAAATAGTTTGAAATTTTATTTGAGAGTCAAAATCTCTCTTAGGTCTGAATATACTCCTGCCCCATCCCACTTGCTGACAGTTTGGATGCTATTTGAATAATCCAAGGACCTGTGTTTGAGAAAATTATAAATGAATTGGGGTAAATGGATAATTTTAAATTCCCAAATTGTCCCTGGTGGCCATGCCTTGTCAATTTGAGAGCAAAAAATAAAAATAAAGAAAAGATTGGGTAAAGCTGGTAAGTTTAGTCCTACCTCCCCCAACAACCCAAATCATAGCACTAGCAATTAGAATTCTCATTGGCTAACATAATGTAACACATTTAAGTACTGAGGAGAAGAAAACAGGTGATCAGAGTAAAGTAGGGTTAGGTGGAAAAGTTTTGGTTTTTTGTTTTTTGTTTTTATTGGAAGCAGTTAGTCTTCATCCACGTGCATTTTGAAAGAAACAGTGGAATTGAGAAACCATGTTCCCCTCTGTGCTTCCTCCTAACAGGAGAACTTTCATATAGATGTTAAAAACAATTAGTAACTATCTTCATGGTTTAAATAAGCTTGGCTTTGGCAGATTTCCAGAGACAAACCTGAATCACCTATGGTAGGATAAGAAGTCTTAGAAAGATTGTGATCTGCTTGTATACTGATGAATTGAGAGATATTTAGATGGATAATCAATCAGTCATGATAAAGGCTTGGCAATTCTTCATGCCAGAGGAACAGGTCCCTCTTGAATACTCCATGAATCTTTTGTATTCACCTTTCACCCAACTCTCACGTGTGGCTCCAAGAAGCTGTAGCATTGCATCAGCCGTACTACAGTAAACTATCTCAGCAAATGAGCTAAACCAAGTTCAAAGTAACCAATAGCTTTTAAACCCACCAGTGATTTTGGGGGATGGCTACCCCAAGCATGTGAAAAATTCCTCAGGTGGAATGGGAGGCTGAGAACAATTTGTTCAATGGACATGAAGGCAGGCACAATGAAGTACTTAGAAACTGATCAGATATCAAAGATGCCAAGGTCATCCACTCATCATAGGCCATCACCAGTCATCCTGATTTCTGGCCATGGGACTTCAATGACTCAGGAAGAGAGCATGAACCTGACAATTTTGTGCAACTCTGCCTTACTGAAATCCAATTTGTACATGAGTCAAGACATCATCCATGATGTCATTGGGTCTCTTCGAAAACAAAGGATGAGCCACAACAAGATCTTTAGAAATATTATAAATTGTTTAGTGATATTTTCTAATCTCATCCCTGATATCACTTCATTATTTATCTTTGAGTGAATCCCTCAGTCTTCTGTAGATCCCACTTGGCAAAGGGGAGATGCCCTCTGTTTATGGAACACAGTATTTATCTTTTCTAAGAATATGGTACCTTCCAATTCAGCTTTCAAGATCCTCCTCCTCCTCTGGTCCTGACACATATCTTATACAGACTAGAATGAAGATCCTGAATGAGATTGAGAAATGTATTATGATGAAAAAATGCTTCTGGGCTGACTGACAAGAATGGGACACTGTTTGGAAGCTAAGCCTTTGCAAGGTGGGGTAGATTTGAAACAATGAGGATCATGGAAGGTAGAATTAATATAGAAAATTGGCTTCTTCTTATTTTATGCTATGAAGTTGGATTTAGAATTTTATTCAATTTCTCTTTGTCCTCAGTTTCTGTCCTTGCCACTGCCAGAAAATTGAACAGTTCATCCTTAGTAGTGATGGTACAGAGTGCTGACTATCTGCCAAGCCATTGCACCCTCTGCTTTCTTCTTGGTGAGAACAAAGATGGAAAGTTGTGTGTGTTGACAGTATCTTGAGATTAAGGCAAAGGCATCTTAGTCAGTTCTGACTGGTCTTAACTTATTAACATTTACAGGTTTTCAGAACAATCTCGCTATTCCTCCACCCCATTGTTTTCATCGTCAATGAAAATTGACTGAGGGCCTATGGAGTAAAAGATATTCTGTCATGTTTGTGAAGCTGCTGGGAGAAAATGAGTTTGAGAAAACACACCTTTCTTTTAATACCTTAAAATGCTACAAATCTGAGCTTGTATAACCTGTCTCCCCTATTAATTTTCTTTCTCAATTTATCCCTGAGTGTGCCTGGTTGAGCTGAAATTCACAGAAAGTGCCTCAGAGGATTGTCAATTCATTTTTATGACTAACTACACATTTTATTATTTGTGGGACATTGTTCAGAAAGTATCATGAAATTAGGTTTTTGTTGGTGTTGTCTATGTGTATGCTATACACATATACTGTCATTGATCACCCTAGTATATGGGCTTTCATCCTGCACATGAGAGACTAAATATACTTTGGAAGATTTTCTCAATTTCTTGGTTTCTAGTCCCCCACTCAAGAAACATGGGATAATAGATGAATGACACTGGCACCCCCAACCCTACCCAGTATACTGAAACCAATTCACTAATAATGGGAATCATACAGTTCATAATATTAAAGGAAATATTTTTACTAAAAGGAGAAAAAATTAAGATCCTTGAATAAAAAACCATGATTCTGAAAGATTTATGCAAATTCCCAGAGTTATTTATAGTTCTAATTAGAAGGGTACCTTTCAGAGAGATTCTTCCACAAGTTCTATCTTGCCCAATGCTCTTTCTCTTGGTTGACATGGTAGAAATATGGTTCTCTGTCAGTCTTTATCTCTTTGTTTCTCTAATTTTATGCTATTACTCATGGTTCCCATCAACTTAATCCTGCAAAATCTTCCTTCTCTGTCCAGTGCCATATCTGCCCAGTGCTGCTGCTTCCCTTTCCCTAACTATTCATGCCTTTTTTTTTTCTAGTCTCTATTGGTTGCTGCCTTTACCTATTACTAGAAGGATTTTCTACAGGTCAGCATTTCTTCTCCCCAGAAAATACTTTGTAGCTAAAGGTTGTTTCTGTTCCATTCATACCATATCCTCAGAAATCCTTAATAACAAAATATTACAATCACTCACTCATGAACAACATGTAGTTCTGGTTCATGACATTGGGCCATTATCAATCTTTAAACTCTGTCTTATAAGCACTAAAAACTTAAGGATACAGAGACAAAATAAATAGGCCAAAGCAAACCCATATATTCTAAACTTTCATTGGTTCATTAATCATACTTGAACTGTGGTCTACATGCTGCAGATTCTGTTGTTACTATTATTATTTGGGTCAGTGGATCCATGTGATGGACAGAAATAGAACTTCTGGGGAAGAAGAAAAGTATATTTCAATTACAGCTGTGAGCTGAGTAAATCAATAGTGGCATCTTCAATCCTTGTTCTACTTTTGATCAAAGAAGCTTAAATAATCCCCTAATCTGGATTATTTTGAGGGTCTTAAAATATCTGCTTGATTAGAGAAAAACCATACTCCACATTTCTATAAAGAAATTAGTCTTTGGCAGAGAGGCCAGTAAGACCATTGTTGCTCTAACTTCTCATTTTCTCCCACCTTCTTGAAAGTTTTAGTGATTTATTGAGTGGGAAAACTATATTAACTACATAACACGATGTCTGAAGTGTCAGTAAAACTGGCGTGACCTTAGGGAAGTCATTTCCCCTTTTGGTATCTCAATTTTTTATTCTATTAAATGAGGCAGTTGTATTAGATGACTTCTAAACTTTTTCCAAAGTTTAAATTCATTGATCTTGTGATCTGAAGAACATCAGATGATGGCACACTGTATCAATGAGTTATTACTAGAGAGATAGATGTTCAAGTGATCCAGCTTCTGGTGATCCTTGGGAGGATTTCTGGTATTTGAGTATACCATGAACTGGTACCTACTTATTTCAGAGGAATCACATGAAGTAGGCTGATACTCCAACACCATACAACCATTGGATTATAGATCTAGAGCAGAAGATACCATAGAGGCCATTGAGTCCAACATTAACCTTCCCCACCCCATTTTGCAGATGAGGAAACTGCGATCCAGGAAATTAAGTGATTTACTCAACTGTTCTGATGATAATTAGGATGATGAATTTTGGAGCACCCCAATCTATATATTTCAATGTATCTGGAAAAGCAGATTGTGTTTAAATGTCTCATTACGTTGAACTTATTTTCTAATTTCATTCTAATCATCCCAAATGGTAGCCATGAATAGGTGTCATTTCGTCCATGTTCCATTGGAGCCTATTCTTCTGTGGTTGAGGGAGCAAATAATAACAAGGAATCTAAATAATACTGAATGAAGATTTGCGAAGAAGTGCTTACAAAGAACATGTGTGACAAGCAAAGGAGGATGGGTCATGTAGTGAGAATGAGTTTAACGTGTTCAACCCAAGTATTACATTAGGATAATAGTGATGTGATGATGATGATGATGATGATAGTTAGCATATATATGCATATGTATATATATGTGTGTGTATGTGTATGTATGTATATGCGTGTATATATGTATACACACACATACATGCGTTGCTTTATTGCTTGTGCTGTTTCCCTTGATTTTATTCATAAAACATTAAAATGTTTTTAATAATAGAGAAAAGCCTCTAATGTGTTAAGAAAGTTGTTTTTGGATTGATTATTGGAAAGCATGTACAAGAATCACACTAAATGAAAAGGCACGGATGGGGCTATAATCTGAACCTGTATAGGATTTATTTACATAGTTAGATTATCGACCCACAAAAATATCACAAGAAGGAATACTAATTCCATTATTCTTTAGAACATACAGCTTGTCATCTTCAGCCCATCTTCACAGTTACAAGATATGAATATCCATGATTTTGCTCATCATTCCCCTTCTGTGCCATGTCCTCCCTCTCTGTCTAATTTTTAATATCCCTGCTATCCTTCAATGGCCATCTCAGGTCCCTTCTTCATGATGCCTCCCTTCTTTCCCCATCTGTAAAAGAGAAGTTGGGCCTAGATCTCTGAAGTCATATCCACCTCTAAATTCAGTTCTCATTGTCTCAATTATCTTATATTATGGTTCTCATTGTTATTAATCTTTCATGTAGATTTACTTCATTAGCATGTCAAAAAGATGGTAAAGTCTTCTTAGGCAAAGACTACCATATTTCTTCTGCATAATCATCCCACCGTATTTGTTTTTTTTAAGTACCCAAATTGGTTTATAACCTTTCATCGCACAATCATCACATAGTATAATTCTGTTAGCCATGCCTCTTAAAAGATAAATAGAGCATCAATGTATTCACCAGTAGCATGTGGATATGCATTTATCTCTCATGAATTGTGAGCTGTGAGCCTAAAATTCTCAGCCCATGAACATTGTCATTACTTTCCTGAAAGCCGACTCATACGGTTTGTTTAGAGAGCTGTAGTACTAAGGGTATTGTCGCTTAACTCAATGAAGAGCCATAGGTGCAAAGGGATTGGGCTGTTAGGTGAAGCTGCCATGAGTAAATCATGTGATATGGTAAGACTTACGTCTTCCCAATTTTGATGTATATTCATAAGTATTCCATGCATTCTAATCTTGCACCAAAGACGGTTTAGTAATGAATGATTTTTAAGTAATACCAGTACAATTTTACGGCTTCACATAATGGTTTTGCTCCACTTTTTGGAAAAAAATTTGGCATAAAATCTGCAACTATTATGAGGTGAAATATGATAATCTGGTACTTTTGTGTTTCCCACAGAGTCTAGAACCATGCCAAGATAATGGTTCATGGTTTGTGAGAGAGGAAGGGAATAAGCATTTACATTCCAGGCACAATGCTAAGTAATTTACAAAGATCTCATTTGATCTTCACAGAAACCTTCCAAGAGTTGATATTTTAAGGTAGGTGCTGTCATTATTCCTATTTTAGAGTTGAGGAAACTGAGCAAATAGAGGTTGTGACTTGCCAAAGGTAACATAACTAGTAAATGTTTGAAACTGGATTTGAACTCAGGTCTTCTTTACTTGAGGCCACATGCTTTATCTACTGTGCTACCCGTCTCATAAAATGTACAAATTATTTATTGTTTATCAGTATAAATAAATGTTATTTATATTATCATATTATCATATAAATATTTATTATGTATCAATTGGCTGGAAATTCTGTTGTCTATCTTCTTGTTTTTATATTTGTAGTGATGGCAAAGGGCCTTCAATCAACAGGCTCTGAAGGAAGATATATTTTTAATTGCTTAAAAACACATATGTTATAGCACATTACAGTTAGCAAAGTACTTTTCTCAGGAAAAAAAACCTATCAGGATAGGCAGGGTAAGTATTATGACTTCTGTTTTACAGATATGGAAAGAATAGCTCAAAAGTGTTAGGTGATATGATAAAAATCATTTAAGTAAATATTGAACATGCAACTGGAACCAGTGTTTTCCAATGCTAAGTCCTGTTCACTCTTTGCTTTCCCATACTGCTTCTTCTCTTCCTGTCTCTTCCTTTTATGCCCCTTTCATATTTTACTCCTTTATTCACAAATAGAAATTAGTGATAAATTTAGCATCTTGCCTTTTTCCCTGGAAGATTTTCAATTTCTCCCTGTTCATTTATTAACATGGAATTAATTTTACCATTGTTTCCAGAGCAAAGAAAACTTTCAAGATAACTGAGCTACTGGAAGCTCCTATACTGGTTACTTCTTGTTCCCCTGGAAGTTGCTGGCTAAGTCAAAAGACAAAATGCAAGCATAGACTAGACTAGAGGCAGCTATAGATTGAAGAATTTGCCTTTATGTCATTACAGGCCAAATAACCTTCTTCAACACTGGAGAAAAGTGACAAAATCTGAGAGCCATTGAGATTCAAGTAAAATGAGAGCTATGACTTGTGTTCCAGCAATAAATTTGTTCTGGAAGATTCTAACTGCTATATAATTAGTGCCAATGGACATTTTAGTTGAAACAAGTAAGACGATGGCAGTACATTATGGAATGTTGCCTTGGAAGCAAGCTTTCCCTAAATCATTTGAGGGCCATTGGTTATCCTGCCCTGGTGTCTTCCTATACCTCTGTAGAAAGTCTCTGGACAGGTACCACATTGCCAATATGCCTGGCATACTCTGATTATACTAGTCTCTCTTGGATCAGAAGCTGGGCCTGCTTGTCACATCTATTCTCAAATCACTTTATCATCCTTACAGTTTTCCACATTATGGTATTAGTAGAAAGAACTGTAGGCTCAGAATCAGAATCAGTATAATAACAGCTATTTGTCTACTATTTGAAGGTTTGGAAAATACTGCACATACCTTATCATGTTGGAGCCTCCTGGCAACCTTAAATACTATGGCCACCATTATCTCCATTTGACACATAAGAAAGCTAAGGAGGGGCTATCCATTGTTATCCAGTTAACAGGTAGGATTTGAACTCAGGTCTTTCGGAATCCACGTCCATGTCTCTATTCATTATGTGATACTCCTTCTCCAGAAGACCTGTACTTAAATCTGCTATTGCTAAGCCTAATTCCAATGAACCATGAATCCCATGAAATAAAATACATTATTTGAATTTTCACTGCATATTATCTTTATGTTGGAAACGATTACTATATTTTACACAATTACAACTTTGAATAGGGTGAATCTGAATAGACACACAACCACTTCATAGGACTCATTATTCTCACTAATTGGAACCTAGCTATGCTTTGATGGAAATCAGCAAGCATTTATTAAGTGCCTTCCATGTAGCAGGCATTTTGCTAGGTGTAAGAGATGCAAAGACAAAAAGCACAACAGCTTCATATTTTCGAGGAGCTAACATCATACTGGGGAAAAACAATAGGTGCACAATTGGGCAAAGTGGGCAGGTAGGTGACATAGTGGATAGAATGCCAGACATGAAGTCAGGAAGACTCATCTCCCTCATTTAAAATCTGGGCTCAGACACTTACCAGCAGTGTGACCCTGGGCAAGTAATTTCACCCTCTTTGCCTCAGTTTCCTCATATGTAAACGAACTATAGAAATAAATGGCAAACTACTCCAGCTTCTTTGACAAGAAAATCTCAAATGGGGTCATGAAGTCAAACATGACTGATACAAGTGTGAATAAAAGTACAAAGTAATTTCATGTGAAGAGGCACAAACAAATAGAAGAATCTTGAGAGGCCTTTCAAAGGAAATAGAACTGGAGCTAAACCTTGATAATGACAACAATAAATAGCATTTATTATATAGCTTTTTTTAAGTTTGTGAAACAATTTACAAATGTGATCAAGTGCTTATGTTTATTGACTGGCTGGTTTTATTGGCTCCTCACACAGACCTCTGAAGTAGCTGCTCTTGCTGTCCCTGTTTTACTAAAGATGAGAAAACCTGAGGACTAGGGAGGACAACTGAGCTAGGAAGCATCAAAGGGAAGTTGTAAACTCTGGTATTCTATCCTCCAAGTGCAACACTCAATGCACTAAAGCCCCCTAACTACCTTCAATGAAGGTAGGAATTTCAGGAGGTAGAGATAAATGATCTTGGGCAACTCATTTAGCCACTCTGTGATTCAGTTTCTTTGTAAAGTTGTTGTTCAGTCCTGTCCAACTCTTCATGAACCCATTTGGGGTTTTCTTGGCAAAGATACTGGAGTGGTTTGCCATTTCCTTCTCCAGTCCATTCTACAGAGGAGGAACTGAGGAAAACAGGGTCAAGTGACTTTGCCAAGGTCACATAGCTAGTAAGTGTCCGAGTCCAAATTTGAACTCAGGTCTTCCTGATTCCAGACCCAGTACTTTACCCTTTGTGCCACTTAATTTCCCTCTTTGTAAAATTAGGGTATTAGAATAGATGATGTACAAGGATTCTAGCTTTATATTCTGTGATTCTACCAGTATGATAAGACTTCTTTGGTTAATTCCTTTGCCTGATGCTACTAAGTATTCCTTACTGTCAGTTTTTGGTAAACAGTTCCATATGGTTGGTACTCTACTTAATTGTATTTGGTCTCTCTGTATGCCAAACTGTTACACCATCTGTGCTCTGTCTCTCCTTAGTGGTAACTTTCTAAAGACAACTTTTTGCACCTTAAAGAAATTAATTTCCAAATCAAGCTCCTTATTTGGTCACATGTATGTGGCTCAAAGTAACATGGTCTGATAGCTAATCAATGAGCTGTGAGTAACATAATATACTATAATCACAATTGGCCTTAAGGACAACTGGGTCAGAGAAGCACCTATATAATGACACCTCCCTTCCAACTCCCTTGCTATGTATCAGCAGTTCTCAACCTGTGGGTTATGTTCAATTTAAATACATCCTGCATATCAGATATTTACATTATGATTCATAACAGTAGCAAAATTACAGTTATGAAGTAGCAACGAAAATAATTTTATGGTTGCGGGTCCCCAAAACATGAGGAACTGTATTAAAGGGTTGTGGCATTAGGAAGGTTGAGAACTACTGCTATATATGATTCTGAGGGATTATGATTCAAGTTTCTCTCCTGATTCCCAGTGCCATGGTCTTTCTAGTACACAATACTGCCCGATTACAAACTCAATGAAGGAAAGAACTGAGTCTTTCCATAATTTCTCTCTAGAGCACTGTACTACATGTAATAACACTTGATTAATTGAATTACAAATAAAATTTTTCTTTTGGGCTACCATCTTGTAAAAGGCTATTGAAATAAACATTTTTCATTTAAACATCTTTGTAGATGAATTATGAATTCATATATCTCCTTGACATTTAATAAATTTCAATAGTGCTCTATTACCTCTGGGATCAAATATAAAATCCTATGCTTGACTTTGAAAGTCCTCTGTAACCTATCTCCTTCCTGCTTTTCCATTCTACTTATTACTTACTCCCCTTTTATACTCAACAGTCCAGTGCCACTGAGCTCTTTGCTATTTGTTAAATAGAATAGGCCATCTTTTGATTTCATGCATCTTCATTGGCTATCCTCTATATTCAAGGAGTTAGACATTCCATGTCTGGAATGCTCTCCCTCCTTATCTCTGCCTCCTGGCTTCCCTGGCTTCCTTCAAGTGCCAGCTAAAATTGAACTTCTACAGGAAGCTTTTACTGAACTCTTATAATACTAGTATCTTAAACAGGGACGATTTTTGTCTTTCTTTGTATTCTCAGCATTTATTACAGTGCCTGGCACATGATAGGCTCTTAACTGGTTATTGACTTTAATACTTTTGCAAAAAGCATGGTTTCTTCATATTCTAGAAGGAAGCTAAGAAATAAATTTAGGAATTTTGGTCCCTGTCCTTAGAATGCCTCATATGAAGATGGTGAGGTCAATTGATTTTCTTTATTCTGTCTTCTTAACGTCTGTCTCAGTCCAGGCTTCCTTTAGCACTTCCTTTTTCCTTTTGGCATTTATTCTTCCAGGAAACTTCCATCCCAACATCAAGGTGCTTTAAAGTAGGCCAGCAATCCTATCAGTAGATTCCTCAAGTTTGACTATCAACACTTGAGTTCTTCTTCCTATTCCAATAGACCCCCAAGACTTAATCCATCAGTTAGGATGATTTAAAAAAAAAGACAAATTAAGGTATTAATGTCTGAGAGTCTTAATGAGTTAACCATTCTAGAGAAGATTTACATTACAACATTTTATTTTTCATTTAACCCAAAGATGAATGTAATATAGAATTTCCATGAAACATGATAGGCTGGTAGAGAAGGTATATAGGCAACTAGGTGATATAATAGATAGGGAGCTGGATTTGGTAGCCAGGAAGACCTGAGTTCAAATCCTTCTACAAGCAGTTATTAGCTGTATGACCTTATCAAGTTACTTTACTACTCCGAGTCTCATCTATAAAATGAGGATAATAATACCTACTTCACAAGAGTTCTTGTGAGGATCAAATGAAGTGAAGTGTAAAGTACTTTGTAAATGATAAAGTGCTATATAAATATTATTTTCTTGCTCTTGTTAAAAGTCTTTTTTGTTTATTTGTTTTTT
>CM053581.1:164325078-164378857 GCA_028627135.1 Pseudochirops cupreus
TGGCCTAGCATTACCAGATTTTAATCTCTATTATAAGGCAGCAGTCATCAAAACTGCTTGGTACTGGCTAAGGAATAAAGTAGTAGATCAATGGAATAGATTGGGTACAAAAGACTCGGTAGTCATTGATCATAGCAATATATTGTTTGATAAGCCCAAAGACCCCAGTTTTGGGGATAAGAAATCACTATTTGACAAACGCTGCTGGGAAAATTAGAATATAGTATGGCAGAAACTGGGCATAGACCATCATCTAATGCCCTACACCAAAGTCAAATCTAAATGGGTGCATAATCTAGGTATAAAGGCTGATACTGTAGATGATAGATACAAAGCTCTGAGGGACAGATGATCAAGATGGCATAGATTTTCAACAAGCTGTAACAATGGGGCATATAAAAGAGATGCAATTTAAGGGAATTACATGTAAAATCCTATACTTGGGTTAAAAAATTCAAATGCATACATGCAGAAGAGGGAACATAGGAATATAAAAAAGTGCACATGAACAAGATGTGGGACTTTTAGTGGCCTGCAAGATCAATATTTATTAACATATAGTACATGGTCAGTACCAACCCAGCTGCACTCTGCCTCAAAAAAACCTAGGGTGACCTGAGTCAACATTAAATTATAAGCTTAACATCTTGAGAAATCAAAATGTGAGTTTCTCTGTACTTTGCCATTGTCAGACTGGATGCAGAGCATTATGTTTACTTTTGATTGGGACATTTTAGAATGAGTGTTGCAAACTATGACAAGTGTTTAGGGGAGCAATAAATATGAATTAATAAGATTCTTAACTGTATATAGTCCATTAGGATCAGTTAAAGGAACCAGGGATGTTTAGCCTGGAAAAAGAGAATATTTATGTGTCATATGGTAGTTGTCTTGAAATATATTAAGGGCTGTCATATGTAAGAGAGTTGAGATGTTTTCTGCATGGCCCCAGAAGACAGAAGTAGGAACAAGGGGTGGACATTAGAGGGAGTATTATTTCTCCCTCCTCACTTCTACCTCTTAGAATCCCTAACTTCTCTTAAAATATAGCTCAAACTCCAGTTCTTCCATATATTTCCCAATTTCCTTCCATAATTAATGTCTTCCTCAAATTGACTTTTATTTATCCTATATGTGCTTAATTTGTATGTATTTATAACACACACGTCTTTTCCTATACAATAAAAGCTCATTGAGGGCAGGATCTGTTTCATTTTGTCATTGGGCCCACAGTGCCTGGCTCATATCAGGCAAATAAAAATTTTGCTGATTGATTTAATTCAATTCTATTCAATAAATATTTTAAAATGCTACTCTGTACCAGACATTGGGTATACAAAGAAAGGAACTGAATGGAAGAATCCCTGATCTAAAGGAGATTGATTATATTGTTCTTGATAGGGTGATGAAGCTGGAAAGAATCTTAGAGATAATCATGCCCAATCACAATAATAGTTGACAATTACACAGGATTTAAGGTCACACTGCTAGTCAGTAGACAAAGTAGAATTAGAACTCAGATACTCAGACGCAAATTCAGGTGTCCTCTCCACTATATCACAAGTCAAACGCACCCATTGCAGTCAACCTTAGAGCCAAGGGAGTGGCAAAAGGAGGGAACAATAAAGGGCTTTATCAAACATGGCTTTAAAAGTGTAATTTCTAGGACAACTAAAGAGGAAGAAGAAACCCTTTTTTTTTTTTTTAGTCCTCAGCCTTGAAGTGAGAAAGCTTTCTCCCTGCATGGAAATGTCTTTTAACATGACTCTGCTGGGTATAAAATGAACTTTATTTTGAATGACAGTCTGCTATTTTCTTCTCCGAATCCTCAGTCTAACTCTATTTCATGGTGTGTCGACTCTCTATATGATTACTCCAATATTCAGGTGCAGAGAAGTAAATGTTTCATGAAAGTGATGTCCCTGTCAGTAGCGTGCATATCATCTGGGCCCCCGGAGCTGTCAGTGAACAGATTGTGGAATTACCATTAGAATGCAGGAGCCCCTCGCTGCAGGCAGAAAGTGGAGAGCCAGGAAGCATATGTCACCAGCATGATATTTTAGCTTCATACGAATCCGCAAAGTGGAAATAAGCCAGCAAGGCTGCAGCAACTGCTAACTGTTCTGTCTACCCATGTTTCCCCATTACACCATATGTTCAGAAAATTTTCAGTAAAGGGGAAGGAATAAGAAGGGATGTGCCTTCCCTCCACTAACATAGAACATTTCCTGATAGGGCTTGAAAGAGTGTGAGGCTTCCGGGCTGGCTTGGACTACTACACCAGAGAGAGCAAGAGCAAATCCTCCAACTCCAGTGCCAGCTAAGCTGCCAATCTCACAGAACAGCCAGTTATCAGAGATGGAAAGGCACCGCCTTCCCTCCTCAGACTGATCTCATATTACTCCCCTCCATGATCTGACTGGTCTTGCTGTTTCTGAAAAACCCTTGGTTCACATCTGTTCCTTATGCCTGAACAGCCCTCCTCCTTCATATTGGATTGGTGGGTCCATCAGTATCCTTTAAAGACTAGTTCAGATACCACCTTCACCAACATGACTTCCCTGCCCCTCTGATCCCTTTGTTCTTTGTTTTGCTCCTCTCTGATTACACCACAACATTCTGTGTTAAGCAGATGATGGAGTGATGGGCCTGAGGTCAGGAAGACCTAAGTTGAAATTCCACTCTGACACTTCAATCAATCAATAACTTATTTGTGTGCCAGGCACTGCGCTAAGCACAGGGGATACGAGGAAAGAAAAAAACAGGAACAAACAAAAATACCAGTTGTTGCCCTCAAGGAACTTACATCTATATACAAGATAACCTTGTGGGATGGAGGCACTAGCAGCTTGAAGGGGGCCACAAGGGTATGCTGGAATCAGTTCAAACGGTTTTTGAGAGCAAAATGTTAAATTTTCTATGTGAGCATCTATACTTTTTGTTATTCAATACACTTTCAGTCATGTTTGACTCTACATGGCCCCATTTGTGGTTTTCTTGGCAAAGATACTGGAATGATTTGCCATTTCCTTTTTTAGCTCATATTACACATGAAGAAACTGAGGCAAACTAAGTAAAGTGACTTGCCCAGGGTCACACAGCTAGTCAGTTTCTAAGGCTGGATTTTAACTCAGGAAGATGAATTTTCCTGACTCCAGGTCTGGCACTCTCTGCATTGCACCATCTTGGAAACATAAATGCTACATATTGGGTCTTGATTTATTTTGGTGATTTTCTAGACTTAAGAAACTGAGGGAAAGTGCTAATGATGCAGATTAAATTTTAAAGTGTATAGTGGTACCTTTTTTTTTTTTCTTCAGGAGCTAGATATTAAAAATTTAGCCGCATAGAGACAGGACATAGGCAGTACTACAGAAAGTGACCTTTGGGTTGATCCTTAAAGGAAGCCAGGGATTCTAGAAGCTATGTGCAAGGAAAACCTTCCAGGCATGTGGGGCAGCCAGTGGAAAGGCCCAGACATAATGAGGCAATTAGGCCACATAGTGGTTAGGGTGTTAGACTTGAAATCCAAAGAATATCATCTAAAATTCTGCCTTAGACACAAACTATGAGACCCTAGGCAAGTCCCTTAACCTCTCTCAGTCTGTGGTTTCTTTATCTGGGCATAATATTAACCCTTACTTTTCATATAGTTGTTGTGAAGTTCAAAGGGGATAATATAATGAAAACATTTTGCAAACTCTGTCTAAATGTTAGCTGCCATTATGATGATGATGATGATGAGTTCGTGTTTGACTGGCTATGTAACTCTGGGTAAGTCATTTAACTTCTATACCACAACAAAATCTCTAGTGTTTTTCTATTAAGTGAAATTTATTTTAGTGGAGTTATTTCACCTGATGCAGATGATCAGTTTATCTGTAACTTAAGTAATGAGAGGCTGATCAAGGGAACTCCAGGTCAGTTTGATAAGCAGCCTCCCCTTCCTAATCAACTTGATGAGATTATATGGTCTGCACCTTCCAGCCAGCATCTGAAAAATACTTCCCACGTAATTGAACTTGGGGACTAATTCCATATTGACTGGCTTCAGCTACTGAGGATATTGTTTATTGGTTTGACTAGAATTCTCATGAATGGATTCCTGTCAGGGCAGTTACCCCAGCTGTGGGTCCATGAGAGTGAGCTACAAATTCTCTCACACTTAAAATTCTTCATATATGGTGTATTTTGTCTTTCTCAGCCTTCTGGACTGGAGTATCTCAAAGGGTAGGGAAAGAGACTTTTTCCCTCTTTCTGTCCCACTAGATAATGACTAGGAAGAATATGGCAAACTGCCTCTCCTTGTCCATATGGCCTGAGTGGGGAGATCATGTACCTTGAGTTGCTGGCTACCATATACATTTCTACTTCCTCTTCTTAACACAAGTTAAAGAAAACAGTCTTATAGAATGTTTCATTTTAGTCTTTCTAAACAAATTTGGGAGCTTAAGAGATCAAGAATTTCTAAGTTCAAGAGGTGGGTATCCCCTTCCCAGAGGGAGAAGACTTTCTCAGCAGGAGGCTCATTGGAGAAGGAAGAGCAGTTCCACCAGAAATTGATGCAGGATGAAAGCCATGGCAGTAAAGGGCAGGAGAGGTGGAAGTAGGAGAGACTGCTCAGGTGATACCGTCCTAAATTGTAGGGGTAGTGTTTGTTCAACAGTTCCCTAAAGTGCCTTTAACTTCACTTCACTAGGAATAGAGGGAAAATATGATGAGTTACTATGTTCTATTCATGAGTGCTTTATTCATGGATTCTTATTTATGGCTGGTACTGTGTGTGTGTGTGTGTGTGTGTGTGTGTGTGTGTGTGTGCATGTGCGTGTAGGTTTGGTGGGTGAAATAAAGAATGACTCATACCTCATGATCATTTTACACGTTGAGTATCTGTCCAAGATTTTGGAACCATATTATACAAGTCTGGGGAAACCTAGTCATGAGTTATGCCTGACATTCATTCAGATTTTCCTGAAATTTTATTCTGGGCTGGAGGCAAAAGAAAGATGTGCCTACTTTGTACTCAAATTCTGTAAGCCTAGAGTCCAGGCAAGGGATAAGAGCATTGGGATACACCAGTAGTTCAGACAACTATCTGGGCCATTTGAGGGTTAAACATAGTTGATATATTCCATACTCACACTGAAGCTCAAGTGTTCCTGACTCTAAAACCCACCTGCCTTTCATCATCAATTATAGATCATAGGGTTGGAGATTAGAATGGACCTTTGAGGTCATCCAGTCATACACACTCCCTCTCTTTCTCCCTTACCTTATAAATGAGAAAACTGAAGCCCAGAAACATTAAGTGATGTAAGCTAGATCACACAAGCAGTTAATCTCAGAGGTGGGTTTCACACCTCAATCATCTGAGATAGTAAGAATCAGAGCCAGATATCAAACCCAGACCCTTGGTTCCCAAATTCAGCTTTCTTTACCTTAATTTAAGCTTTCTCAGTTTGAGAAACATGCTTATATAAATCCTTGTAGGGTGTTAACTTCCTGCCCAGCACAAGAAGGTGCATGGCACAGCTGACCAGTATTGCAAAGATGGTAAACTTGGAATAAAATGAAGAATAAGCATTCCTCCCTGAAAATTAGTTTTTAAAACATCACTAACTTTGTGTAATTTGTAGTACTGTTCATTGTGGAGTACGTATTTCAAGTCCTAGAGAATTGCTCAGGCCAATGGAATTTTCTACACTCCCTGCAATTCTGGCAATGAAATTCCAGCATAAAACTCTAATGGCTGAAAGTGAGGGAATGAACTGCATGAATTAATTTATAACTTTCATCACTGTGCTCATTGCAAGAGGTAGGATATAAAAAAATGCAAACACATTTTATAAAATTCTACATGTAACTTCAATTTTGATGAAAGTCATTTTGTCATTTATCAAAATGTCATTGAAAAGGTAATGAAGACTGATTCCCCAAGCCTCACAGGAAAATCAGTCTCTTTATTGTCTAGGCAGTTATACCTCAAAACCGTATCTGGGATCACGTTTGTACTGATGGCATTTTGAGCTGTAAACTCCATGAGGGCCAGGATCATACTTTCATTTTTGTTTTTCCTGTAAATTCTGGACTTAGTTCCCATGTGGGCATGATTACTGTTGCAACAACTAATAATAATAATAACAATAATTAGCATTTACATAGTACATTAAGGTTTCCAAAATGCTTGAAAATTTTTATTTCGATTAATGCTCACAACAATCCTGGGAGGTAGGTGCTATAATTATCTTCAATTTACAGATGAGGAAACTGCGCCAGATGGAGATTGAAAATTTGACCAGGTCACAGAGTTAGGAAGCATTTAAGGCTGGATTCAGGTCCAGCACCGTATTCTCTGCTTCCCAGTTTATTCTGCATGTCTTGAGATTTTTCTTGCTTATCTGAGGCTGAGGCAGTGTGATACAATGGAGAAGACACAGGACCTGGAGTCAAGTCTTCATTTGGAATTACACCTCTGTCATGAAGGTCATTTTGTCAGCTTTCTTTACTGAACCTCAGATTCCTTTACTTTGAAATGAAAGGGCTGGATGAGAGAGTCCTTAAGTTTCCTTCTAATTACAAATCTATAATCACTTCACTTGACAGATGTGGAAACTGACCCAGAGAGAACCTCTGAGTGTTAACCCAGTTTTTTGCAACATTACTGAAATAAAGGCCCACAATAGTATAGAGATGAGAGAACCTGAATGTTTCTCTGCCATTAGACAAGACTATTGGCTTCTCTTCATATGTGTAAACTGTCCCATTTCCAATGAATTTCCTTGAATATGTATATGAATAATACATAAGGCATGATCTTCATTGCCTTCAGTGGAGACCCATTATATGAATCAAAATCAATATTAAATCAAACACTCTGTTGATTAAAATGAGGGGCTTGGATGAGATGATCTCTAAGGTACCTTCTAACTCTAATATTCTATGAGTGTATGAGTCTACAATTTAAAAACTGTAATGGATGTAAAATGTGTTCTCATAACAGTATCCACGAATGGCATTTTAAAATGATTTGTACTTATCAATAAAGTATTTGTGGGGTTCTTCTTGGATGTCCAACTTTGGTCTAGTGGTGTCATGGGATACAGAGAAGTGTATAGTGCATTCAATTCAGTTGAAGAAGCATTTATTAAGTGCCTACTAATGCAAGTAATTGTGCTGGATACTGAGGATACAAAGAAAAAACAAAAACAGTATTAGCCTTCAATGTGCCTATATTCAACTGGGGGTACTGAATGTGTGAACAGAAAGATATGTACAACATTTTTGGGGAGTGGGGTGAAGACCACTCACTTGGAGGAGGGAGTCCCATTATGTCTATCTCACCAACCTTTTTTGAGCTTGCCTCCTAATCTTCACTTGTTCAATCACTGCACAAATTCAAACCTTAATGAACCTGAATCATTCTACTAGCTAGATTCCTAACTGATCTCCATGCCCCAACCTCCCTGCCTGTTTAGTTCATCCTTTAAGCTATAAAGTTTATGCTAATGTCACAATGTTTCTAAGCATAGATCTACATGTGTCACTCTCCTACTCAGAAATCTTCAGTGGCTCCCCATTGCCCTTAGGGTAAATACAAAATATTCCATCAGGTGCATGAGTACCAGACATGTATCACAGTACACCCAGAGATCATGACTGTGAAGAGCTAAGCCCAACTTCTTGGGACCAGTTATTCTCAATTTCACCCTAGTCACTTCCTACCCTGCTCCCACTGCTCCTCTACGGTTTCAGAGAACAAGCCCAGGCAAAGTTAAGACCAAAGACGCTCATCCTCACCTCTTGCCGTTTTCTTTTTTTAATAAGTCTTATTGATTTGTCTTGTTTTTCCAATACAAATTTTGTTGTTGGTCAATCATTTTCAGTCAGGACCCCATTTGAGGTTTTCTTTGCAAAGACACTAGAGTGGTTTGCTATTTCCTTCTCTAGTTCATTTAACAGATGAGAAAACTGAGACAGGTTAACTGACTTGCCTAGGTCACACAACTAATAAGTATCTAGGGTCACATTTGAACTCAGGTCTTTCTGACTCCAGGCCTAATGCTTTCTCCACTGTGCTACCTAGCTGCCGCCTTCCATTATAAATACTTATAGACTGTTCCAATTTTGTGAGAGATTTCTTGTAACAAAGTGAAACAATCCAGTAAAAGAGACTGACCAAAAAAAACCCAAAACAACCAGTGACCTTATCTGAAAGTACATGCGATATTCCATATCTATAGCATCTTCCCACCTCTCTCTTTTTTAAATGAACAAAATCTATTTTTCTCCCTCTCATCATTACCTCATTGAAAAAAAGAAAAATAAATTTCTTGCAACAAGTATGTATGATGAAGCAAAAAAATAAAATAAAATCCCACAATGACTATATTCAAAAGTATATATGTCTCATTCTGCAGCTTGATCCATCACCTGTTAACAGTGAATAGTATGTTCCATCATAGGTCCACTGGAATCACGAATCCCTACCATTTTTTTTCCCACAGTTTTAATCAGCTGCCCTCCCTCCCCCTTCACTTCTTTCTCTGAAAGCTGTAATCAAATAAACACTGATGTTACCTCTGGTTCAACCATATCATTGGACTACCTTATAGCATGCTGGTCATCCCTGCTACATCCCAGACCAAATCACCCTTCCTTTGTCGATTCATATGTACCTATATACACGTACATATGTCCATGTACACATACACACAGAGCTGTACACAAATACATACATAGACATAGACACACATGTGTATATATGTATGTGTGTATGTATATATATATATTATATACTGTCTTCCTCTTATAGAATATAAATTTTTAAACATGTGTGTGCATGTGTATATATACATATATATAATATACATCTTTATAGTCCTATAAGCCACTTCATGTATAGAATTCATTCTCTCCATCTCCATACCTGTTGAAATCTTTGTTTCATTTACACTGGATTAATTGCTATCTCCTACGTGAAGTCATCCCTAAAAGTCCTAGCTGAAAGCAATATCTCATAATCCAACCTTTTTACAAGGATGATGTCAAAATTTCTCTTTTGAGATCACATTCTACCTTATTATAATTATTTGTGCATATGATAGACTTGTTCAACTTTAAGCCCCCTCTAAGTAGGTTCTGCATTGGTTTTCATTTTTATGTCTTTCTCTCCCCTTCCTGCCCACATCTGCCACAGTACTTTGCTCATATTTCAAGTATTCATGATTTTATTCCTTTAGAAGCTTCCTATACAAATATAGATTTCAATAATTTTACAACTTAGTAGATGGTCCTTAGGAATTACTGTAATCAAAAGTATCATCACTCCATAGGCAAACTGATGATGGAACTGTCTGCACTGTATTAGTCCTCTGAAGAAAGTTACCTAATCTGTCACCAGATCTTCTCTATGTAATAAGACCTCCCAGAATTGGTGCTATGTTGGCAGGATCTTTGAAAACTTAGTATATTACCTATGCCATGTTGTGACATCAGAAGAAGAATATAGTCAAAGTCTTGTAAATGATAGACCTTAATGATTATAGTGTTGGTTTACATTATTTTCATGATGTAGCATGACTAGGGATATTTTTAGTTTAAGCTTTGAGAAACAAAGTTAGTTGCATAGATTAATAACTGAGTTATTGAAGTCCATAACTCCAACTGTTTCCCTATCCATTAAATGAAGCATGCACCTCCACCATAAAAATAAACCCTGATGTACATGCTGTGAACTAAAAACATATCAAAGTGTACCTAACAAGAAAATTAAGCAGTTATTCCCTTTTCTATTTCCCTTCAACTCAATTTGACAAATATTTATTGAATGTCTATACCATGCGATGTGGAATGCAAAATGATGTTGTAGAGAGCTGGGTTTGGAATCAGGAAAGCTGGTTCAAGTCTTCTCTCAGAAACACACTGGCAATGGGCAAGTCACTTAAACTCTCCATACCAAGATAACCCTATTAAAACTAAGTTACACATACAAACACTATAGCATACACACACATACACACACACACACACATATACACATATAGATGCATAACTATTTGTAAATAAGGTAAATGCACACAAGTGCAAATAAAAATACTATGGGAGATGTCAATAGGTGATCTGTATTAGAGGGAAGAGTTTCTAAACTTGGAAGAGTTTTCTATTTGGATAAGATCATAGGTTCAAATCCTACCATCCCTCCACCAAATACGGTAAAAAAAAAAAAAAAAGATTTAGGTGGTCTATGAACTTGGGTGGAAAGATAAAGCACATCTATATTTTTCACTAATCTTAGATTTCTTTTATGCATTTTATTTTACACATTGGTGTATTTTAGTTTATGTGCTTTACGAGAAGGGGACCAAAGGATATCAAAGGGGTCTGATTAAGACCCCTGAGGTTACATGCTGTAGATGAGCTCTCCTTCACTAGAGGTCAGCAATTGAAACCTTTATGACCATTTGTTAAGGTCATGGAAGAGGGGATAACTGATCAGGTGCAAAGTGAATTATATGGCCTCTGAGATCTCTTCCAATTCAAAGGTTCTGTGATCAATAAAGCAGCCTCTTCTCCCTACACTGTCTGGTAGGAGAAATGAACACACACACATACATATATACATACACATTCAAACATTATAGCATACATACAGATATATATTTATATATATATATATATACATATCTATATATATATAGATATATACACACACACATAGAGATGCATAACTATTTTTAAATAAGATAAATGCATACAAGTGCAAAAAAAGAGATGTCAATGGGGGGAAGAATCATTTCTGGCTGCAAAAATCAAAAAGGATTCAAAGAGGAGATGCCACTTCAGCTGGGTCTTGAACAATAAAAGATAATACAATGTTTTGTTAAACACTAATGTGTATGGTACACACTCAAGAAATGTAGAAGTTCAGAAGGAAAAAAAAGGAAACTTTTTGGAGGAGGGCTTGAGTTATCTTTGAAGATTCAGAAGCATTTGATAAAGGAAGAGAATGAAGAATATTTTAGGTACAGTTATCAAACAAATATTTAGAAATATGAGATCTCAAAGAAGAAGTCAGTCTTAGAGATATAGATATAGATGTCCACAGAAAAGGGATAGTTGAAGCAATTTAAACTTTTTTTAAATCCAGTAGAAGAGAATGACACTCTATTAAGTGAGAAAATGGAGTGTAGCTCCTTTCTCCTTAGACATGGCTTTGTGTGTCATTTAACAGTCTAGTGAAACCTATAAACCCCTCATTAGAATAATCATTTTTAAACACAAAATAAAATATGTAGATTAGAGAAAATTGAAATATAACTATCTAAATATTTTTTCTAAATTTCATAGACCCCAAGTGAAAAACTCTTGCCTTAGGAAGATCCAGAAATATAGGGCAATGATTTGGTGTGTTTGTGTGTGTGTGGGGGTGGATTTAATCCTAGAGACTGGGCTTGAACTAAAGGAACTGAAGAAGATATTGGGGAGGGGTGGGGTAGGAATAAGAGCTTCCTGCCATTCTAGCCATATGGACATGAGGTCCTTGCAGATAGACTGGGGTGGGCACGTAGTACCCAAGGCTATTGAGGAAGCACATTTATCATTTCGGCAGACTTCATGGATATGCTGGATAATGGCCAGCCATATGAGTAATCACTGGCATCTAGCCAGGATAGCAATGTCTATGCTGCTTGGGAAGTAGCCCAGTTGGAGAAGACTGGAAAAAAGATGGGAAGAAGTCATGCTGGTTGTAACTGAGGTACACTGGCTGCAGTTGGGTTGCTTTGGGGGTTTCTTGAATGGCAGAGACTACCACAGAGCCTGCCTTCTTAAAATCAGGGTATTAAGGAATTACTGAGAGGACTGGAGATCCAGCGCTATCTTCTGAGGGTGTTCTTTGCCCAGGAGACATCGTCAACCAGACAATGAATTCAATCAGTCGATAAAAATTTATTAATGCCTACTATGTGTCATGGATTGTGTTAAGCCCTGGAATTTGTTGACTTTGTGACTCAACCATGTCATAGAGGAATGAAGCCACTCAAGGAGTTATCTCTTCCTTTGGACAATCTTTGTATCTCCTGTCAGAACAGCTTCACAATACAAAGTCTCCAACTTGCTCAATTCTGATAGGCTCAAACCTATAAATAGCCATTTGGACTATATTACTTCATGGAAGAAACAGTTGATGTGAGGTTATAGGCGTGAATGACATTGCCAAGAAATGGAAATCTTAAGTTGCTGAGGATACTGTAATAAGAGACTTGCTGCAGGGAGATGTAGTGCTTCTCAGCTCTACTTCTGGAGTCAGAAAATGTGGTTCAAATCCCATCTCTAGTGCTTACAACCTGTGTGGCCTGAAACAAGTGACTTAACCTCCATGAGATTCAAGTTACTTCATTTATATAGTGAAGAGGTTGACCTAGATAACTTTTAGGGACCCTTCTTGCTCTAGTTCCTGAGCTTCACCTTCTCAAATCAAACCCTGAAAAGAGTGCCCTTCATTCCCATCCCCAGAAGTGCACCAAATACAGAGACTAAATAGCCAGTCCCCATTTGAGCTCTTCTATTTTGGCCCTGTTCCATCATAGACAAGTCTTTTTACCTCCCAGACTTCACTGTCCTTTCCCGTGTAAAGAGTGAATTGAAACAAGTGATCTTTAAGAGCCTTCTCAGCTATAAATCCTATGATTTGCTTATTCACTATTTGTCTTGTGTCTCCCTTCCCTCTCTACAGGGGCTGCTGACATCTTAATATTTGAAGGGAACATTGAAAGGAAACACAGACAAGCAGGAAAAAGGTAGGGTACCCCTAAGTTGGACTAGAGTCAATTCCATGCAACAGAAACTATTTCTTTTGAAAATGACTTGTAATAACCATGTAAGGAAATTCATTTGGCAAGAATATATGCATCAAAAGCTAGAAAAAAGTCTATGGAATTCTGTGTCTTCCAGAACATCGAATTGCAACAAAATCAATTTTTTAAAATTTAATTTCTTATGGACTTGGGTGATTTGAATATGTAACATGAAGAACTCTGGGGAGGCCTCAGGGATACCATCACTGACTATTTTGTGGTTTCTTGTACTGAATGAGACCTATTAAAAGATGTCCACTAAACATTTGTTGATCAATATTGTAGTCAGATGTAACGATTTGAATAGCAATAGCTAAAGTTTATATAGTGCTTCAAGATCTGAAAAACATGTTACAGATATCTCATTTGATCTTCACAACAACACTGAGAGGTAGGGGCTGTTATTATCCCCATTGTATGGGCGAGGAAACTGAGGCACAGAGACAGTAAGTCACTTGCCCAAGTTAGTACAACTAACAAATATCTGAGGTCAAATTTGAATTCAGTCTTCATGACTCTAGGACCAGAGCTCTATCTACTATGCAACCTAGCTGTCAATTATAATGAAAAATCCCAGGCAGGTAAGTGTATCTTACTGTTGAGGAGTCTAAATTTCCTTGAAAGATGATGTATCTTTTGTTTTCTCATCAAGTTTTGAAATAAAATGGCAAGTAGCCTTTAAAGGAATTTCAGGAATACTCATTCATAGGATCATAGGATTATAGTATCATAGATTTAGAACTTTCACTCTCAAGGTCATTTAGTCTAAACCTTTCCTTTTCTAGTTGAAGTGACTCAGATCCTAACAGGTCAAATGCCTTTCCCAAAGTTACACAGTAGTAAATGACACAGGCAGGAATTGAACCAATTCTGAATTGAAATCAAGATGGAGAAACTGAATGACTGAAATTGATTTTTTTTTCACAATCTAACTTCAAATTCAAGGACAAAACAGGAAAAATCACTAAAGTTTCCTGATCTCTATTTTGTTACCATATTCACTATATTATATTCCAATCCAATAGGTTTGCTGGTATCTGATAAAACCTAAAATAAAAAATCACCACTTGATCACCTACAGCTTGTTTTATTTATCTCTGTGCTCTCCCAGGCAGGCTTTGGTATTGTAATATTTATTCTTGTCTTAACTATGTTCCTTTCATATGCAGCATTTTTACTCATAATTATTAGTATATATACTTTATTATTCCTACTAGATCATAAACTTCTTAAGAACTGTTACTATATGTCCAAAGTTTATTTTTTCACCCAATGACAATAAAATCTCTTCAGTGAACACTGGATGCTTAATCTAAGTTTGTTGAGTTGAACATGCTGCTTTAGATTTGTTTGAGTTGAAAATTCACATGATACATCTGATTAGGGATGTCCAAAAAAGAATCCATTGTCTTTCTACCCAAATTCTCTCCTCTTCCAGACTTTTCTATCTATCATTCTTGAGGACATAATCATCATTTCGTCAACCAGACTCTCAACCTTGGTATCCTCTTTGACTCCTCAATCTTACTCAACCAACACACACGGTTGTTAAATCTCTAGGTAAAAAAACATAAGAGCTCCAAAAGTCAGGAAGATATAAAATAAGACATTGTACTGGTCATGGAATGGAGATGATAATTATGAACCAATTTTCACAGATCAAATTCAAAGAATTTTGCAACTAACTAACTGTATGGTTGAAGGAGAGGAAAGAATTTAAAATGATTCTAATGTTATTAACTCAGTTTACTGGTAGAACCATGGCATCCTCAACAGTAGAAGGCAATTTAGAAGAAGGACCAGATTTCCTGAGGGCAATGATGAGTTCAGTTTTGAGTTTGAGGTACCAGGGTGACCTGAAAGGTTTGATATCTACTTTTCAAGCTCTCTTGTTTTTTCTTTTGAGGCTACTTTTGGTGTCAGACTAGATCTAGTGGGTAATAGTTACCAGTCTTTCTCCATTTGGAATGAAGGCCAAAAAGTCTCTCTGAATGATGTATAATGAGTTACAGTAGATGTAAACACTATAAAAGGAGGTTCAAGAGGGGTTGTAATTGAATTACATGAATTATTAAGTACCATGAATATCTGTTCAATAATCTCGCCTCAACCTAACACAGATAAAAGGATAAAGTAGGAATGATTGGGAGGGAAGACAAATAAACTCATACCACAGACCTTGGGAGAAATTTTTCAGGCAGAGAAGCACAAATGCATGAAATGACCTCCCAACAAGGCACTGGAGAAATATAAAAATCAAATTAGCTGGCACTGGGCCAGTAATGGAAGAACTGTGTTAGTAAAGGTAGCATCCACAAAGGCCCATGGCCCTTAATTCATTTCCCAGCTTCCTCTTAATGCAACACAGATAGAAAGCAACTTCCTCTGCTGGGCATTTCCTTCTATTTGGTGAATTTATTTTGATTTTAAATAACTCAGGGCCTCTTCATTTCCCATTCCTCTTTAAACACCAAGCTTCTTAAGCCCCAGAGACCTTCTGTTTCCTTTCTTTTCAGGACCTGTCCTCAACCCTAGGATAGTGCCAAGGAATGTCACACCGGAGGTTGCTGGTTTCTTTTCTAGATCAGAGGACTTATAAGACCAGAGGAGTAGCCAAATATAGAATTCTTCCTCTGAATTTAAATCTCCCAGTTTGGTCTCTAAGAGTAAGTAACACTCTTGTACCAATTCTGATGAGGGCCAGGTTCAGAATAATGAAATCACCAGAGAAGTGATATAATAGTGAAACTTTGACTTTAACCCACTATTGGCTCAACAGATGGGCTATAATAAGGGTGTGATGCTGACTGCTTGTGGCCTTAACAAAGATGCCTTCCTTTTATAAGAACAAGGAGGAAAACCAGCTCTCCACTTAGGAGTGACCTCTTAAATTGATTTGGAAATGTGGGACTACCTCCATTCTTCCTATATCAAAAACAAGAAGACCTCCAATCATTTGAGTGAAGAAAATTGTCTTCATTTCCCTTGTATTGCTTCAGCCATTGACTTTCACTATCTTTGGTCTGTTTACTGACCTAATAATCTGCCCCCTGACTTTCATTTCACATCTGTCACAATTGCTCCTCTGTGTCTCTGACCTGTTTCTTATGTTATTTGGATATATCTTTTGTCTCCTGTCCCTTTGACTATTTTCTGTTCCCAGCAGTGATTTGGTCATGATTCTTCAGGCAGTCCTCCAGCTCCTTACTCTGTAGCTTCAATGTTCTTATGTTTGGCCCACAGAGCAAAACGATGAGGCCTCTCTTTGGTTTTGTGTGACTGTAATAAAAATAGCCGATGTTTATATAATACTTTAAAGTTTACAATCTGTTTTGCATGCAGTGCCCCATTTGAAATTTCTAACATCTTTATGAGGTAAAAGCAAACCTTCAAGTATTATTTTCTTCAGCTTACAAATGAGGAAACTGAGGCTTAGACAAGTGAAGGCACTTGCTTATGGTTACATGAGCAGTTAATAAAAGCAATAGTTGAACCCAGATCTTTTGTGTTCCAAGTCCCATATTCTACTCACAACCCAACTCAAACTCAAGCTGAGACATTAATCTTAGTCTAAGTTCTACTTAAGACAAATGTTTTGGAACTAAAAGGACTCAGCAATAACGCAGTCTTATCCCCCTATTTTAGAGAAGAGGAAACTGAGGCTAGAAGATAATGTAGTCATATCTCCTATTTTACAGAAGAGGAAACTGAGCCTAGAAGAGGCTATGTTGTTTGCCTCGAATAGTCAGCAAGTAACTGAATTGGAGAGGGAATTATAATGGGATTGACAGAGACAAATGTGCTACTTCCCAAGGATGACTGCTTAGTCCAACCACTCTGCTGTCAACAGTACATTTATCTATGTGGCATTCATTGATAGCTCCTTATTTGGAAGTCTCATGCTCATCCTAGTAGTTTGTGTATACCCCACCGGTTAGAAGTACTGAGTAGGTGTCATGTTCTAGAAGGTCCACAGAGGGTTAGTGGACTACTCTCCCCTAGTTCCTTCTTTCTCTACATCATAGAACCAACTCGTCAACAAGAAGTATGTATATTTATGGTTCTATCCAATTAGAACTTAGCTCTGAGCCCCCCTTCACTGGTGAATCCCACTATTACTATTTGACTTATGCTTCAGTAAGTACTAGTTATGCAGTCTTGGCATCATTGTGTCCGGTTCTCCCCAGAAACAGGCACATATGCTTCTTAGTTGTATGTATTACATAATTGTTTTAGTGTTATAGAATTAATAAGCAATTAAGGGATAGGGTTGACTCATAATTTCACTGGTATAGGTAATTCCACAGCAAAGAAACTGCATCATTACAAATGATTATCAAGAAGAGTTCCCCAGAAAACTGAGTGGTCAAGTGATTTTTCTTGAGTCACAAAGACAGAGACTAGACTCAGACCCAGATCATTCTGGTTGTCTATCCACTACACTGAATGGTTTCTTTAAGCAAATAAACAGTATTTAATAACAAGGACAGGATACATAACAAAACAAGAAATGTTTACTAAGCAGCTTCCAGCCCACCAGTCTTAAAATCCCAGGAAGTCTTGCCCTTTCCATTGTGATGCATAGGATTAATCTGAACCCAGGAGATCTAAGAAACATATAGTATGAATCCTGCTTTGAATGTGCAAAAAAATGTGAAATCATATAGTTTCCTCCCAAATGTTCAAATCAAACTTTAAGTAAGATCAGTCTTTTGATGCAGAAGCAGAAGCTTTAGGAATTCTGCAGCTGGGCCTTATGGTATTGAGGGCATGAAACTTGAGATCCAGTACAAACTGAAATCAGGGAAATGTCTCCTTTCTTGGATCTCACCTCTCTGGTTGCTGGCTGGGACTTGTAACCACTTTTGATCTTTGCTAGCTCATTATGGAAAAGGATGAATAAATTCCTCAGCCATCCCTAGAAAGAAGGTGCCTTTGTACTCAGTGTTAGCCACTCTCTCTCTCTCTCTCTTTCTCTCTCTTATCTCAAATGCAGCTCCTGCCCTGCATCTTCAGTTGTGTCTTGTGGCTCTTCCTCTCCTACATAACAGTCTTCACAGCTGTTGGGGATGAGGAAAGCACATTGATTGAAATGAAAATCACAACCACAATTCAAGGCAACATTTGATTAATACAAAACATTTAGTGCAAGAAAAATCCTGTAGATTTCCCCAAGTAACTTATGGTCATGATAGTCAGGGATGTTTCAGGGAGAGGCAGCATGTGATCTGTTTCTTAGAAGTTCAGTGGGATTTTGATAGATGGATGGATAGATGGAGGAGAGTAGA
Organism: Pseudochirops cupreus; assembly: GCA_028627135.1. Lineage (NCBI taxonomy): Eukaryota > Metazoa > Chordata > Mammalia > Diprotodontia > Pseudocheiridae > Pseudochirops > Pseudochirops cupreus. The sequence continues at coordinate 164,343,221 of CM053581.1, forward strand.
ATGAGAGCTTCCAAATGGAAGTAATACTACAAGACAATATATGGGGCAGGAAAAGTATGAATTGTGTTCAGGGAATGGCAAGTAGGTTAATTATATCCCAACTGGCCTCTTCCCATCTTCTTCTCAACCACAGGAGATATAGCTGGCCTTAAGCAGGAGTAGGAATCTGGTATTGTGATTTGAGAAGAGCACCTGCCCACTGATGTTTAAAAAATGTTTTTTAAATTGAATAGAACATGACTCCCACTGGCATATTACCATTCCAGGAATTCTCACCATTGGTCACACCCCAGGAGTAAGGCTTTGTAGCTGAGAAGCCTCTCTGTCAAGAGAAAATAATACATTGGAGGGTTAACATATTGATCCCTTCACACCCATTTTCACATTAGCAGAGATTAGAAAGGTTTGTCCCAGAACCAAATAGGATATAGGGCACATAGAATGACATAATCCTAGATTTTTTAGAACTGGAAGGAACAGAAAAAAACATTGAGTTTAAATGTCTCTACTAGATGCAAAGAGGCAGAGGGAAGTGAATAACTCTTATTTTATATAGCTTTAATGTTTACAAAGTCATTTAATTATCCATATTTTGGAAATGAAAACACTGAGGATTAGAGAGGAAAGTGACTTCTCTAAAATCACACAACTCAATAAAACAAACCAACCAGAACTGTGATTTGAACTCAGGTCAAATCTAAGTCCTCTAACCACAAAGTTAGTATTCTTTCAGCTGCATTCTCTCATCCTCATCCTTGCACAAGTTGTCTCTTGTTCTTGTAATGCCCACTATTTTCCTCTGACTCCTATCCTAGCAGCCTTTCCACTATACTAATGTGATAGACTCACAGCCCAATGCCATTAAGATAATTCAATTCAACAAAAATTTATTTTGAACTCACTAGGTACAATGTACTGTATAAGGAAACTGAGGTCAAGTGAAATTAAGTGACTTAATTAAGGTCACATAGCTAGTTAGGGTAGCTCGAGAATGAAAGCTCCATCTTACACTTGTATTTTGACTAGATGGAAGAACAGCAAAGTGAATAAGGATTGATCCAAAGCAGGCCTCTTGAATTCCCTAATTGACTTAAAAGCACAATTAAAACACCATCTGCTACATGAGACCTTTCCTTATGCCCCCTCGGCTGATAGTGGTACCCCTTGACATACAATAATTGTGTTTATTTATTTTATTATTTTAAAGATCTATTTTATTTTGTATTTTGGATGTTCATTTATATATTTTGCTTTTATATTACCTTCATTTTTCAAAAATTATTTCTCCCCTCTACTCACCCAGAGAATTTCCCCATCCCACAATGAAGGAAAAAGGGAAGAACAACAACAAAAAAAATCAGCAAAACTAACCTACACATTAGCTAAATCTGACAGTATATTAAGGGTTTCACATTCATAATTTCTTATCCCTGAAAAGGAGGGAGGTAAGCACATTCACATATCTCTTCTCTGCAACTAAGCTTAGTCAGTATAATTATGTCCTGTTTCCATTTTGCCGTTGTCATTCTTTCCAATTCCGTTGTCGAAATCTTTGTGAGTATTGTTTTACCTGGCTCAGCTTACTTCATTTACATCAGCCAATGTGTCTTCCCTGTTTTTCATATTCATCACTTCTAGGGTAAAACAATTTTTTCAGCGTGTGAAACTGAAACACATACACATATGTGTTTATGTGTACATATATGTATGTATATACATATGAAATGTTTAGTCCCTTAATCCTGTTTGCCTCAATTTTCTCATCTGTAAAATGAGCTAGAGAAGAAAGCGGCAAACCACTCCAGTATTTTTCTCAAGAAACCTCCATAAGGGGTCAACAAAAATCAGACGTGACTGAAAAACAATGTAACAATACTTTTTGATTTTGGTATGTCTGGCACATTTCTTTCTGTCTTTGATTTCCCTGGGTCACATGACTATCAATAGGATCTCTGCATCAGAGAATATGGATATGCTAGTCATTTTCTTTGCATAATTCCTAATTGCTTTCCAGAATGGACAGAACAAATCACAGTGCCAGTAATACATTAGTGTATTTTTCTCTCCATAACTCCTCCAACATGGATTATTTCCACATTTTGTTGTATTTGCTAATTTGCTGAGTATAAAGTAAATATTCAGAAGTGTTTTAATTTGCATTTCCAGTTTTATTAGGAATCTTGAGCAATAATATTTCTTATGCTGTTAAGAGTCTGTAGTTCTGAAAACTGTTTATTTATATACTGTGACCACTAATCCACTGTGAAATAGCATTTGATATGTATATTTGTGCTACTTACTAATACATCTTACAGACTCTCATCAGAGATATTTGAAACCAAGGCGTGCCCCACCCACTCCCACACTCAAAGTATCCTTTCTTATCCTATTTGCATTGATTTTGTTGATGTATGAGCTTTTCTATTGTTTGTAGTTAAAATGATCTATTTTACTTTTTTGTGATAACCTCTATCATCTGGTTTAGAATTCCCCCCAGCCACTGCTGACAGGTCCTAGGACTATAAGGGACCTTAGTGATCATCTATTACAACTCCTTCATTTTGCTATTGAGTAAACTGAGGTTCAGTGAAGTAATATGATTCACTCATGATCACATAACTATTAAGTGACAGAGGAAGGATATGAATTTATGTCTTTCTGAAACCAAAATCAGCACTCTATTCACTATGTAGCACTGTTTTACTAGAGCAGATAATGCTAGAAAATCTTCTAGAGGATAACTTCTGGTAAAATGAGAACATCATCCATTAAAGGGGGTGGGAAGATGTGATCAGGGACCAGACAGTATGGAAAAGTATAAGTTGATCATGAATTATAGGGCTGGAGGTAGCACCTCCATTAATGAAATCACCGATCTATTGCAGGATAATTAAATAGTGGAATTGTCTACTCTTTCTCAAATTTTCTTGCAGGCCATTGACTGGAAGGGTCTTTTGACCCTTATAGCAGATTTATGTTACCTCATATTAATGAAAAAGAAGAAGGAGGAGGAGGAGATGGAAGAGGAAGAGGAAGAGGAAAAAAGAAAGGAAGGAAGGAAAGAAAGAAGGAAGGAAGGAAGGAAGGAAGAAGGAAGGAAGAAGAAAGGAAGAAAGGGAGGAAAGAAGAAAAAAGAAAGGAGGAGGAATAGGAGGAGAAGAAGAATAAGAAGAAGGAGATAAAAAGAAGGAATAGGAAGATGAGAAAGAAGAGGAGGAAAAGGAAAAGAAAACAACAAAAGGAGAAGAAGGATAGGAGAAGGAGATGATGAAGAGATGATGATGATGGCAGTGGTGATGAAAGAGAAGGAAGAGGAGAAGAGTAAAGGCTGACATTAATATAGTGATTTAAGGTTTGATAAGGATTTTACATTCCAAACCATTTAATTCTCACAAAACCTTTGTGATATTATTACTATACTGTTATCCTCATTTGCACAATGAGTAAACAACTTCAGAAAGGTTAAGCAACTTGGTCAGGGTCACACAGGTATCTGAAAATGTCTGGGAACCAAACCTAGTTGTACTCTCCCCTAGCAAACTATAAACTCCTTGAAGTAAGAGTATCTGTAATTTTTCATCTATTTATACCCAGATATGAACATAATATGTTGTCAAATTGTAGGTGCTTAATAAACATTTGTTGAATTGAACTGAATAATGTCTCTAGTTCTTACAGACCTTCAAGGTTTACAAGGTTATTATCTATATTTTTAGATGAAGAAATTGAGGCCTAGAAAGTTTATAACCTGTTCAAGATTGCATAACTAATAAATAATAAAACCATATTTTCACCATAGAACAAACCTGTCTTCCAATGCTAAATCTAGTGCCCTTTCAGTAGCATCTTTCAACTCCATCTTTTTGCAGAGGTTATCTCCTTTGTTTAATATGCACCTCGTCTCACTCGTGTCTCTTGGAATCATTACCTGCATTCAAAGCTCAGCTCAAGCATCATTCCTTACCCGAGGTCTTCCCTGATCCCCTCAGGTGCTAATCCCTCTCTCCCCATCCCCCCAAAATCATCTCGTATTTTCTTAATATATCTATTTGTGTATACATATATGTGCACATGTTATCTCCCCCCAAAGAATGTAGGCTCCTTGAAGGCAGGACCTGTTTTCATTCATTCGTTCATTCATCATTGCCTAATATAGTGCTAGGCACATTGTAGGTACTTAATACATGCTTGTGAGATTAACTGTTGGCCTCTCTCTCTCTCTCTCTCTCTCTTTTTTTTTTTTTTTGGAGGGAGGAAGGCTGGGCAATTGGGGTAGGGCTGGTGCTCTATTCACTGTGCCTCCTAGCTGCCCCAACTGTTTGCCTCTCAAAGAAAATGAATGTATATGTTCCATTAGCAGGTACAGAGAATATTCAGAATCTTGCTGCTGCCATAGTCCCTCTCCCTGCCAGACTAGAAGAGATCAAGCCCATTAGGAAAACCAGTGCCAACCTTTCAGCCTCTCACAATTTATCATTTGGTATGCTTGGGAAAAAATTCATGGCAGCAGCTTCCTAGGAAAGTCATGTAAAGGCTTCCTACTAAACCAGTATGTGATGCTCTTAGTGAAGAAGCTTTGCCACTTTCTGTTCTGACAGGGGAACAGGAACAATGGGGAAAACAAGTTATTCAGTAAGCAGACAAGGAGCCATTTGTGGAAAAAAAAGAGCATGAAGCTTCATGAATATGAAGCCAACTGTCAGACTCTTATAAATGTTCCTTGGGTCGGTGCTCAGAACTGTCATGAATGTCAAGACCTGGGAAGCAAAAAAAAAGGCCATGCTCATTTTTCATTCCTCTAGTTCTTCAAGACTCTCAGTAGAAAATTAAATGTGACTAAAGGGGATAGGTGCCAATCCTTCTGCAGACCAGCAGAAGCTCAGCTCAGATATCACCTTCTCCATGAAGCCTGCTCCTATCCCTCTGGTAGTAAGTATTCTCCCCATGTTCAATTTCCTTTGTTTTATATTATTTACCTGTGCACATACATATGCCTTCCCTTCCACAGTAGAATGTAGATTCCTTGAGGGCAGAGGCCATTTTGTTTTAGTTTTTGCCTTTGTATCTCCAGGGCCCAACATAGATACTAAGTGAATGTTCATTGTGGTTTGTTGAAGTCTGGGGAAGTTGTTTCACTTGACTCTTGCTTTAAACTATCGAGTTAGCAAAAATTTTTCACTGAATTGAATAAACAGTTCAGTGTATCAATCAGTATCCCTGCACCGATGTCCCTGACTCTAACATATACACTGAAAGACATTCTTGGGGAACCCTGTAGACATAAGCAGAGCTGACCCCTTTTATTCATAAAGAAAAGCATCAAATTTTAAATTATTTTTCAGATTTATTTACTTATTTTTTACAAGCATTTATTTTTTCTACTAATGCCCTTCTCCCAAACTGAACAATTAAGAAGAAATAATAAAACCTTTATAACAAATATGCATTGTCTAGCAAAATAAATTTTCGTGTTGGCTATGATCAAAAATGTATATTTCCCTTGCATTTCAAGTCCTCAGAATTGGAATTTTGAACATTTTATGGTCTCCCATTAGTTCACCACAGGGGTCTCACTCAACATTGTAAAGGCCTTCTTTAATTTTCTCCAGACATTGTGAAGGTACCAGGGGAGCACTTTCAGTATCCATCTGTCATTTCTCTTTCTTACCCTATGACCAGTCCATTTTCTCTTCTTATCATAAAATTCACGGATAACATCTATTTCTCTTATATTTCAGAATTCCTCATTGGCAATGAGCTGCAGCCTGCTCACCGCTGTCATGTATCTTTCCATTGACTTCTGTGTGATATGCAATTTTATTTCTTCAGAGGCAGTTTTATTTCATATATTACTGCTATTCAACAGCACTGGTAGCACATTAGTAAGAAAATGTGGGTCTTTGTTTTCATGTGAAGTTTGGGGTCAGTTAAGGAGCTTTGTAATCCCACCTACCTTGCTTCTGTTCAATTCTGGGCCCAACTTGCTCTTCATCTACACTATCAGCCAGTTAGTCAATGAATATTTATGAGCTTACTACTTGCCAGTAACTTACTATATTCTAAGTGTAGAGGAGACAAGGCAAAGAAAAAAAAATCTCTGTCTTCAAGAATGGAGAACGCAGTATGTCAATAACTACATATTTACTAAGTAAGATTAGAGTTAATGGAGATTAATCTGAGAGGAAGAGGCACTAGTACACAGGCAGATCTGGAAAGGGCTCCTGCAAAAGGCAGACTTTAATTCAAGACTTTAAGGAATCCGGGCGGCTGGGTGGCGCAGTGAATAGAGCACTGGCCCTAGAGTCAGGAGGACCTGAGTTCAAATTTGGCCTCAGCCACTTGACACACTTACTAGCCGTGTGACTTTGGGCAATTCACTTAACCCCCATTGCCCTCCAAAAAAAAAAAATCAGAAAAAAGAGACTTTAAGGAATCTATGGGAACTAAGGTAGTGAGGAGGGCAGATGTAAGGACAGTCAATATAAAAGCATGGAGATAGATGATAAAGTATTTATGGTCTTTAAGAAAGAGGTAGCAGGCCAGTGTAGTTGGACTGTAGAGTAGATGGAGGTGAGTGAGGTATAAGCAGGGTGAAAAGGGAGGAAGGAGACAGGTTATGACTATATTTAAATGCCAAGCAGTGGACTGTATATTTGATTCTGGAGGTGAGAGGAATCTACTGAGTATGGGGAATATGATGAAACCGGTGCAACAGAAAAATCACTTTTAACAGCTGCTTGGTGGATGGAATGGAGTGGAAAGATACTTGAGCCATGGGGACCAATTAGAAAGCCATTACAATAGTATAGCATCTTCCAGATATACATAATGTATGACAAGCTCTATAGGCTGTCCTTCTGATTCAATGTTGAAAGCTGAGCAATAAGCATTCTTAATCTACTTGTTCTGTCCTCTATGCCTTATATGTTTGACTAGGCCAAACTCCTTTAAATGATTACAGAGCTCTTCCAGGAGGCTCTGCAGTGTTCTAGAGCTTGGTATAATCAGGACAATGTCATCTGCAAAGAGGAACCCTTACAGCACTTGACCATATATAAGAACTCCATTTTTGACCTGGTCTATGTGCTGAATGTCTTCTATCACAGTAGTGAGCTTTGGCAAACACATAGCTCCCAGTTTAATGGTTCACCTTGTGTATAGCAGAGGGTCATTGAACTAGGGTGGTAGCTAATGGACATAAAGTGATAGATGCTGTTGCTTTAGAAAAGACAAGATTTGATATTTGAGTGGATAAGAGGGGGAGCGACAAGAATATTTGGAGAATTACTCTGAGGATGTTGGTGCCTTCAACAGAAATAGGGAAATGCAAAAAATGCATTTTTGGAGAAAGATATAATAAGTTCTATTTTGGACAAGTAAAATTTCAGTCTATTTGAAATGTCCAAGAGGCATCTAGTGATGTAGTACTGGAATTGAGAAGGATACTTAGTGATCTCTATATCTATCTATCTATCTATCAAATCTCTCTGTCTCTCTCTAGCTCTCTATCTGCATAATACATATATACATACATACATACATATATACATACATACATACATACATACATATCTCTGGGAAATATATCTCTGGAGATGATAATTGAGCCCATATATACTAATGGATAGAGACAAAGGAAAAAAGGGAAATGATCCAGAATAGAGACTTAGGATGATTTGGATCATTCAGCAAAGGATAGAGAGAAGGAACTGTTTGACAAGTAAGAGAGCTGTGTGTATATATATATATATATATATATATATATACAAAAAAATCACAGAGAAGAGAGCATAGATGGGGAATAGATAGTCAATCATGTCAAGTGATAGGAAGGATGAGCCATGAGAAAAGACACTTAGATTTGATAACTAAGAGACCATTTTAAGAGCCTTCTAATGAGATAGAAACCACTCTCTCTCAAGGTAGTCCATTCTATTGAATTAACATGACTGTAATTTGATAACTGTACTTAGCCTTCTGAGTACTCCTCACTTTCTTCTCCCAAATGGCTTCAAAGAAGAAAGTGAGGCTGGTGACTTTGAACAGCCTTGCCTCACTTAAATCCAATTCACTTCCATGTCAACATATCACTTCTTTGATGTCATAGTCCTCTTCAAGAAGAAAGGACAAACAACATAAACCTGACTACAAAACAAATATAGTGGATTACTTCCTACCTTCTTACACATCCTACACTTCTCTGTCCCAGTTTCTTTAATATTTTTTCTTTTTTTCCAATATATTTATTTATGTTTAATTTTCAACATTCATTTACACAAGATTTTGAGTTACAAATTTTTTCTCCCCATCTTTACCCTATCCTCACCCCAAAATAGTGAACCTACTGAATACCCCTTACCTCAATCTGTACTCCGTTATATCCTTCCTCATCCTCCCCCCTAACTTTCTAGTAGGGCAAGATATATTTCTATACCCCAGTTCCTATATATCTTATATCCCAGTTGCAGATAAAAAACAATTTTTTTAACATCTGTTTTTGAAACTTTGAGTTCCAGAGTCTCTCCATTCTTCCCTCCTCACCCACCCCCACTGAGAAGACAAGCAATTCAACATAGGTTGTACATGTGTAGTTAAGCAAAACATTTCCATAATAGTTATATTGTGAAAGACTAATTATATTTTCCTCCATCCTATACCACCCCCACTTATTCTATTTTCTACTTTGACAATAGAAAATAGAAAATAGAAAAAAATTTCTACTGTCCCTTTTCAAAAGTGTTTGCTTCTAACTACCCTCTCCCCCAATCTGCCCTCCCTTCTATCGTCCCCCCACTCCCATGCCCTCCCCCCTGCTTTCTTGTAGGGTAGGATACTCAATTGAATGTATATATTATTCCCTCCTTATTCAATGTTATTCCCTCCTTATTCCCTCCAAATTCAATGAGAGTAAAGTTGACCCATTCCCTTTCACTTTTCTGCTCTTCCCCTGCATTGTAACAGTGTTATCTTGCCTCTTTTATATGAGATAATTTACCCTAATCTATCTCCCCCTTTCTCCTTCTCCCAATATATTCTTCTCTCACCTCTTAATTTTATTTTTTAGATACCATCCCTTCATATTCAACTCATCCTGTGGCCTCTGTTAATGTACACATGTACACACATATGCACCCACTCACATATATAGTCATACATACATATACCCTCCTTTACATACATATATACATGTATACATATACACACACATATTCCCTTCAACTATCCTCATATTGAGATAAGTCTCCTGAGTTACAATTATTGTTTTTCCTAAATATGTCAACTTTAATAAGTTCCTTATGATTTCTTTTTCTTGTTTACCTTCTCATGCTTCTCTTGCTTCTTGTATTTGAAAGTCAAATTTTTTGTTTGGCTCTGTTTTATTCATCAAGAATACTCAAAAATCCTCTATTTCACTGAATGACCATATGTTTCCCCAAAGCATTATACTCAGTTTTGCTGATTCTTGGTTTTAATACTAGCTCCTTTGACCTCTGGAATATCATATTCCAAGCCTTTTTATCCCTTAATGTAGAAGTTGCTAGGTCTTGTGTTATCCTGATTGTGTTTCCAAAATATCCAAACTGTTTCTTCCTGACAGCATGTGGTATTTTCTCCTTCACCTGGGAACTCTGGAATTTGGTTTGATATTCCTAGGAGTTTTCTTTTGGGGATTTTTTTCCAGAGGCAATTTGTGAATTCTTTCAATTTCTATTTTGCCCTCTGGTTCTAGAATATGAGGGCAATTTTGCTTGATAATTTCTTGAAGGATGGTGTCTAGGCTCTGTTTTTGATCATGGCTTTCAGGTAGTCCAGTAATTAAAAATTATCTCTCCTGGATCTATTTTCCAGGTCAGTGGCTTTTCCAATGAGATATTTCACATTGCCTTCTATTTTTTCATTTATTTGGATCTGTTTTATAGTATCTTGATTTCTCATAAATTCATCAGCTTCCATTTGCTCCAATCTAATTTTGAAGGAATTGTCCTCTTCAGTGAGTTTTTGAAATTTCTTTTCCATCTGGCAAATTTGGCTTTTTAAGGTATTCTTCTTCTCATTGGCTTTTTGGGTGTCTTTTGCCATTTGAGTTACTCTGTGTTTAAGGTGCTATTTTCTCCAGTGTATTTTTGGGTCTCCTTTAGCAGGCTGTTGACTCTCTTTTCATGATTTTCTTGCATCATTCTCATTTCTCTCCCCAATTTTTCCTCCACTTCTCTTACTTGATTTTCAAAATCTTTCTTGAGCTCCTCCATGGCCTGTGACCAATTCAAATTTTTCTTGGAAGCTTTTGTTGCAGGAGTTCTCACTTTGTTGTTTTTTTCCAGTTCCACGCTTTGATCCTTGTTGTCCCCAGAAAAGGATTCTGTGGTCTGTTTGTGCTTCCTCTGCTTGCTCATCTTTCTAATTACTTGATATGTTAGCTCTTTGCCATAGTGGAACTCTGCTTCCAGAATGGAGAGGATTTTGGTCCAAATTGCTGGGGTTTTTGCCGCTGCCAGAGCTATTAGGATGATGCCCTCTCTACAGCCCCCAAAAGCTCTAGCACACTGGCCACACACCCCAGGACCACAACCCAAGACCATGATCCAGATCTAAGCAGGTCAAAGCAAGAGTGATTATCCTCTGAAGGGTCACTTGGTCCCCCTACAATCTGGAGGCCAAGAGCTCTGGAAAGAGCTACATGGCAGCAACTGCAGCTGCCCTGGCTGCACCACTTCTTGCCCCATGGGCCAGGGCCAGACCACATTCTTCCCTCACCCTTTCAACAGAGCTTCCCACTGACCTTTTATTTTCTCTTTGGAGGTTATGGGTTGAGAAGTCTGGAAACCATCACAGCTGCTGGTAATTCACTCTTCTGAAGTCTGCTCTGACAGGTCCAGGCCACCCTGGGGAAGGAACTGCGGCTCACTGGGGACTGAGCTCAGCTCCCAGCGTGCTGTGATAGACCCTTCCTGTCAGCCTGCCAGGATACTTTCAGTGGGAGATTTATTTCTCTCTGTCACTTTGTGGGTTCTGTAGCTTTAAAATTTGTTTACAGTCACAGGTATCAGAAGTGGTTGGAGCCAGAGCCCAAACCAAGTTTGTATTTTTACTCCACCATCTTGGCTCTGCCCCCTCCCAGTTCTTTAATTAAGTTGCTAACTCTGCCTAGAATGCCACACACCCTGCATACGCTCCTTGAATTTCTACTCATCTTTCAGGTGTCATCTCAAATGCAATTTTTTCCCATGAACTCATCTTGATTTTCCTCCATGATATTCTTGATGGCTGACTGAATGATCTTTCTTTACATTTCTTATAATGCTAACCAAATTCTTTGATGGAATGATTGCTCTTCAAGATTAGGTCTATTTATTTATTTATTTATTCACCAATAAATCACTTAATTAGCACGTTCATTCCTTCATTTATGTATTATTTCTCTCTATATATATCTAGCTATCTACTTTGTATCTCTAGTGCCTAAAACAGCCTGTGGCCTATTTGGTGCTTCATAAATGCATGTTGTGTAACTGAGGACAGAGAGGGTGTCTTTTCTCTTCCTATCTGACCTAGACCTAGAACTTCACACAGTGTCCTTCATTACTCTTAGCAGGTTTCACTTGATAGCTATTTGTTGAACTGATTAATTGATTGGCGAGTGAGTTAATCAAAATCTCTAATTAACCATATTTTTCTTTGTACTCTAGTTTCATGAAAGGAAAGATAAATCATAAGAAAATATATTAATATGAAGAACTTTCTTTGTCTGAGTTCAGTATAAATTTAACCCAAGCTTTACCACCTCCTATATCCATTAGATTAGATGATCCAGACCTAAGGGTAATCATCTTCTCTATGTATTTATTTGATTGATTATGCTTTTTTAAAGTTTGTTCATATAGGTTAGGAATATGCTAAACAAATGCATTATAAATATGTGTGCTGGAAATAGCATAGGACTTGGAATAAGGCGTCCTGGACTTAAATTTCAGCTGTCACAACTAGTGTGTAAATGAGCTAGCTATTCAACTTTTCTGGGACTCAGTTTCTTACTTTGGGAAGTGGGCATAATATTTGCATTACCTCTTTCACAGGATTGTTATAATAAAATGCTTTTTAAAACTTTAAAGAGTAATAAAAATGTGTTTCTCATCGTCATCATCATCATCAATATTTGTTGTCATTCAGTCACTCCCCATGAACCACAACACTCCAGAGTGGCTCTTTTATCTCTTAATGTCTCTCCAAGTTCATGTTTGTTTGTTTGTTTTTACATGATACTATCTATCCATCTCATTCTCTGCCATCCCCTTTTCCTTTAGCCTTCAATATTTCCTGAAATCAGGGTCTTTTCCGATGAGTCTCATCTTCTCATTATGTGGTCAAAGTATTTAAGCTTCTGCTTCAGTATTTGACCTTCTAGTGAATAGCCTGAATTAATTACTTTGAATATTGACTGATTTGATCTCCTTGCTATCTGAGGGATTCTCAAAAAGTCTTCTCCAGCGCTACAATTCAAAATAATTGATTCTGCAGTGTTCAGCCTTCCTCATACTCCAGTTCTCACAGTCATACATAGCTACAGGAAAAATCATAGCTTTGACTGTATAGACCTTTGTTGGCAAAGTGGGTATCTCTGTTTTTTAGTATGCTGTCCAGATTTGCCATAGCCTTCCTTTCGAGGAACAAGCATCTTTTAATTTCATGGCTGCACTCAATGTCTGCAGTGATCTTTCAGCCCAAGAATATAAAATCTGACACTGCTTTCATTTTTTCTCTCTCTATTTGCCAGGAAGTGATGAGACCAGTTTCCAAGATCTTAGTCTTTCTGATGTTAAGCTTCATGCCAGCTTTTACACTCTCCTCTTTCACCCTAAGCAAGAGGCTTCTTAATTCCTCTTCACTTTCTGCCATCAGAGTAATATCATCTGAATATCTGAGATTGTTGATATTTCTCTCAGCAATCTTAATTCTGGCTTTTGATTCATCCAGCCTGGCATTTTTACATGATGCACTCTGCATATAAGTTAAATAAATAAAGTGAAAAGATATAGCCTTATACTCTTTTTCCAATCTTAAACTAACTGGTTGTTTCATGTTCAGTACTAACTGTTGCTTCTTGAGTCAGGGGCCAAACTTTCACCCAGCTCTTCCTGACTTGGGGAGCAGCTTTCTATCTACTATTCAATGCTCTAGTGTAAATTATTGGGATGTAATTAATATTATATTTAAATATACAATATTTCTCATTGTCTTGGCAATAGCCTTGGGAAGCACTCAGGACAAGACATTATCATTACTATTTAATGAGAAAGCTAATACAATGAAAAGTTACTTATTTGTCCATGGTCACACAACTAGTTAATAATGAGAACTGAGTCTAGAACTTGGGTCTTCTCTTTATGTTATGCTACTTTGTGATGACTCTAAGATATTGAAAAAAATCAATCATTAAAAAAAAAAACATCATGGGCTACTGGGAAGAGTGGTAGTTTTGAAGTCAGAAAGATCTGGGTCTAATCACTCTTCTTATTAGAATACTCTTCAGTCCAGATACACTGGCATCCTTCCTGTTCCACCAACAAGACACTCCTTCTCTTAGCTCTGGGCATTTTCACTGCCTATCCCCCATGCCTGGAATACTCTCCCTCATCAGATTTGCCTGTTGATTTCCCTGGCTTCCTTTAAATCCCAAGTAAAATCCCATCTTTAACAGGAAGCTTTTTGCAGTTCTTTCAATTATAGTCCCTTTCCTCTTTTAATTATTTCTGATTTGTCCTATATGTAGCATGCATATATTTATAGCTAAGGATATTGATCGCAATCAATATCTACATATTTGTTTGCATGTTGCCTACCCCATTAGATTGTGAGGCCCTTGAGGGCAGGGGCTGTTTTTGCCTCTTTTGCAACCCCAGCATTTACCACAGCACCTGGCACATGTTGTTCACTTGTTTCAGTCATGTCTGATGCTTTGTGACCCCATTTGGGACTTTCTTGGCAAAGATATTGGAGTGATTTGTCATTTCCTTCTCCAGCTCATTTTACAGATGAGGAAGCTGAGGCAAAATTGTTAAGTTACTTGCCCAGAGTTACACAACTAGTAAATGTCTCAGGCTAGATTTGGACTCAGGAATTGGTTCTTCCTGATTTCAGACCTAGCACTCTATTCACTGCACTATTTACCTGCCTGGCACATAGGAAGCATTTGATAAACATTTATTCAATGACTAATTACATGACCTTAGCAAATTCCTTCAACCTCTCTCAGTTTTTTCTTCTATAAAATAAGAGGTTTGAGATGATCTCTAAGGTACATTCCAGTGCTAAAATCAGTTCTAAAATCCTATATTAAATCATTATTAATAGAATACATTCAATAAGATAAGAGAATCCCAAATATATTTTTCCTTAAATCTCAGAACAATCTTCTCTTTAAATAGCCATAAATTCAGTTAACTCAAACGTTAGTTATCTAGGTGTTCTTGTTAAATCAATATTTTAATATACAAATTATTGGAAGTATCTCATGCAAGAGGGAAACCTAAAATGATAGTTTGTGTTGCTTTGGCTTTTCCTTGAGTTTTGAGCCCAGGAATTCTCATTTTCGAGGGGCCCAGGGAGAAATTTGACATACGCTAGAGAACAACAATGGTTTACCAATTGGAATTCTGAGCCATTACAAAGTGTTGGGATTATTTCAGGAGACTGGACAACATAGAGTAAAGGAATTAATAATTCTTTCCACCATTAGAAAGGTTCAGTCTTGTAGAGAAGATGATGGGTATACTAGGCTTCATTTTTTCAGAGGGCAGTAGGAGTCAAAATGAGCTTAAATTGTGGCAGGAGAAACTTAGGTCAGAAAATGAAATTCTTGAGAGAAGAAAAGGTTATTATATTTTAAAAAGAGACTTAGAAGGAAGGCTAGGCCATTTCTGACCCTAGGGGATTTCTTCCCACATTGTGAATATTTCAAAGCTTGGTGCTGGCTAAAAGAGATCTTCCCTAAGATACCCCACTTCTCCACTCCTTTCCAATGGCAATACATTTCTTAGTTTAACAGCACTGTCAAATGAAAAAAAAATCCCTTCAACTCTTGATTAAAATGACATTTGCTATTAGGGACTGTACAACAGACACAGGTAGAAGAGCAGGCAAGCTTCTGAGTGGCCTAAATGCACACTACAAGAAACCAAAATTGGAGCAATTTGCTGTAATTTAGAAAGATGAATGAGTGAATGAATGCGTACACTGCAGAAAATTATATATTTTATTTGAAGGTAAGATTGCACATCTCTAATCAAGGCTTAAAATCGGAATTAGGAGAAATTGTGCCGTAATTATTTTCTTAGAAGAGAACAAAGAAGTTATAAAAGCACCTAATATTTCCCTTTGAAGCTTTGGGAATGAAGACACTCACTTCACAACAAAAGTACAGTTTGATTTGGCTGGGTCTAGTAAAAATCTAGTTCACTTAGCCCTAAGAGCTTTTCATGAAAAGCTCTGCTGAGCTCTCTGCCTTCTCACTCCATTTCCCAGTCTGCTTTCTGATCCCTCAGATTTAAACAAATAATAAGTTAAAATGGAATGAGATGCTCTTGATAACTATTCATTTAGCTTAATATTTTCTTACCTGTTCTGAGGAAATGAGAAAGCATTGGTTAATTCATTTGAGTAAACATTTATTAAGCCCCTACAATATACAAAGAATTTTGCTAGGTTCTGGGAATACAAAGGCACACAAAAAAGAAAGTGTTCCTACCCTCAAGGAGCTGACATTCTACATAAAGGGGGAAAATAAACTATATATCATTAAATATGGAGCTTATTCATTTACCTTTTTTTTATTTCTCCTATATCCAAGGATGAGTCTCTGTATTATATGATATGGAGTCTCAGGAAAACATTAGAATTTTAACCCTACAGGTGAGCTTTCAAATTTGATTTTCTCACAGAGTCATCCAGAATAAACAAATAAACAGAAAGTGTAGCATCAAAAAGGTCCTTAGAAACCATCTAGTCCAAATTGTTTGACTTAGAATGTAAACTTTCTGAAGGCAAGAATAGTTTCCTGTTTTTCTTTATATCCCTAGTGAGTAGTACAGTCTCTGGCAGATAAAAATAGGATAGCAAGCTGCCTAGAAACCTAACTAGCTAGTTAGCTAAAGAGATAGATACCTAATAATTTGAGACTACCACCTCTATAAAATACCCAACAAATAGTCATGCATGAAGAGGAGCATAGCTTCCAGAAATAAGGTAATATATGTCATTATTCTATACTAGTCACACTACATCTGGAATTTTCCTAGCCTCTGAAAACCACACATTAAGAAAGATATCAAGTTGGAGAATATTCAGAGGAGAACAGGAGGTGAAGCAACCTAACAGTCCATTGGAGAACTGAAAACGTTTAGCTTGGAGATGTCTCGGAGGATGGAGGAGATATGAAAATTCTCTCAGTCGTCAGTCACATTGAGGCATAGTGATAACTAAGGCTTCCTCCTTTTGACTCCAGAGAACAGAAACAATGGGCAGAATTGGAAAAGAGGCATTAATATAGGGGCAAACAACAAAAACAAAACCAAATAAACTTCCCAATAAACAGAGGTGTCCAAAAGTAGAATGAACTGCCTCTAGAGGTCGTGGATTCTGCCTTATTTGAGTTCACTAGGAAGAAGCTGAATGACTCAACTATGTAATCGCTGTTAGTAATTTGCCTATAACTCTGAGGTCTCTTCCAAATCTAAATTCTGTTATTCCTTAATTTTGTCATGTGTGCATACACACATATACATAAATAGAAATACGTTTAATTTAATTTCTTTGACCTTTTCTTGAAAATGTCAAGTGAAAGGGACTTCATTTTCTCCAGAGGTGATCCATTCTACAACTCTGGCTGTCAATGAAATACAATTGACCACATTATCTTATTTCTTGGTGTTTTCAAGTTAAATGGCACAGTGGATAGAGCCTCGGGTCTAGATTTCAAAGACTGAGTTCAAAATCCAGCCTTGGATACTTGCTAGTTGTGTACCTGAGAAGGTCACTAAACCTCTGTTTCAGTTTCCTTAACTGCAAAAAAACCATCTTCCAGGGTTGTTATGAGGATCGAATGAAATATTAATTGTAAATTACTTAGCACAGTGTCTGGCATACAGTAAGTATTAAATGAATGTTAGCTATTATTATCATTACTAATCTACCTCACCCTAATGTTTTTAAGAATTATATAACTGCTTACTATGAAATACGAGACAATAATAAAGAGACAAACTTTTGCAGTGCGTAAAGAAAAGAAATAGATCTCAGAAGACCTGGTAACAATTTCTTTTTTTTTTTTTAATATTTACTAGCCTTGTGACCCTAGGCAAGAACAAAATACTTCATCTTCTTACTCTGGGCATTTTCTCTGGCTTTCCTCTTGAAATTCTGCTTTCTGCAGGAAGCCTCTCCTGATCCCCCTTAATTTTCCTGCCTTTGCTCTGTTCATTATCTCCAATTTATTGTTTAAATATCTTGTTTGGACATAGTCATGTCTATGTTGTCTCCCCTCACTAAACTTTGAGCTCATGGAGAAAAGGAACTGTCTTACTTGTCTTTGAATCCCCAGTGCTTAGCACAATGGCTAGCACACAGTAGACACTCAATAAATGTTTATTGACCAACTGATTTCCTCTTTTTGAGCTTCTTTCCTTCAGTGCACAATTGAGATTTTACCTGCTCTCAATCCAATCTGTAGTTGTTCTTAAGATCAAATGAAATAATGTATGAGAAAGTGCTTTATAAATTGTAAAGCACTAGGCAGATCTGGGATATTTTAAGGAAATAATGAGGCATAGAGGTTGGAGCTCTGGATTTTTGCTCAGAAACCTGGGTTTGTGTAAGAAAAAAAAAGATACCGGATGGGAAGGGAGAATGCAAGCATTGCTCATCATTGCACCAGAGGGAAGGTTTCTTTCATCGCTCTCATTGCTACAGGAACAGCTAAGGAGGTAAGTGATTAATTTCAGTTGAATGAGGATATTTATGGCCTCCAGGAATAGTAAAATTACTGGTATACTTCATATGAGTCACAGAATAGAATTACAGAATCCTTTCCAACCTGGCACAGACAGAAACATTTTGCTTACACCTGCTGATTGCAGGGACAAACTGAGACTCATTGGTCCTTAAAATATAGTGTGAACAGGTGATGTCCAGTCATCATGAGAGCAATGAATGGGAAGATTAAATTTAGATGTTCAAGACTTTGTGAGTGGAAGCAGTGACTTTCTTAATGCACCTCCTCTTGGGATTCAATCAGGGAGCTAAACCTTAGAGGCTGTCTGAACCCCCAGTGGTGGAAAGTGAGTAAGAATGGAAAAAAGACAAACATAAGATCACAAAGGGTTTCTGCATTTAGAAGGAGCTAGACCTCATATCTATTTAAATGTAGTCATTTTGCTTTTATTACCTATGATTTTATCTGATTAATTGCTTACATATTAATGATCCACAAAGACCAGATTTTATCTTTCAGGGTAATATAACTTAATTTTATGCAAGCCAAGATTTCTGGGAAACCATTTTTACCCCTGACACTTTTCACAACTTAATGGAGTAGTACTGTTCATAATCCTTACCATCTTGCCACAAACTGATGCTACTCTTTAGTCTCTTTGGTTGATTAGGAAATCAGTTGTTTGATGTCTGAAGTATTTTCTGGGCCTTTTCTGACTTCCCTGCCATAGTGATTGCTTTTCATTGGTTCAATTTCCAATGGAAATTGCTTGAAGACATATTGATTCATTGACTGTCTTTTCCTTAATTCTCATTTCATGTGGTCGATAGCTTCTATGGATAGATCTTATGACTGTATGCCATGGTTTCCTCTCAACTTTTTCTTTTATTCAAATTTATTTTGATTTTGAGCTTTGCTTTAAAAGTCAATGTTCTTACTTATTGATAATTTAGAAATGATTTCCATATCAGGAAGCAAAGATAGAATTAATTTTATTATATTTATTTAACCTTATCATATTTATATCAATTATATATAAATTAGAGTAAATATTTATATTAATTTTATTACATTTATATCTAACCATATTTATTTGTATATGAGTGTATGTATGTGTAATATTGTTTGGTGTTCACTAAGTCTTGTGTCAGTTGACTCTCTGCTTGAAGAAAATATTGTTTGTTTTTTACTGGCAAGAGGTATCTGTTTAGTCTACAAACCAGGGTGGATAGTGGGCTCAGTGAATAGAACGCTATCTGAGCTCAGACGTTTCCTAGCAGTTCTTGTGCAAGTCACTTAGCTTCTCTCTGCCTCAGTTTCCCCAGCTGTATACTGGGAGTAATCCTCATACCTACCTCCCATGGATGTTGTGAGAATCAACGGAGATAATATTTGGAACACACTTAACACACTGCCTGGCACACAGCAGACATTTTAAAAATGCTTGTTTCCTTTCTTGGATACTTTTGCTTCTTAGTCTCAAACCTTATTTCCAGTAACATGTCGAATCATTGCTGACTTCCTTCAACGCTACTACATTGAAGTCACTGAGTGCTAAAGGATGTGTTGACTTCCTTACTGGTATTTTATCCAACCCTTGGTTGAATTTTTCCACCTCTATTCATCTTCTCCAGCAGATATTGGTGAATTCATGGTGGCCTTCATGAATATATTCTCTGTGAGTTTTGCCAAATTAGATAGACTAAGAACCTCATTCAGTGATGTTTCTGATTGCTATTGAATACATAATTATATTAGCTCCATATCTTTTACTTGCCTCACTAAGGGAATCCTATGAACCATGCTTCCATTTAGCTTCACTTTTTCACATCATCTGATTTAATTTATATTGAGGGCGTACTTATTGATATGGCTAAATTTCTCCAGTAACTTGTTAACTAATTTTTCTTTAGAAAAAGATCATAATTAAATTACTATATGCTAGTGGTCTAGCACGCACAGAATCACAAATTGTTTCTCATGTTTTATCTTGACATACTGTATTCTGTATGTTTACCTTCCTATATTTCATATGTGTGTCATACTGTACAGGGTATCCCAAATATCTTAGAACCAATCTAAGTTATTACAGCTTAAACCATATGAAGACTTTTGGGACACTGTGCATATTGTGCATAATGCTATATTTCATTTCTTTTTAACTTAATAGGGACATTCATGATAATTTTAAATATTTCTACTCAAATATCACACTGAACTATATTAGGAAAACTGGTAATTCTGATGTTTTAGTAGAGATCTAATGATAAATTGCAAGGCATAGTTGCTAGAAAGCTAGGCTTGAAGTCAGAAAGACCTGGGTTAAGTCCTGTCTAAGCCATATATTGCTTGGATATGCCAGTGCTAGTCATTTAAGCCCTTGATATTCTGGGCAGCCCTCTGTGCCTTTCTACTATCTGTTCCCCAAGCTTGGAATGGTCTACCTCATCATCCTTACCTCTGAGTTTCTCTGATTTCTTTCAAAACACAGCTCAAATGCTGCTTAGTTCAGGAGCCTTTCTTACTTTTTTTTTTCTCAGAACTACACATATTTGGTATCTACCTACTTGTTGTCATGTCTCCTCTTCCATTAAAATGTTAGCTCCTTTAGGGCAGAGACTATAGTTTTTCCTTTTTTTCTTGGTTCCTAGAGCTTAGCCTGGACCATAGTAGGCACTTAGTAAATGCTTATCACATTGGTTGGATTTGAATCTCTAGGTTGCCAAGAAAGCATCACCTCTCTTTAGTAGAGGGAATTGTCACCTTCTACAACTGTACCTATATAACCCTATGTCAATGAAACAAAAGATCTAGTCTTCATACTACAAATATATATGCATATTTATACGTATGTTTTACATGTATATATACACAAGCATACATTATAGCATATATCCTTATCCTATATATGTTACCTATGTGCATTAAGCACATATGTAACACATAGCTTTTTAATATTTCTAAAAATCAAACTTTACAACAGTTCTAAGAGGTAAATTTCACTTTACACATTAGAAAACTGAAGCTACAAAAGTTGAAGTGATATGCCAACAAATCCAGTTAAGAGAATCAGAAATATTAAAGGATGTTGGGCTTGCCTTCATATGTTTCTTTAATATGGCGATAATAGGTATTATATCCTATGATATCTTGTCTACTTGGTGGAATTATTATTGTTGTTGTTGTTTTGTACTGTTTGCTTTTGTTTTTCGGGAGAACTTCTAAAAGTCCTCACCCAAATGAAAATGGAGGAGATTATCTTTCTACTTGAAAAAAAATATATAGCGTACTATGATTCCTCCCCGCCCCCACCTTTTTTACCAGTCCTAAATACGGTGCTTTATAGGTTCAGGCATTATATTTGTAAGGGGCAGCTACATAAACAGGAAACATCTGCTGGCCATTTTCTCTTTTAAAAGTTCTCTTTACAATGGCCACTCTCCACGAATAAATGAGTACCAGATCAGGTGGCAAGCCTAGAGGGAATTTGTGCTCTGGCAGCCACATTATTCTCACGTTTTCCTGAGGTGCATCAAGACAACAGAGTGGGAGATTTAAAAAAAATATATTTAAACACGGGAGCATCCTCAAGTTTTAAAGTGTGAAAAAAAAAAGAATAAAGTCACTCTGGAATTCAATACCCTAATAGTTTGGGGTGCCTAGTCAAAGCTATAATTTGACAAATCCTTCTAAATCCTTTTAAGTGAACTGAGATTTGATAAATGATAGATGATAGATAGACAGACAGACAGATATATTGATAGAGAGGTAGATAAAGCATCTATTAAGTGTCAGTCATTCTGCTAAGTCCAGCAATACAAATGTAACCAAGACAGGCAGTCCTTGTCAGTGAGGAGACCATATTTTAATGAGTGAAGACAAACATAATGGGAAGCTGGGAAAGGGAGGTGGGGAGGCGTGGACTGGTGCAGATATAGAAGTGGTACAGAGGCCTGGCTCTGAGCTAGGGAAGAGGAGTGCTTACCTGCCAGAGCCCAGCGTCCCTAGGGCAGATTCCAAGGTTCCAAAGTGAGGAGGAGGAAGGACATCAGCATCTCGAGAGACAGAAAGGGATGGTGGCTACAGCGGACCTACATCAGTGTGGGAAAGTCAAGGAAGAATCTGCCTGTATTTTCCCTTTCTAGACTATAAATGGTTTCTGTCCTTAACTGAATTTGTTGGGGACTTAAAACTAAAATTAAAATGTGACACAATGCATGGTTCTAAATACGTAGCTAACTACTCAATAAATAAGTAAGTGCTTGTTTGGGGCCAATCTTTTCCAGGTTTTTTATTCCTTAATGATCGGGTAGATGTCATGATGCAGTGGTAAAGCCTGAACTGGGACCGGGGTGGAGCGGGGGATGAGAAAACTGGATTCTGATTCTTCTCTTCTCCAAGATTAGTTATGCGACCTTGGGAAAGTGGCTGTTTTTCTCCAGGTTTCATTGTCCTTATCTGTAAAATCTATGTATAATGAGTGAAGAATTTATCTCTAGGTTTAAAATTCTGTTATCCATTTCATGATTCAGTGGGATCTGTATGGGAAAAAAGGAAAGAAAACAAATAGATGAATCACACCTATTGTCTACACCAGAGGTGTCAAATGGATTGCCCAACATTGTCAACCCAGATTAAAATGTAATTGAGGAAATGTTTAATAAAATTATAATGGAAAATAGATAATTTTAATATGTGATTTTCTAAGTCAATATATGGCCTATAGGGATCCCTGTATACAGTTTGGTGGATCTCTTTTCTATTTGAGTTTGATACCATTGGTCTCCAGGGGTGAGGAACCTCTGGCCTTGAGACCACATGTGGCCCCTTAGATCCTCAAGTGTGTCTCTTTGATTGAATCCTAACTTCACAGGACAAATCTCCTTAATGAAAGGATTTGTTCCATAAACTTAGACTGAGTCAAAAGACCACACCCGAGGACCTAGAAGGCCACATGTGACCTTGAGACTGAAGGTTTCCCACCCCTGGTCTAGGCCATAAAATGCACTTGAACAAAAAACTTACAGAATTTATCTGTCTATCTATCTATCTATCTATATATCTATATCTATCTATCTATCTATCTATCTATCTATCTATCTATCTATCGGGGATAGACACTACAAACTGACAATGAAATGGATCCTGAATTGGTTTGGAGGCAAGAAATTGGCTAGATAGCCATTAACATTCATACAGTGGGGTGGCTAGGTGGGTGCAGTGAATAGTGCACCAGCCCTGGAGTCAGGAGGACCTGAGTTCAAATCCAGCCTCAGATACTTAACACTTACTAGCCATGTGACCTTGGGCAAGTCACTTAACCCCAATTACCCAGCCTTCCACCCTCCAAAAAAAGCAAAAAAAAAAATTCATACAGTGTTTTAATCAGCACTTCTTAAACTGCGGATCATGATAAGTTTCTCCCTGAAACAAAAGGAGAATAATAATATTCTCCTGGGTGATTTTAACACCAAAATTCTTCAGGTGATACTGTGTGGCTCTAAGTAATAAAATGGTATTGTTTCCAAAGAGCTGAAGTTTAGAATCTACCAAAGAGTCATGGAAAGATGTAGGATAGGTATGTACAGATTATAATCCACCTCAAGTAAAGAATTCCTCAGGAGAAGTTGTTTGAAAGATATTGTCAAAGACATACAACTGTTTGGAAAATATGGTCTAGTCGTAGAGACAAAACAACATGTTCCATCAATACAGACACAATGTTAGAAAGAAGCAAGGAGATATCCCCGTAGGTCAAGTGAACTGCTTTGATGACTTTATGGGAACATATAGATAAGAGTAAGACAGGATGGGCAGGCATGAAAGGACTTGGGTCTGTGTCATTGGAGGGAATAGCTCCTGCATAGAAAAGGTCATAGGTCCAACAGAATACTGGATTAATTTTGTGGATAGGCCCAATATTCCCAACTTGGCTATAAGGTCCTTTCTTTCAGTAATTGCCTTTTATTCATCTAGGTATTGCCTACAGTGCATAACTTGTACACTTTCATTACCTAATAAATATTGCTGGTGAATTAGCCTAACCTGGATGAGAAGATGAAGGTTGGATCATACATACCTTTAATGAGGATTCTTTATTTATCTCTTTATTGATTGATTAATTTAGCAAACAGCAACAATTTTTAAATAAATAGTCTCATAGTAAGAAGAGATCTCAGAGGTTATCTATTTTAACTTATCACCAAGCAAGAATCCCCTTTACAACAACCTGACAAGTTGATGCCTGCTCTGCATTGTCGTTCTGGGAAACACCCAACTAATCGTATGACAGTTCCCTCAGACAAAGCTACCTGTGACTCAGTGTCCTCTCAGAGGCCATGTCCACGGGCAACCATAGATCATGATCCCTTCACAATATATTTACATTTCTTAGTCAATCAGAGGATATAATTCAACTGAAACGAAGATATTATCAAATAAGAGTAAGAAAAGTATGAATTAGATATTTTTGTTGTGGACCTAGGTCATCATACTCTTTGATAAATATATCAGTGGGAAGACAGAGAATGTGTAAGGGTAAATACACATATTGGAAACATGTCAGCATTTGTGGAGGGAGCAGCATCTCATACCTCCAACACTGAAGACTCACCAATGTCTTCTGGGGATGTCATCACACTGCTTCCATTGGGACTTCAGCTTTATGTCCTCATATATAAGTCTCAACTTTTATGGAGCTTGTTATCTTTGACAGATTAATAGGTATGGTGGAAGGGAGGGGAAGAAAACAAGAAAACAAAGTGCCTACTCTTTGCCAATCATTGTGTTAAGTGCTTTTACAAATATTATCTCATTTGATCCTCACAGCAATCTTGGGAGATAGGTGCTACTGTTGTCCCCATTTTACAGATGGGGAAACTGAGGCAAACAGAGATTAAATAGCTTGTCTAAGGTCACATAAGTAGTAAGAATCTGAGACCAGATTTGAACTCAAGTCTTCCTGAATTCAAATTTCCCTTATAAAGATAAAACCACTTTCCCTTATAAATTAAGAAACTCAAGAAAGGGGGAGAACTCATTATTCCTGAATTACCCATTCCATTTTAATAATCTAATTGTTAGAAAGTTCCCACTTCCTATGCCCCTTGTTGCTTCTGCCAAGCATAAACATTCACTGTGTTCAGGGCACTATGCTAGGGGCTAGGTATATAAAGATTTGAAATATGCAAAGAAAAATTATTCTTATGGGATGTGAAATCTAGGGGATGGAAGGATGAGAGAAGTATACAAATAACTACACAATTCAAATGAGAATATTACTAAGTGCCCCCAAGAAAGCAAAAAGAGAGACCAAGGAAATAGAAAATCCTAACAGGAAAGTTCCATGGAGGAGGTTGTACCTCCACTGAGCCTTGAAGGCAAAGCAGATTTTAATGGACAGAGATGGAAGTGGAGGTTATTCCACTCAGGTGACTTAGTGCAAAAATTCAGAACACTTTAGGGTTTCCTGAAGTGCTTTAACAAATACATTTTACATTTTATTTAACATTTAATTATCATGAGGGTGTTCTAGTAGGATAACTTCTGTTTATCATATACTCTGTCAAGCTGCATAAGGACAAAGCCTTGTTTTGTCATGTTGGTAACAAGTAGAATGAATTGTTGACTTTTCTTGGGTTGAGCCATTTAACTAGATTGCTTTTGTGGGGTTTACTCAAAGACATTCAGAAGTTTTTAGTTATTCCAGGAAGCCTCTGCTACTCCAAATCCAAGGAACTGGGCCTGTCAATTAACCATTAGTTTTTCACCCCAGGAATTTTTAATTTCAAAGGACAATCTCTTGGGCTTAGAACACATCCAGGCTAATCTCCTACATCTTCATATACAAGACCCTGCAAAAGTGAATTGCTGTTTCCCAAATAATAACTATTGCCTAAGGACTCTGATGCCCTGTGGGATCCTAAAGCCTGCAAGAAATATGCAGTGATGTGTACACAATTCCCCTTACTCAAGCAAGGAAGTGGACTTAGATATTTTAGGGAGAATTTCTGTAACACAATTTGAATTGAAAAGGTTTTCTGGTTAAACTTCATCACAGCAACCTAATTAATCTTTCTAATGCTTTGCTTTGGTTGTCTTAGTGCTCTGCTTGAAAGCTTTCAGTGACTCTATAATATCACTAGGAAAACTCTAAATTCCTTAATATGGCACTTGATGACCTTATTGAAACTTATAGAGTGGTGGACCTAGAGTTAGGGTTCATCTATTCAAGAGCAAACTTAGCATTAGACACTTACTAGCTTGTTACCTGGTAAGTTAATTAACCTTTGCCTCAATTTTCTCATCTGCAGAATTGGTTTAATAATAGCATTTATCTCCCAGGGTGGTTGCGACGATCAAATAAGATAATATTTGTAAAGCGCTAACAAAATACCCAGCACATAGTAGGTGCTATTTAAATATTGATGATCATTTTCATTATTTCCAAAATTTACCTCATTCTACATACTTTCATGCATTTTACGTTCAAAAAGTATAGGAATTAAATACTCACTGAACTTGCCCTGTACTCTTCAACCTTGGTGATTTCATACTGGCTATTCTTCCTACTTTCCTACCCTCCCTACACTGAGTATACAGAATAATCTGGCAACATGGATGTGGAATACTGATTTTGAAGCACAAATACCAACTGTGGTATTGACTCCCTGTATATCTAGCCTTTCTTTCTTGACCCTCCAGTGTAGGAAAAGAAGGTAAGGGTCCGACGGATGAAATTATTCCAATATTGAGGGATAATAAGAATCTCTGAAACTTGTCTTGAATCTACAAACCAGAATTCTTTTGGGATTAAGACCTTTGCCCTTTGTAGATCAAGGCTAAATGGTCAGCAGCGGAGTTCTACACCCCAGTAATTGACCAATCAAGCACAAAGACCCCAATCTACTCTGACTGATACATTTTCCATTTTGATAGAGCTGTAAGGGGTCTAAGTAACTATCTAGTCAAGCAGATGAGGAAATTGAATGCCAAGGAAATGAAGTGATTTGCCCCAAGGTCACACAAAGAATGGCAGAGGGAGCATACAAAACCAAGTCTTCCTATTCCAAATATAACACAGCCTTCATTCTGTTCTGTGACTTTTGATACATGTCTAAATAACACCTATAAGTGGCTAGCTTATTTACATAAAGATTTTTCTGGAGATAGAAGTCTTACAGTTTTTGATGTCCTTGATTATAACCTTTTGGGGGAGGGGAAAATACTCTCTGCAACTTTTTCCACTAATTTTTCAATATCTTCTCAATTTTCAGAGATTTTAAAAATGTGGCTTTTTGTGCTTTCAAAATTATAAAAGCTTCTGCACACACAAATTTCTTCTCTGTGCACTTTGGGATCTTGCAGTTCTTCACACAATCCTTCTGTAGCAGCTCTTACCAATTTGGCACATTGAGACCTGAGGGGATTAGGGGTTAAGAGTCCAAATGTGATGATTCCACTATTAAACATAATGTGAAAATTGTCCTTTAGAAATATTAACAGATCCTCTCTGTCTCAATCTCTTTCACTCTATTTTTGTCTGTCTGTCTCTATCTTTCCCCCCACCCCCTTCCCTGTTGTCTTTCTTCCATTTGTTTCTAGAAACATTCATACAGTGTTCTGCCTTATTTGCATCTTGATGAAGCATCCCATAGCCTTGAGTTCTCTTCTACCATTCTTCAGGATTTGGGGAGGCAACACCTCCCGCAATCATCTACCACCCTCAACTTCTAAAACATTTTTTTACAAATACATTTATATTCACCCTACCTGTCCTCAGCACACAAAGACATTTATATTCTAAACTATAACAGGCAAGGAGATCAAATATTTGATTGTCAAAGTTATTTTAGGGCTCCTTTGGCCTCCTCATTTTTCCAGTTGCATTTGAAAGTTAAACTTCTGTAGGAAATGATCATAATCAGACTCAATTTCTTTTCCTTTATCCATCTCCCATTTTTAATTTAGCTTATTTGAATATGTCAGATTTAAAATGTCTTAATTACAAAGAATATGTTCACATTTTTATTCTTTCTTCTAATGGGGTGTTGATTTTGATCTTTGAAATACTCAATGGCCTAACAGCCCACAGAGGAGGGATGCAGTAATGAATCTTGCCTTTATACCTTGTCTGTAAATTATAGCTTTTTCACTGGTGGTTATGTCACTTGGTGACTGTCATGCCCAGTGCCTTTCTGACTCTTTAAAGAAATAAAAAGAAAACAAAGAAACAAAAAATGCTAATAGATATGAGGTTTCTAAGCAGTTCATGTCTTTGGCTTTTTTCTTTCCTTGGAGGCTGTCACTGGTGAAGTAGATAGAGCAGACCTTGAGGCAGGAAATCCTGAATTCAAATTTAGCCTTAGATACTTCTTAGCTTTGTGACCATGGACAAGTCACTTAACTTCTCTCAGACTTAGTTTCCCCACCATAAAATGAGGAGAGCAATATCACCTACCTCTTAGGATTGTTGTGAGGATAAAATGAGGTAATACTTGTAAAGCATGTTGCAAACCTTAAAATGATGTTTCTTGTTTTTAGGGCACAGGATGAGAACACATTGGCCAACTTCTTTATTTGACTCTCCAACAAGAATTGTAAACTCATCTTTAAATTTTCTGCTTTTGTTTTTAATGAGATCAACATGATTCTTTTTTTCCTATTATTTTGTTATTGGACAAGAATTTCTAGTTGAGAAAGATAATTATAGGGGATTTTTAAAGAAGATACAAATACCTATTATTCTTAGTACATCTTGTTCTGCTTTATGCAGTTCTAGAACAGACAGAAATGGAAGGGGCTTAAAGATAGTAAAGGGCCATTTGTTATTTTTGCTTTGTTTCAGAAATGACCAAGGTCTAAGAATTCATCACGTAGTGGAGAACCTGTCTATTATTGCTATACTTCTCCACACTTGGGCTGGTCCTCAGAAAATAAGTATGATGGGTCACTGGGAACATATTCCAAGTCAAATCACTTTGGGGTATGCTCTCCCTCCTTTAAATATTTCCTGTCTATCTTGTACATAGCTCGTTTGTATGTTTGTTAGCATGTAGTTTCCCCCCATTAGACTGTAAACCCCTGCAAGCAGGAACTGTCTTTTGCCTCATTTTGCATCCTTGCCTCTTGTCTTAGCACAGTGCCTGACCTATAATCAATAAATAAATGTTTATTGAATGAAGTGGCATTGTAGATAAAGTGCCAGGCCTTGAGTTAGGATGATCTGAGTTCAAATCCAGCCTCAGGCACTTACTAGCTGTGTGACCCTGGGCGAGTCACTTAGCCCTGTTTGCCTTAGTTTCCTCATCTGTAAAATGAGTTGGAAAAGGAAATGGCAAACTACTCCAGTATCTATTCAAAGGAAACCCCAAATGGGCTCACAAAGAATGGGATGAAACTGAACAACAACAGAAGTCCAGCCTTGTCATTTTATAGGTTAAGAGACTGAATTCCAGAAAGGGTAAGTGTTTTGCCTTCATAAAGCGCTAATTAATTTCCACTTCATGAAACACCTCTCTTCCTTTATTATGGAATTCTGGTAGCATTTTTGGCCTGAAGCCTTTGCTGATCCACCCCCAATGGTAGTGTTTTCCCTCCCAAACTACCTTATATTTAACTATGTTGTATATATTTGTATCCATTAACCTTATATTTATGTTGTGTATATTTTTTGTGTGTTGTTTTCTTCTCTATTGGAATGTAAGCTTGTCGTGAGTAGGAATTATTTTTATACTTTATATTTCTTTCCACATTATGTAAGTGTGTGTATATACTGAAGATAGCCTTTATTGCACCCTACAGAAAACGTAAAACAAATTAAAAGGACTCCCTAGAGCATAGAACTAGTCTAGACGATTTTTCTCGTTGTCTTTAATAGTTACAGGAAATACAATAGAACTTCTCTTCTCCCTTGAAAATTAGATATTGGAGATCTTTCTGCTAGATTGCTTGCTCCAGCTGCTGCCATCACTGGGGCATAGTGGTTTCCTGGGGAAGGGCTGTTTGAAATAGCAGGCTTCCTTTTCCCTAGGTACCAAAGTCTATCCTTTATTTTCCAGTATCTGGTCTCTATCCATGTTCCTATCTCTCCTTTATTCCATTTCTGGCTCTGCTCAGCTGAATTTCCTTTTGAAGGCCCAGGTTATGGCTGAGATCCCCACTAGTCAAGACTCAGTTATCCTAAAATGCCTTGAAAGAATCAATCATTCTTAGTGGTGTATCCATGAGTCTCCCAAATACAGAACAAAAATATTCCCCATATACTAGCAAAGAGATATTCTCAGTCATCTCAATGTAGTGCTAGTGGGAAAGCTGACCATTCACATAGGGAAATACCTTTAAGGTTGTATCAAGAAAGACTTGATTCTTTAATTAATCTTAATTCTTTAAGCTTATTAAATTGACAGGGCCACCACTTCTGGTCACATCCTCTACCTAAGTAATGGGAATGATATCCAAACATTAAGTAATCATTTTATTCATTTACCCAATGAAAATTTGTTAAAATACCTGCTATATGCAAGGCCTTGTGATAGACATTAGAAATAATCTCCAAAATGAATGGTATCTTGCTACCCTCAAGGAACTGACAATCTAAAGATAGTTACACCAATAATTTCAATATGGGAGTACGTGTGCGTCAATAATTTTCAAAAGCTAAATGTCCTTTCAATTCATGAGCTTTGGGGAAGTTTTGAGTTCTCATCCAATATTCCAATAATCTTACCAATTCACATTGCCTTCCTATCATCTCCCATTTTGGCAAATTTCTAAAAAAAAATTCTATTCTAATTTCCCTTTAAGCTTTCCTTTCCTTTTCTTCCATCCTGTGACAAGGATTTTCCAGGAAAGGCAGAATTCATTCCATTGTGAAAATTTAAGCACTCCCAGGTCTATTCTCTTGGCCCTTGCAATATTTTCTAACACTTTCTGTCCCTGTTTCTGTCCCTCAACTTTCTGTTTCTCCGTCTTTGTCTCTCTCTCTCTTTGTTTCTGTCTGTCTCTCCTCCCACGCTTCTATTTCTCTTTTTTATCTCTATTTCTGTGTACTCCTTGGTTTCTTTTCCTGCCCTTCTCCTTATCACCCCATTCCCATTCTTAGATTTGTCCATTGTTCTTTTCTCCATAGACAGAGTGACATAAGCTGATAGTCCATAAATCACCTTGAACAAATCTCTCATTTTATAGATGAGGAAACTGAGGTTCAAAGAGTTTGAGTACCTTGTATAAAGTCTCACTGTTGGTTAGTGACAGAACCTACCCTACTGCATTGTTCTTTTTGTTCTAATTTTTATTCTGAACTTAAGAAATAAAACAAGCATTTCCATAACATAATAGAATAGGAAAAAATCGTGCACGAAATTGCAAATGTTATGTACAACTTGCTATTCCTTTTAAATATATAATAAAGTTAATGTGTAATTTTCTTTTTCCCCGTTTGTTATCCTCTCTGCCCTAGAAATGCTAACATTAGGAGTAAATGTGTGTGTTTATATACAAATATGCTAAAACCATTCTATACATACTTCTATCTATCCGATCTTTCTCTGTATGCTGATAGCGTCTTCCTTCATATTTCCTTTGTAGTTAATTTGGGTATTTATAATAGTCAAACTGACTTAGTCCCTCTAAATTCTTAAAACCATATCATTGTTACTGTGGACAAGGTTCTTTCATTTCACTCTTTATTATTTCTTGCCAGTCTTTCCATGTTTTTTCTAAGATTATTGAGCTCATCATTTTTTTTGTAGCACAGTGGTATTCCATCATAATCATGTGACACAACTTGTTTAGCCATTCCCCAATTGATGAGCTAGTTCAGTGATTTTTTACCCTATATATATATCTACCAATGTCTTTGTACGTATCTCTCCAGTTATTTAAATAGTGAAGAGTAAGAAGGAAAACACATGTTAGTAGATTCAGGCCTAATGTTCAATAACATAAAATAATACTAAAAAATGAGAAAATAGAAAGTAATTTAGCATCATGGGTGATTTGGTTTGTAATGGACATTAGACAACTCTGATGGCACAATATTTTGCATCAGTCAATGTTGGACATTAGTCTGTTAAAGTAATCATAGCCCTATTGAACATGAACTGTGATGCACACATATACTTATGTGCATTAAACCTGTTCTTGGATGAATATTGACATGTTATCCTCTTTATAAGTCTAAACACATATACCTTTAAGTATAAGTCCTAATACTAGAACGGAATGCTTTAAAATGTGAAGAATTATAAAGCTTTGTTGACATTAATGCTTAGATAATGAGAATGTTAGAAACATGGAAGTGTTCTTTCTTTTTTTGTTGTTTCACTTGGACTTTTTTTTTTTGATTACCAGGCAACATATTTTGCCTAATAACTCTCATTTCCACAATGTCATTTCCTCAACAGTCAGAAATCAGAATAGGGAGAGACAAGATAGCATCTCTGCTTGTAGCTGATAACAGGAATAATCAAATGCCCATCCTCTCCTGAGTATCTTTCCATCAGCCACTCTGTTCTAGGAGGTGCTATCTCTTAGTCAGTGTTCCATGTTCCATCTCAGATTCCAATAATAAGTGTAAAGTTTTATCAAATACATTCAAAAATGGAGATACCTCTCACATATAGTGTATCTTCAAGATAGCAAGCACTCTGGGGGGTACTGCAGACAATTCACTAAGGCATCCTGCTTAAAAACAATTTTCTCCACACAAGGCGATGCTTAGCTTTCAAATCTAACTCAAAAAGGAAGATATAGCGTGCATTGGTAACATTAATATTTTCTGATAATCTACATTATGGCGTTATTGGTTTTATGTAATTGTTTGCAAATGGGGAGCCCAAGAGAATGCAAAAAAGCCACTAAAAGTAGGATTTCAGTATTTGCTCAGCATTTATGCATTTGAAACCCATAAAAAGAAATGAATTTCTTTTTGACCTCTTAGTCCAAAGGATTACATTTCTATAAAAACTGTTTTAAGTGATTTTTATGAACATAGAATTCCAGGCCTAGAAAGACCCTTAAAGGTCATGCAGTCAGGCTCCCTGGATGATGGATGAGTCCCCTCTCTAACATCCCCGTGGGGATGTAATATGGTATTGTGGAAATAAAAACAGTATCTGGCATTTATATAATACCATGAAGTTTGTAAAGCATTTTATATTCACCATCTCAATTGATACTAAAGACAACCCTGTCAGGTATAGATCATTGATGATATTATCCTTATTTTACAGATGAGAGATCTGAGACAGAGTTTAAATTATTTACTCATGGACATATAGTTGATAATTATCAGTGGTGAGATTTGAACACAGTTCTCTTATTACACTCAAAACAATTTCTTATTTTGGTGTTTTTCTTTTCTCCTACTATATCATACATACTCTCTACAGTAGAAAGCACAAGACTGGAATGAAGATAATTGGGTTCCTCTCTCAGCTCTGATACTGACTCATTATAAGGTAGGACTCTTCCTTCTCTCGGTCTCAGCTTCCCTATCTACAAGTTGAAAGGAGTGATTTAGATGAGCTCTAATATGTCCTTTCAACCTCTCATAATTCTGTAATTCCATGAAGGGATCATCCAGCCTCTCCCAGAAAACTTACAAATGATGCCAAAATACTACGTCATAGCACAGTTAATATTTTTGTTAATTAATTTTTTTCCTTGATATTCCTGGGAAAGTTAAAGCTCCTCATTGTTAGGGATAAAACATTATAATAAATATATTATTATTATTATTATTATTAATGTTGGAAACTGAAAAGCAAAAACCAATTGACTGGAATTTATGTGATTCAGATTCTTAATAAGGAAACAGTCTTTGAGGGTTTTGTTTGTTTGTTTTTGTGCTGTTTGATTTGCAGGTTGTTAATATTAGAAATTACTTTAGAGGTCATCTAATTCAATCACTTAATTTTATGACGAGGGAAAGTGAAACTAGAGCCTCTTAAGGCGAGATTCAAGGTTGCACAGAAAGTTAGTGGTAGTATGGAGACTAGAATAATCAATCAGCAAAACAAGCAGGCATTTTAAGGATCTGTTAAGTGCTGGGCAAGGCATGGAGTATGCAAGCACAGAATCGAGATGGCATCTCCCTACATTCTCTTGGAAGCAGGCTCTCCTAAATCCTAGTCCAACAGCTTTTCCACCACCCATTTCTCTTATTTCTTCCAATATAATGTAATACCCAAAGGCAGGGACTATTTCATTTTTATCTTTGTATCCCTAGAACCTAGCACAATCAATCAATTAATCAATCAATCGAACATAGGAAGCTGCCACTATGTGCCAAGTACTGTGTTAAACACTGGGGATACAAAAAGAAGCCAAAGTCAGTCCGTGTCCTCAAGGAGTTTGCAATCTAATGCATATATACGAGATACAGAAAAAGTAGATAAATATAATCTAAGAGGGGATCCGTTAGCAACTGGGAGATAGGAAAAAAAGTCTCCTGAAGAAGGTGACATTTGAGTTGAGATATGGAGAAGTCAGAGGTGCTAAGAGGTGTAGGTGAGGAGGGAGAACATTCCACACATGGAATACAGTATCAATGTAAAGGGAAGGCAGTAGAAGATAGATTATGTGAAGAAAAGCAAATGGGCCAGGACAGCTAGACCACACAGTATATGAAGGAAAGAAAACTCTTAAAAATACTGGAAAGATAGCAAGGGGCCAAGTTGTGAAGAACTTTACATGCCAAAGAGAAAAGTTTATATTTGAACCTAGAGAGGAGAGGCAGCCAGTAAGGACCTAAATCATGTTCATTGAATTGAACTGAATTCTGATTATTCAATAGTATACAATTCCTCCTTCAAGCTGCCTGTCCCTTTACATACTAAGCCTTTATAGGTATATGTTGCAAGTAAAGTATATGCAAATTCTGTCTCTTAGGAACTTAATATTTAAAGGGGAGACCCTTGACACAGAATTGGCAGACAGCTAAACTATGAATTATGAATATCATATTCAGTTTGCAACTGTATATGCAATTAATATTTAATGTTTTCAAGGATCTGTGATTTCATTGGTGTGGGGATCCCCTGTAACAATGCATATCATAACTTCCCTAGGACTTAGCTGTTGAGATTGCAAGAGTTAACAGTTGCCAAATAATTCATCAGCCTGACGTGAATCCAATGATGAATCTCTCTAAACTTAGGGAGATTGGTCTTCCAAGCTAGATATGCATTCTTTTATTGGGCCATATGTGAAACCTTTCTGGTTTGGTAGGACTTGGCAGAGCTTGTGCTCTGCTAACAGACTCCAAGAACCCAGGATCGCTCCCCACTGTTCGTGGTATTTGCTCACTGAAGAGTTGGCTACCTTGTGATGAATATGTGACTACAGCAACTCATGAAGACCTTTTACTATGGGGAACCTGTGATCAGAATTCATGCAGGCTACACTCATAACTTTGAACTCATGGTTTCTTTAAAGTGTTGACATCTTAGAATCTTAAATACTTTAGAAAAAGAGTAGTTAGGCTAAGATGGCGGAGAGTAAGCAGTAACGTCTCCAAGCTCCCCAAGAATTTCGTCCTTGGGAGCTCAAAAGTAAATTTGAGCGGATTTGGGAGTGACAGAACCCATTGGGAGACAGAGAGTGACAGATTCCCAGCCCAGAGAAGTGCCTAATCAGGTCGGGGCAGGGAG
>CM053581.1:164379357-164398200 GCA_028627135.1 Pseudochirops cupreus
TGTAGTGAAAACTGTGTGGCCATTTTCTGTGATAAGATGTAATGTTGTGAATATTATAATGTTTTGAATGTTTGTCTTGATTTGTAATGGAATAAACAGAGTGTTCACTATATTTTGTAATCTGAACTCTAAAGGCTGTTCACAGTAGCATTCCTTTGGGAATCTGCTGGTGCATGGCATTACAAGAGGGAAAAAACCTTTTTCCCCAAGGGGCTTACAATCTATTGAAGAGAAAGAGATTTTAAAAATGCACAACGATGAATAAATAGAAACTAATTTCAGAGGGAAAAAGCATTAACCACTATTAAGGTCAGAAAACTTGAAACAGCTACTTCTTTGGAAATAGAGCTTTTTTCCTCCATGTTAATTTTTTGATGTTTACAGAATGGTTTATTTTTACAAACCACCGATAGATCAAAATACATACATCAAAATGAACAAAGAGCAAAATAAATGAATTGTTAGACCTGAAAAGGATTATTGGAATAATAGAGTCAAATTAGCGAGGCTAGCAATGATTTAAAGCAACACCTGAAAATAAAAGCTCAGGGCACTTAAATGACACTACTCATTAATGTGATAAATAGACTCCTTAGAGGTAAAGTCTCTCTCTTTTTTTAATCTCACTAAGAAAACATCTCTCTTTTTAAAAAATCTGACTCGACACTACCACTTTTTTCTTTTTCTTTTCTTCTGTAATTGATTGCTAAAAAAACAGTA
Source organism: Pseudochirops cupreus (assembly GCA_028627135.1). Classification (NCBI taxonomy): domain Eukaryota; kingdom Metazoa; phylum Chordata; class Mammalia; order Diprotodontia; family Pseudocheiridae; genus Pseudochirops; species Pseudochirops cupreus. The sequence goes on from CM053581.1 coordinate 164,380,078, forward strand.
CTGATCTCTGACTGAAACTCTGATGGGGGTGGGGAAAAATATTTTCATGTTGATACCTACCTACAATTGCAGGGTGCCCAATGTCAGCTTACAGTTGATTAAACTCAGAAAACTTATTTTTCCCTATAGGATTATAATAACAATAATAACAGCTCATATTTGCATATCACTTGAAGGTTTTCAAAGTGATATACATTATGTATATGTATACATACATATATATGTATATATTTGTGAGAATCAAATAAGATGAAATTATGCTGTATAAATTAATATATATCTACATAAGCATTTATACACACACACACACATATCACTCTGCAAACCTTAAAGTGATAATAAATGTGAATTGTTACTATTATTTGATAGGGGAAAAAACGAAACAAAACACTTTTCAGTTCTGAGCTGACATTGGGCATCCTGCAATTGTAGATAGTCATCATCACAGATCCAGATAATTTTATCTCATTTGAGGCAAGTGCTCTTATTATCTTCATTCTGGGGAAACAAATTCAGAGGTTAAGTGACTTCTCCAGATAATGTCTGAAGCCAGATTTGAACTCAGAAATCTCTGATTTCTAGTCCAGAGCTCTATCCACAGGATTCAGAGTTGAAAAGGGCCTTCAGGATTACTTAGTCAAACTTCTTCATTTTATGATTTTATGCATGACAGAACTGAAGTCCATAACTGGGAAATGACTTGCCCAAGGTCACACATAGTCAAAAATAGCTGCAAGATTAAAACCCTGGTGTATTCTGGCTCCAGAGTTTTCCACTCCTACTTTACCACACTGTCTCAAGGTATGAGGATTCTTAGAAACATGTAGAGAGGCTTTGAGGTTAAGATAGTGAAAGTACATTTATGATACCATTTGCTCAAAGAGAGATATTAAAAAAAACACTTATGGATTAACTTTAGAAAGATGGATGGATCAAGGCTATTTCTAGGAAACAAATCTAGGATTTTAAAATATTGTCATAGATTTATAGTTGGGAGGGATGTTAGAGGTTATTGAACCCAGTTCCCTTAATTTACAGACAAGGAAATTAAAACTCTAAGAGGTTAAGAAATTTGCCCAAAGTTATACCAGTGACTGAACTGGCATTTGAACCTGTGTGCTTTGACACCACATCCAGATCTTTTTCCACCGTACCAGCCTGGCTTTATGAATTAGCCAACCACCTTATGATGTAATGTCCTATAATATTCAGTGGAAGTTCATGATTTGGGAGCTCTGTGTTTTGGGGTGCCTCCCCCAATTTCCCCCAGCAGTCTTCAATCTGAAAGAAGTTTGCAGCTGCCAAGAATCTATTCCTGGCCCTGGCTGATGAATGTTATTAGAGGGGATTTGAATGGAATCCATGCTCTCTCTTAAAGCTGGGTTGCTGCTGTTTCTTCCTGACACCCCTCAAAGTGCCAGGCCTGTCTAGCACTCACTCACACTTCCCTCCCTAGCGTTGCTGTAGCTGTTTAAACGTGCAAGTCTAGAAACTCTTCATATGAAAATTTCATGCCTCCAGGTGCTCCATTGATTATTCATGAAGCCTTCTCCGAGCTGCCACCACAGGAGCCAATTGGCTCCAGCATCTTTAGCATATTAATGACCTACCATGATTTAGTGTACAAGGAGAAATACTGCACCACCTGGAATTTGCCTTGCAAAGCGCCTGCTGGTATGAGAAGAGATCAGCCTTTCCATTGAAAATGAAAAACTCCTCCAGTTTCTTTTCTAAGACTGCATGAGACATATTTACCAACTGACTAATTCAAAGGAGCAGGAGACCTATGGGAGCCTCAGTCTTCCCCAGTTCTGAGTTTCAAGGAACACAGGAACCTGTCTCTGCCTTGGGGCTCCTTGGAAGGTCCAAGGAGCTTCCATTATGGCCCCACAGGCCAGAGAAGGTTTCCTAGGCAGTCGCATGACTAGTTAGACATTACATCAGAATGAGTGAATATACCAAGGGCAGATTAAGTATCCGGTACAGCTGTAATGGCTCCTTCAGTGTGCATTACAGGTAGGTGCTGGGTTTCCAGAACATAGTAACACACTTATGGAATGCCCGGAAGTGAACCCAGCCCTGATAATTACTGACTGGCTGTGTGACCTTGGAGAGGCAAGTGGCTTCCCTTCTTTGGGCCGCAATTTCTTCCTCTGAAAATCAAGATGGCTTTAATAGATCATGGTATAAAACTCAAATAGAAACAGGGTTCATTAATCATACATAAAAGGATCCCTGGGGCTGAATATTGACTTGTTTTTAAAATGTAACGTTCTCTGTTTTATTGTATTTTCATTTACTTTGTTAAATATTTCCTAATTACACTTTAATCTAGTTCTGAAGCACTCTGGAGGGTTGAAGTTGGTGTGTTTTACACCTCATGATGATGGTCATTTCCATCTCTAATTAAGACAGCTGGGTTAAGGTTAGGAAACCTGAATGTAGCCTCTACCTTGAACACAAAGCATCCATGTTAGTCTTCCCATCAGCTCTGGTGGAGGTCAGCATTAGTTTGTGGCTAGACATGAATACACATATAACTGAAACACTCCACAAAACAAACGGACAAAATGCTAATGAGAAAACAACAATGACGAGCACAAGAAAAAAAGAAAATGTGAGCAATGAATTCCCCTTCAACAGCTCTCAGTGTAATGTTAAAGTTTCATGTGCTGGAGATTAATAACAGCCTCTGATAAAGCACAGAGGTGTTGTAATGTAGGATGCCAAGGAGCAAACAGGATCTCTTCTACATTAAAAGGACTATTGAATTTGCCAAGGAGTCTGAAAACCCAAAGGGATCTGCGTTTAGGGGCAGAGGAGAGAGAACAGACATTAGCACTGGTTGTAGGAACATGGAGGGGACTGGGAGTGTCATTTTATCGGAGTGGGGAATTCCAGGAGGAGGAATTTCTGCCAATGGGTTGGCTCTCTTTCTGCAATTTACAGTCTTAGAGAGTTTCCTAGAGCCCTCAGAGATGAAGTGACTTCCCCGGTGTCATAAAGGCAATATTCCTTAGTAGAAGCAAGATCTGAAATGGGGATCGTTAATTCTAAAAGTTCTTTGTTCCCTATACCGCGCTGCCTGTTACTGCAGGATCATGTTACAGGAATATATCATTTTCGTTTTTTACCTAAAAAATAAAGGACTTAAGTCGCCAGTGTTTTGGGTTTTTTCTGTTTGTTTGTTTTGTTTTTTGTTGTTTTTAAGACTGTCTCCTTTAATCATTCAGGCTAGAAGTGCATAAGTTACTTACAGCCCCCTACTTAATTTGATTGGCACAGGAACTTTTGACTCCTTGGTTTCCGAACCTGGGACACTTTGCCTCTCCATAGGCAATCTGTTCTGGTGGGATCACCCTGCTACTGCTGACCTTAGAACTGACCTCTCCCATTGGCTTAGCACACAGCATCTCAGATCTCCTGAGCTCAAAAGGGCCACCAACCTCAGCCGCCCAGGGAGTGGGAGATTCCAGGTGTGGGCCTGTAATGTGTGGGCATGATGATGCCTGGCTGCCAGCACATTTTTTACCAACATGTTAATAGAAATATTAAGGATGATTGGTTATCAAAGTAAATCAATGGATCAGTCTAAAGGTCAGAAAACACAAATTCCTCTCCTTTTCTTCTTGCAAGACTGACAGTATACACTTAAAAAAAAATTACCCACCACTGAATTTTTTATACTGACTTTCATTGCCCTACAGAAAACTCAAAGCTCTAATGATAATAACTTATCTTTAAGTGCTATGTAAATGTAAGTTATATTATTATTATAACTAGTATTGAATAGCACAATAAACCTGTTTCTTTACACAAACATACACATACGCACCAAAAAAAAAAGAAAGATCACTATCTTTATTTTTAGAAATGGGAAAAATGAAGTTTAGAAGGGTTAAATTGACTTACCCAAGGTCACATAGCTAATGTCAGAGACAGGACTTGAACCTAAGTTTTTTGATTGCAAGAACAATATTTGTTGTGGTGGTTTGATTTTTGGAGGCAATTGTAATTAAGTGACTTGCCTAGGATCACTTGGCTAGTAAGTGTCTGAGGTCAAATTTGAACTCAGGTCCTCCTGACTCCAGGGCTGGGGCTCTATCCACTGCATCACTTGGCTATATACTCCAGTATTCTTTCTAATGTGCCAAAGCTACCTTCAGAGCTGGAATGGGCCCTTGGAGAGAGTTGGACTACATGACACCCAAGCTCCCTTCTAACCAAATCTATGATGACAATAATGATGATTGATGACGATATTATCTAGGCTAGCTACTTCATTTTACAAATTAAGAAACTGAGGCCCAAGAAGGAAAATTTACTTTCCCAGGATCACTGAGTAGATTAGTAGCTGAGGTGATCAGGAGCCCAATGCTCTTACCTTTCATAAGACTTCTCACTTTATGGATTAGTCACTATAGGCTAATCATATCCATTATATTCTAAACCTGATACCCATTTTATAGATGAAGAAAATGAAATATAATTATAGAAAAAGACCATTGCATATTAGCTTTGGGAATAATGAATGATCTCAGAGGATATCCTTCCATATATAGCACAAATATTGATCCTACTCTGATGTCCAAGTATAGTAACTTTGTAGGTTATTTTCGTGTTTAATTATGAAGAATCATTGAATTTCATATCTGGAAGGCATTCAAGTTTTTTTAGTCTAACTCTCATTTGTAAAATGAGCTAATGAAAGTTAGGTCAATCAAGTCAATAATCATAGATTGTGATTACTAATGTGTTAGACACTTTGCTAATCACTGATATCCCCAACTGCTAGTATCCTTCCTCCCAAATTATTTTTATTTAATTATTTTGTATTAATTAACTTTATATTAATATTATAAATACTTATACCTCCATTAGAATGTAAATTCATTGTGTGTAGGCATTTTTTTTCATTCTTTGTATTTGTTATCTCCATTACCTATGATAGTGCCTGGCACACAGTAGGTACTTAAATAGTTGTTGATTAATTAATTGAAGATACAAAGAAAGGCAAAAAACAGGGTCCCTGCCCTGAAAGAGCTCAAATTCTATTGGGGTAGACAATGTACAGATAATTATAAACGTAAGACACAAATTAAATGAAAGTTAGGTGACTTGTCCAAGGTCACACAGTGGCAGGGTAAAGACTCAAACCCAGGTTTCCTGATTCTTTACCCTAGATTATTATCCACTATAATATATTATAGTGGGTAGTAAGGTAGTTCAATGGATAGAGCACAGGACCTGCTTCAGACACTTATTGACTATAACCCGGAGCAAGTCACATAGCTTCTATTTGCTCAGTATCTCATGTACAGAATAAGGACGATAATAATAAAAAATAATAATAGTATCTACTTTCTAGGGCTGTTGTGAGTATCAAATGAGATGATATTTATTAAAAGAAAAAAAAGCTCATCATAGTGTCTGGCACAAAGTAGTCATTATAAGTGTTAGCTATTATAATTTAGACTGTAATGTAGCTGTGTTTGCACATGGTCTGATGACTTATGAACATATTATTGTAGCTTTTTTAAAATTAAAAGCTAAGTGGGGGTAGGGGATGGAGAGAAGAAATACTGTGCTATGAGTCCCAGCATACAGGCACATTTCTCCAACTCTGAAGTTTGAAAAAAGGGCAGCTTGTTGTCTCAGTGGATAAAGTGCCAGGTCTAGATTCAGGAAGATTCATCTTCCTGGGTTTAAATCCAGCCTCAGATACTTAGTAACTGTGGTGTGGTCCTGGGAAAATCACTTAATCCTGTTTGCCTCAGTTTTCTCATCTATAAAATGAACTGGAAACAAAATGGCAAACCACTCCAGCAAAGAAAACCCCAAATGGGAGTTGGATATGACTGAAATGACTGAACAACAATGAGAAATGCTTAGGATGGTAAGATTTAGTGCTGGAAGAGCCCTCAGAGATTATCTGGTCCAACCCCTTGTTTTGCAATTAAAACTCAGAAATTAAAGGACTTGTCCAAAGTAGTAAATAATTGAACCAAGATTCAAAACCAGGGCCTCCAATGCTAAAACTTGTGTTTGCTCCATTCTGTCATACTTATAGTCCCGTTTGTCTATTCTCAAGTCATTGAGTTTCTTTAAGATTTTCTTATAAATCTATATCAAAGAGTGGACCTAAAAATATAAGAACAAGAAATAAAATGGTTGGTTGGGAGGTACATGTCAACATAATACTTAGGTTCATAACTAGTATGGGGTGGACTGGACTTTGTCCTAGGGAACTAACAGCAAGTCATAGTTTTGATCCTTATGTGAGCATCATTCATGTATATCTACTTACAGCTTAAGCTCATGGTTTCGTTACTGCCATATAACACCAATGTCTCTGAACTGTCATCCCCAGAGTCTCATTTCAATGGCTCCCTCTGATGTGGACTACTGTCCAGCCCAACCCCAGTAGGAGTAAAGGCTTGACTCTGGAAAAATGGTTTTCTTTTTTACCAGAGCAATTTTACCCCTGCCTGTGCTGTCATGAACCCCCTCCCTAAGACCAGTTGTTTTTTATCTCAAGTGAATGCATTCTTGGGTGTGTCTGTCTGTAATGCCTCCTCCAGAGATAATGTCACTGAAATGAGGGAAGGACTCAATCTAGAATGCCTATGGACTCCTTAGGACAGTCTTAGATCATTATGATTTGTAGGGACTTTACATGTTGGTTGCAACTTGCATCTAGGGAGAAACTATGACACCAAGACACAAAAGGAAAGGGCACAGCTCCAGCTCTTACTCCATGTTGTCCAGTGCACACAAACAGGAAAGGTATGCAGGTTTTATTTCCCTAATGGATATAGGCAGGGCACAATGAAGTTGATCAAATGGTAAACCAAAGTGATGTACTGATCAGACCAGAACTGGAGCCCATTATTAAATAAGGATTGGGGGCAGACTGGGGGCAGATAAAGGAGCAAAGAGTCACTCAGGCTGAAACAGCAGGTGCCTGTTTGGTGAAATTGACACAATCCAGGCCAAAGTCTCTTTGCTTGCTGGTGTATCCAAGAACACCATCCCAGGAGTCTCCACTTCCTTCTTACTTGCAAGAACAAGTTTCTTCCTGCTGTTGCCACTAACATGTGCAGAAGGAAAGACTAGACTGAAGTTCCAAATGCAAGTTACATTGGAGCCTCATATACCTTATTTAATGCCTATCCATATTTTTATGTAATTTGATAAAGCTATTAAAAAGTACATGGCCATTAACTATGATTTATGTTTAAGCTTATAAGTATGCAGTTTTGGATAAAGAGAAGAGAAGCTAACCCAAGGAAGAGATTTTTTTTCTTCTCAGTTCAAGCTGAGGTGGGGATGAATTGATTCAAGAGAGTGTTTCTACAGGTTTTTTTTGGTAGTATTTGAAACACACAAACCCATTAGACTCTCTTTGAACCTGGAGACAGAAAGGTAATAAGGAACAGAGTCTTAGGGGTGGTGGAATGTACTTTGCAGATGTACTTAGGCTCAGTACTGCTAGTGCTTAGCTTATCTCTCATTAAAGGATTCAGTAACACATACTCTGTGCACCGGCAGTCTCAACACCATGTAGGGATCTTACTTCCTTACATTTTTCTGATAATGCCACTTTCTCAAAGGCACAAAACATGGGGTACCTAATGAAATCCTTCTGAAATACACAGGAGTTTCAGTTTCTCTATTTATTTTGTAACTAATCAAAAACTAATTCTATTTCCTTCCAATTACAATGAGTATAGGGTATCAAAACTGAAAGGAGTCTTATGATGACAATTTAGTATAGTAAAAATAGTACTGAGTTTACAGTTGCTAGACCCAACAATAGTGGACATTTCTATAGCCCTTTAATGTTTGCAAAACACTTTATACACACACACACACACACAATTTGAACTTCACAACCACTCAATGAGGCATGTATTATGGGTATTGTTAGTCTCATTTTACAGGTGAGAAAACTGATGCTCACAAAAGTTGTATCTTTCCCACTGTCATATGACACGTAAGTCTCAAAGGCACAGTTTCTGACTGTAAATCCACCTTTCTTTCCACTGTATCATGCTACATAGTCCAACAACCTCCTTTTTATAAAGCAAAGTAAGTATTATGATGCAATATCGATTTGCGTCAGAAAATGTGAGCATGACTCCAAATGGATACTTAGCCAAATGTGAAAATGAGCTAGATGTGTACCTTTCTCTGGGCCTCAGTTTATTCATGTCTATGTTGGGAATAATGTTTATACTCTCTATTTCCGAAAGATATTGTTCAAGTGAGATATTATATAGTTTATTATCTGTGCCTTTTTCTATTGTAAAGAACTAATATAATAGCCACCAATTATATAGCATTTTTAGATGAACAAAATTCTTAATATACATATTATTTCATTTGATCCTCACAACTCTGTGAGACAGTTTCCCAGAGTGACTTTCCCAAGGTCACAGAACTAGTAAGTGTAAGATAGGATTGGAACCCAGGGCCTCCTGAATCCAGGTTCTGGAGCCTCAAGTGAGCTCTTACAATTATTGGGTACAAACACACAGTAAAATTAGCTACAGAGCCTGACTGGAACTCTGATATCCTGACCCAATTCAAAGCTCCACCATCCCTCCCAGTACTTTTTCCCCTCATGCTGCTGGCTTTTACACAATGTAATATTTAAGTCCTAAGACTCCTGTGGTTTCAATATTGAATCCCCAGGTCTTTTCAGGTATGCTGAGCTTTTGGCTATTCTTTTCATACAACAATTTAGAGGAGATATAGTCATAACTGTACTATCTATCTGGTAAGTATATACATATGTAATTAGATGGCTGCAAAATTATATATGTGAGTCTTTAAAGAAGGGAAGAGTTCAAAATTGAAATCCCAGCCTGGTAAATAACCTATTATGCCCAAAGCGATCCTGATTGCCTATTCATAGTTGAAATTTACATGAACCCTTGTTCATTAAAGAATGAATAGCTGCTAATTTGCAGCATTACCAAAGCAAAGTTCAGATGACAGAATAAAAAAAAAAGAAAGAAAAAAGAAAAGCCTTCTCAAATCAGAAATGGACCAGCTGTCCCACATAATCCCCACTACAACTTTCTTAATATACTCGGGGGCCCTATTTTTAAATTCTACTGCCTAATTAAAAACACTAGGAGGATAAAAGGATGCAGATTGCCAAATTCAAAATTAATAATAAAAGAAAAGATAAGAAAGAAAACTCCTTCCTCCCCACCTCCCCAAACAATATACAGAATCAATTCATTTGTGAAGGGTGATATTTTAGGAAGATTTGTGTCAGGGACACTAACCATCTTGAGCTCAACAGAATTATAGGAAGTTAGTGCTTTAAGGGACCTTGGAAATCAACTAGTTTCTTCTCCATTCCTGAATTAGTTGCAGAACCCAATCTAGATCCTTGTCCCCTTCCTCACAATTCCATGTTGTTTACACTGTGCTATGGTCCATAAATTTACTAAGGATGGGTTTTTTTTTTTGGCACTAGGGCCAAAAAATAAAAATAAATCACTATCCCTACCATCAATAGGCCTGCAGAGAAACTGGGGAAGAAAACTTCATACATGTGAATAGATAAATAACAGTGAAAGAAGTATTCTGGACCTCTTCTCTTTTGTGTCTACACTTTTTTTCTAGTTGACCTAATAAGCTCCCTTGAGTTTAATTGCCAGCTCTATGCATATGGGTCCCTCTCCTGTGTTCCAGCTTCTCATCACCACCTGCCTATTGGATGCTTTAGTGTGGATGTCCAGAAGCATTTCAAGCTTAACATAACTGAAACAGAACTCATTATTCTCTCCCTCCCCAAAAACCAATACCTCTTCCAAACTTCCCTGTTTTAATCAAGGGTACCATTAACCTTCCTGTCACCCAACTATACATGGTTATGCTCAATTCCTCACTCTCATTCACCCCATATAGCTATTTATTTGCCAAATCTGTTCATTCCTTCACAACATCTGTTGCATACATCCTCCTCTTTATGCTTACACAGCCATCATCTAGTTGAGACCTTCATTCATCTGTTTACTGGACTATGGTAATAGCCTCTCCTTACCTCCAAGTGTCTCCCCACTCTCAGCCATCCTCCATGTAACTGCAAAAGTGATTTTTTCTAAAGTGATTTTTTTGTAAATCTCAAGTCCTACTAGGTTACCCCCTACTCAATAAACACCAGTGGTTCCCTCCTCCAGGATCAAATATAAAAATCCTGTGATATTTACACATCTTTACAACCTGAATTCAACTTAGCATTCCAGTTTCATCACACAAAACTCCCATCCATGCACTCCATGGTCTGTCATGCTTACTTTCTTGATCTTCACCACACAATACTGCATTTACTACCTTCATGCCTTTTTAATGCTTGTTTCCTATGCCAAGAATGCTCTACCACTTCACCTTTATCTCCTGGAAACTTTGGTTTCCATCAAGACTCAGCTCAAATATTATTTTGAGGCTTTCCCCTAACCATAGCTGCTAGTCCATTTACCTACTGTAAATCCCCCCAAGATCATGCTATACAGTGAAGATATTGTGGCCATTTTAAATGAGGTTCCTCTTCTCTAGTTTTCTTCATTTCAAAACTCTTTGGCATCATGTCCTAATCTCTTATCCTTTCTCTTAATTTCTGAGAAAGAGATATCCCTCCTCCTTGCAAGGTCATTCCTTCCACATTTATACTTGATTCTACCCCCTCCTACCCTTTTCAAGAGACTTTATTCTCTACCATCTTCTCTGTCTCACATATATTATGTGCTAAGCACTGGAGGAGTGCTTTTGAGTATACCATCATCTTTCCATTCTCCAAGTTTGGTAATTTCATCATTTCCCTGGACTTCTCACTCTTTTTCACCCCATGCATCCAATAAGTTGCCAGATCTTGCTAGTTCTACCTTTAAATAATTTCTCTCATCCAACCCCTTCTATCCAATACACCTTAGTTCAGGTTTCTTCACCTCTTACCTCCATTATTGCAATAGCCTCCTAATGAATTTTCTTGCCTAAAGTCTCTCCCTAACTATAGTCCATCCTAAGCATTGTTGCCAAAGTAATTTTCTTTAAGTGCAGGATTTAACCGCATTAGTCTCCTACTCAGTAATGGGGGTAGGGGAAAGATATTTATTAAGGCTGGAAAGATAGGTTGAGGCTAGGTTGTATAAGACTTTAAACGCTACAAAAAGAAATTACATTTTATCCTAGAAGAAACAGAAAGTTATTGCACCTGCATTACTCTGTGACCTTGCCAGACTGGTTTTCTGTTTCTTTTTTGTCTTTGTATTGCCAAATCATAATTCAGCACCTGGAAAACACTGAGCACTAAATAAATGCTTATAGATGAATTGGTTGATTAACATAAACAATAAATAATCACAGAGTTCAAATGAGAAGATATTGTGAGTGCCAATGTTCAAGGAAGGCTTCATGGAAGAAGAGAAACTTGGGATGGTCCTTAAAGAATAGTTAATATTTGGAGGAGAGAAAAGGAACAGAGATTTCATGCCTTGTGAATGTAATTGTGTGAACAAATTGTAGGATCAATAACGTATCTGTTGTTGGAGCACAGACTATTCTTAGGCAAGTAGTAGGAATCACATAATTTCTATATCAAACAGGATCTCGGTGGCCATTGAATTTAATTCACACATGAAAATGAATCTCTGTAGCAATATGTCTGACAAGTCATTAGCAGCCTTTGTTAGAAGGCCTACAATGGGGGGAAAGCTACTATCTTCTGAGGCAACTGTTCTATTTTGATATAGTTCTGATTCTGAGAATATTTTTCTATGAGTATAAGATTAAATTTCTATCTTTGTAACTCTCTTTGGCCTCAGGCCAAATAGAGGGCATTTAACCCCTTCAAAATACGTAAAGATAGCTATCATTCCCCCATCTCTATTTCCTTCAACTTATGCTCATGGAGTATGGTCTCTTGACCCTTCTCCATCTTGTATGTCCACCCTGGACAATTACTTTGATTTCCATTTTATCAATGCCCTTCCTAAAATGTGGTACCTAGAACTGAACATACTAAGACTCTAAATGTAGTCCTACCACATCAGAGTTAAAAGAAATTTTGGTGAGATCCAGTGAAGCAAAGTTATAACAAAGATTTTCAATGGCATGGAATAGGAAGAAAAGCTATAAAATGTGAACAATGGAAAAGAGCCATAAATATTTTTCAACAAACTTTCACCATCAAGGATATTGGAGTCATCATGTTTGGATTCTAACTACACCATCTCAGGAATATTTCTGAAGGAAGTTTAAATGGCAATAAAGGAACATTAAATATACTGACAGGAATTAGACTGGAAAAAATAATCCTCAGAAGAGGCCATACTAGAAATGACACAATATTGGGATTAAGGAAAGATTGATAATAATCTGAATAGGCATTGAAAACACCCTTTATGAGAATATCAAGAAGGGAACAAAAGTATTTTAACAAACAACATTCCACAGTAGACCCTATATTTGCAGTCAAATAAATGACTGGAATTATAAAGAAAATAAGAACTCATTGTGCTTATTGCTTGATGGCTATTAGAAACATTCAATTCAGTAGGTTAGAATGTCACTTTAGATTCTTGCCTCCAACGAGGTGTCTTCCATATATATTTTTACAGTGACAATGTACCTCGTAAGACATAACACACAACCTTAATCAACATTATATTCTGAATTTTACAAAGCAAATAAGGCATAACATTTGCTTACCAAACTATTTCACACTGTCAAAAAAAAAAAGAGGTTCAATAAAGAATCCAAGCTGAAGGAGGAATCCCTATAGCAGTTTGTATTCTCCAGTTCATCCTAGATATAAATAACATGCTGATTTTATTCATCCCTGAAACACTGAAGAACTTTCTAAACGAGGTCCATGACTCAAAAGGGTTTAACTTCATTGTCCACAGTTGTTTATATAATGTATGAAGAATCTCTATTGTCCAGCTCATTATGATGTGTAGTATGTTAGATAACATATGGACCTTGTCCATCAGAATATATCTAAAACAGTTGCTTCAAGGACAATGAACTAGGTCAAGATTGAACAAAAGGAAGATAGGCTAGATGTTCTTTGAGAACTTCTCCAGTATATTTTTTAATTATCCCAAGCATATTCTTTTAAAAATGAAAGCCCAATTTAAAAAATGGAAACAAAAACTGTTATAATCTTACACTGATGTCAGGTGGCTATGAATTATGAAATATTTCAGCCTGTAAAGAACTAAAGTTGAAAACTAATTAAAAGGGCAAAGAAAAGGTTCATTTTGGGTATAATCAAAATGTAAAACATAGATGAAGAATAAAGCAGAAAAAATATAAGGATGCGATCATATAGAGATAAAGAGCTCTATCTATCTATCTATCTATCTATCTATTCAAAGGGAAAAAAAATGGTCTGGCCATTTAGTGAATGAGGGATAATCATGAGAGTGCCCTGTTAATTTCTTGTCCTGTCAAAAGGATGTGAGAAGGGTATCTACCACATTGGGTCTCCCTTTAGCTTCATCATGGAGAATTGTGGGGGAATGATAAATTGAGCATTCAACAATGGAAGAAATATAGGTAGTGTGTGATTGTGATAAAGGAGATTTCTAGATAATATGCTCTAGGAAAATTTTCAGGAGAGAACACTTTTGGTTAGTTGAAAAACTTAAGGATCAGGATGGCACTGAATCTGAACGTAAAAGAAGAGATGATTTTTTTTTTAAATCAATAAGGGTGATCTTTCTATGTAAAAGGGATAGCCTCCACAAGGACATAGAGTTAGGGGATGGCAAATGAAAATCGGGTAGTATTCAGTAGTCTAGTTTAACTAAAAAATAGAGTGCAAAGGGCAACAATGTAAAATACTGTTGTCTGATTGTAGAGGACTTCTTAAGCGTCTGAATTGAGTGAGAAGCAGTTTGGCATGGTGGATGGAAAGCCAGACTTGAAACCAAGGACACTAACTTTTTGAATCTGGGAAATTAACCTCCTAGTTCTCTAGCTATCTAAGACTCAAAGTTAAAAAGAAGGCACCAGTTTGTACTCCAGACTTCCTCAGTCATGCCACAAACCTTTCCTAAAGCCTCACTCTAGTCCTAGAATTCACACATTGAGAATACATTCTACCCCTTTTACTTCTCCCTCTGTTTAGATGGTTCTTTCTAGATTCTTGATTTGAAAAGGGTGAGTCATGTTCATTCCTCTCCAAGATACGCACCTGACTTCTACTGTGCCCCAGCTTTGAGTACTTGTGTTCCTCAACACTGTCTTCTAGCTTCCTCTTATGTAATGTCTTCCTCTCATAGGATGTAAAATCTTTGAAGGCAGGGGCTCTCTTTTCTTTATACTTATATTTTCATTCTCCAAGCTTATCACAGTGCCTGGAACCTAATACTCATTTAATAATGATTAAATGCTTATTGACTTACTGACTGGTAAATAGTTTCATTATGCAGAAGTTCCCTACACAGATGAAATCTCAGGTCTAGTTCCTATCCCTTGAGTGCTGAATTAGGATAGAGGGAACCTTAAAGGAGGATAGGTTTCTGAGTGACAAAAGTGAAGGGAGATCTGAAAGTGGCAATAGGAATAAAGAACCAGCATAGTGATTGCAGGGGGTGGGGAGAGGTAATAGAGAAGGGTCAGTCACTGTTGGAGAGGATTGCCAGAGATGCACTGTCATCTGTGAAAAGCTATGTCTCTATGAGTGTCATAAGATGGAAGAAACATAATCAAATATGCAAAAGGAAGGGAAGTTTATTAACTATGCAACAAAAATTACAGGGGTCAGGGTCTATGTAAGTGTCTATGATCAAATTTGAACTCAGGAAGGTGAGTCTTCCTGATTCCAGGCCTGGCACTATATCCTCTGGGCCACCTAGCTGCTCCAAATATTCAAAGTCTAATATTTAAAGAATTTGAATGGTAAACATAATTTGCATGATATATTTAATGTCTTTCCCTTCCACAAAGAGAACAATATGTCAAAGTTGTTCATGACATTCTGAAAATAGAAGGTATCTGCCCTTCAATTACAACATCTAGATCACTAATGTGTTTTGTTTGGATTTTTTTTTTACACACTATTAGTACAAAGTATAAGACTGAGGGTCATAGAATTAAAGATAGAAGAGGCCATCTAGTTCAAACCTACCTCACCTTATCTTACAAGGGAACAAAATGAAACCCAGAGAAGGTAAGGATTTCTCCAAGGACATACAGGTACTAGGTAACTGCATAAAGATTTGAACCCAAGTTATCTGCCTCCAAATCTATTGCTCTTCACAATATATAATTTTGCTTCCATGATTGCAAAATGATCCATATAATGTAGTTATTGTCAAATAGCTCAAATTACTTTCCTGCACTCTTGGCCAAAGTGGACTATTTGTTTTTGGTTTTGTTTTTTTCCAATATCTGATATTCTATTTCCTACCTCCATGACTTTATGCTCAGGCTGTCCCTCATGTCTGGAATTCTATTCCTCCTTACTTCTACCTCTTGAAATCACTACATCTATTCATCAATTAATTCAAATTTCCTCCCTCTGGCCACACTTATTGATACTTTCTACTTATTTCATATTTACTAATCTGTGCATATTTTGTTTCCTGTCAGTAGAATGCAAGTTCTTTTGGGGTCAGGGAGTATTCTTAGATTTTGTCTTAGTGATAGATGTTTGATAAATGTTGGCTGAAAGGAATGGAATAGATTTGAAAGGGCAGAAATCTGTTTTAATTATATGCAAAAAAAAGTACATAAACCTAATACAAGCTTGACCATGTTTCACACTTACAAGGGATTAATTTAGTTGTTATATCACCCTCCACAGTAAGTTATCTTTTTAGCAGGTACCATTCTTGCACCATAAGAGGGGATGGAATAATTTCTTGGTTGAACATAAACAGTGAAACTTTACCAACTCTTCTAGGACCGTTTCCAAAGAAAACCCTGCAAGTGAAGCCTGTATGAAAGCTATATGATATAAAGCAGTTGATTTGGAATTGAGAAAAGAAAACAGTTTCACCAGGGGATTCCCTTTCCTGCCTCCCACTCAATCCCTGGTTTGCCCCTTCATTGACCCTCAGAATAAAACGGTTTTCTACCTCAGAAGACTGAAGGCTTTAAATTTTAGGTTGTTCCTTCTGATGGCTGCCTGGAAATGGGACTACACACCCCCACAGCAGATTCCATCTCAACGGCCTGACTTTTTAAAACAAAAGAGTGCCTCTATCATTGAAGAAATTGCTTGGGAAGGAATCCTGATCAATATTCATGTCACTCCCCTTGCCACCCCCAACTGTAGGGAAGTCACACATCCAGCTGGGCCTCTGGCTGAGAACCATAGAAAGATTTTGACTAGAAATCTATTGCCCAATCCACTCCTGAACAACTCCCTCTATTGGGAAAGGGCTGTAGGAACCCCAAAATGAAAAAAAAATTACTGTGCTAATATTGAAATCACCTGACTTTGATTTAAAAAAAAACATCATTACTTGGGCTGCCTGGATGGGAAACCTATTCAAACTTTAGAAGTCAGTTTTCCCCAGCTTTTCTAAATCTAAGGAGCCTCCTTGGCTTTTGCCTAGCTCTGACTGACTTCAAAGAGCCCCTATATAGTTATTAAGTGGGATTAGAGACTAAGATGTGTATAATAGAGTAAAGAAATTAATCTTTTTTGGCATTGTTATGTATAAGTAAAAACAAAAGTCAAATGTACATGTCAAAACAAAGAACATGAAACCAGGACTTTGTACTTTAACATCATGGAACATTCAAAGATACAGTGACTTTATGAATTAACTGTAGTTGAATCCCACTTAGGAAACCATATGATATAGAAATGGTATTTTCAGAAATAGTAAATTTGGTGCTTTCTGTGACAGTCTAAGATTCTAATCTGCAGAGAAATTCCCAAACTGCAATGGTAGAAGGAAGTTCCTTACTTTGTAGTTCTTAAATAAGTAAAATCACAGGTCCAGATGGTAACCTAGTCCTTATCCTTCTCCTAAATTATGGTTATTTTCCTTTTCTTTACACCTAAAATAAACTGGCTTTATACCATAGAGAAATTAAAAAGTATCAGTCATCCAACAATTATTGACTAGGTACCCACTATGTGCCAAGAGATACTCTAGGCACCTGAGGCATAAACAAAAGGGATGAAACGATTCTTACCATCAAGGAGCTCAAAATATAAATATAACCTGGTGAAAAGAGGTATGAAGATAAGCATAGGGAGAGCGACCGGATCTATGATTTCTTTTTTTTTTAATTTAGTTTTTTTATTGATTTGTTTGTTTACTTTTAGTTTACAAGATTCAGTTCCACAATCCCTTGAGTTTCAAATTTTCTCCCCTCCCTTCCTCTCCCCCCCTGCCCATGGCAGCATGCAACCAAGTACAGGATCTGCAAACACTTTCACATTAGACATTAGTCTGGTTGTAAAGAAGGGTTGTAACCAATGGAATGAACAATGGGAAAGAGGAAACAAAACCAAACCAGAAAAAGAAAGAGAGCATGTAGTTTGCCTCAGCCTACATTTAAACTCTGTTCTTTCTAGATCTTTCTCTGAATGTAGACAACTCTTTCCATCATGAGTCTTTTGGAGTTATCTTATAACCTTGTGTTGCTGAGAAGAGTCCAGTCTATCAAAGTTGGTCGTCACACATATGTTGTGTATGTAATTGTGTACAGATTTCTCCTGGTTCTGCTCTTCTCACTTAGCATCAGTTCATATAAGCCTCACCAGATAAATATGAAGTGCATCTGTTCCTCATTTCTTATAGCACAATAGTATTCTATTACATTCATATACTACAACTCATTTAGTCATTCCCCAATTGATGGGTATCCCCTTAATTTCCAATTTTTTGCCACCACAAAGAGAGCTGCAATAAATACTTTTGTACATGTGGATCTTCCTCCCACTTCTATGATCTCTTTGAGATACAACCCTAGAAGTGGTATTATTGGGTCAAAGGGTATACAATTATTTATAGCCCTTTGGGCATAGTTCCAGATTGCTCTCCAGAATGTTTGAATCAGTTCACAATTCCACCAACAATGCATTAATGTTCCAATTTTTCCACATCTTCTCTAGCATTTGTCATTTTCCTGTTT
>CM053581.1:164398700-164428480 GCA_028627135.1 Pseudochirops cupreus
ATATAACCTATGACTCTCTCTCCTTTGTTTAGGGAGCATCATTTTTCTTTTTTTAACACAAAATAAAAATAAAGAAGATAAAAATAACAAAACTATCTGCTCCATGCAATAGTATAAGGAGTGTTCACACCTACCCCCCCCCCCCCTAAAACATTTATAAAGAAGGAAGGAAGGTTCAGCTATTATTATTATTAAAAGGACATGCTATCTGTATTGGTGGAGGTAGTACTCATACTGCTGAAATCCCAGACCTTTGCAGCATTAAAAGAGGCATGAGTGACTGGTTCAGCATTATCTAGTGGTTAGAGAATTGCCTGGAAATCAGGAGATTTGGCTATCTGAGCAACTTGTGAGAATTTAGGTAAATTATTTATCCTCTCAGCCTCAGTTTCTTAATCTGTCAAATGGAAGGAGTATACCCACACTTGTGAGGACATTCTGAAACCCAGATGTGTGATAGATGTGAAAAGTCAGACATCACACACACACACACACACACACACACACACACCCACACCCCCACCCCTGGCATAATCAAAATCCATGGAACTGATGTTCACTTTGGCTTTTCCAACGGAGAACAGGATTTCTATGGAGAGCTCCTATGCTTACTCGCCTTCCTATTTAAAGAAGGATAATAATGTCACCATTATTGGTGATCTAGTCCATTACACCCAGGCTTAATGAGGATTTGATGTCTTGACCAGGAGCTTGGATTATATCCACCTGCAGTTTGATGGTGCCTGGCAAGGGAAATTCACAAAGGGGAGGGGGGAGACAGCTCCCCATCTAATTTACTCAGACTCTGTGATTCAAGAACTTCCACAGGTTCTATAACCTTTTAGAGCAGGATAAGTGTTCTTTGGGACTGGATAATGGGAGAAAAGTAACCAAATCTCTATCAACATTTTTTCCTTCCTTGCCCCTAACCACTTTCCCTTTTCCCTTTTTTGTCTCCTTTCTTCTCTCCTTTTCCTCTTAAAAAAAAAGAAAACAACAAAACTCTCCTTGACTTTCTCTTACTCTCAGCTATTTCTTTCTTCTCTCAATTCTCTCTTTTCTCTTGCATCCTTTTCTCTCCCATCCTCCAGTATTTTCCATTCCCCTTTCTCTTTTCCCATTTTCCTATTCCGCCTCTTTTTCTCTCTCCATTCCTCTACAATCTTTCCTCCCCCCCTTTTATTTATCTTCATTTTTCTTTCCTTTTAAAAACCATCTCTTCTTCCCTTTCCCATTCTTCCCTACCTGTGACTTGACCTTTTGGCTTCCGTAAAACAGAAGAAACCACACTGTGGGAGGGGAGGGAGACATGGAACCATTAAGCAGTGCTGATGAGTCATCACAGTCAAGTGGAAAGATTGCAGCTCCAGTTTCTCCCATCTGTAAAATGAGATTGATTTTCCTTGTTACCATTATCTTTGAAAGTGATGTGTGAGGATGAAGGCAATAATATCTGCCAAGTTCTCTTTTCCCTTTGGGGTTGGAGGTGGGGGAGGGGGAGATTGTCAGTAAAGACCATAACTCAGGGTTTGATGAACCTCATTGGGTGAGTCCCTCATAGCAAAGCGGATAGAACACTGGATTTGTAAGCAAAGGACCTGGATTCAAATCCTAGGTGACCTTACTATGAATTTGAGCAAATCATTTCCCTTCTCAGTACCTGTTTCCTCATAGGTAAAATGAAAGAGCTGGGCTATGTGATTTCTATGGTTTTTTCCAGTTAAATTTTCTACCTCCTCTGGACTGTACTAACTAGTATCCCAAACAGTCTTCTGTTTTCTAGTCTAGGGTGTTCCTAATTTTTCTTTGACAGTCTAGGGATACCTATTGGTCCCTTCTCAGAATAATGATTTTAAATTGAATAAAATAAAATACATAGGAATTACAAGGGAAATTAAATAAAAAGTAACTTAGCTAAATATTTTTAAAAGTTCATAGACCCCAATCCATTCTACACAGGAATGCCTAGTAATCTTTAAAAATGTACTGGTGAGATAATATTACTTTCCTGTTACAGTGCCTTCAATAGCTTCCTATTGTTCAACCATTTTTCAGTTGTGTGTGATTTTTTATGACCCCATTTGAGGTTTTCTTGGTAAAGAGCAGTTTACCATTTCCTTCTCTGGCTAATTTTGCAGATGAGGAAACTGAGGCAAACAGAGTGAAGTGACTTGCCCAGCATCACAGAGTCAGTGTCTGAGCCCAAATTTGAGCTCAGGGAGATGTCTTCCAGGCCCAGTGCTCCATTCACTGTACCACCTAGTTGCAAAAAATAGATGAGGAAACTGAGGTAAACAGAATTAAATTACTTTCCCAGGATTAATTAATAAGTGTCTGAAGCTGGATTTAAACTCAGGAAGAGGAATCTTCCTGACTCTAGGCCTGGCACTTTATCTGCTGTGCCACCTAGTTGCCCCACTTCCTAAAGCCTATCACATAAAATACAAACTCTTTAGCCTAGTATCTAAAGCCTCAAAATTACCTTTGCAAGACTATTCACTCTACTCCACTCTAAGTGCCCTCTATTCTAGTCATACTGTTTTATCAGTCTTCACTGTTTTATTATTATATCCTTTCTTACCTCTGTGCCTTTGTATAAATAGCTCCCCTCCATCTTGATTGTCCTACCCTTTTGCTCATACCTAGTTGAAATTCTTGCTGTCTTGCAATGCTCATTTCAAATACCACTTTGTCCAAGAAGCCATTCTTCCTTCTCCTGCATTAAAATAATCTTTCTCTCCTAGGAATTCCAAAAACACCGTTTTTTCCCCTCTCTTATGTTTTCACAACTTCTAGTTTTATAGTTTGTGTGTGTGTGTGTGTGTGTGTGTGTGTCTTTGTGTTTTATCTATATTGCTAGATTATAAGGTCCTTGAAGAAGAAAAAAATGTTATTTTTTTGTGTCTGTCTTAGTACATGACCTAAGGTTTTTATAAAGAACTTTTTTAATGTTTGTTAAGATGAGTGAAAATGACCTCTTACCACTTTTGCCTCAAATAGTCCTTTTGCTCAAATCTTTACAAACTGTATGACCTCACTGAGAAAGATAGAATACAACTAAGAAACCCTTTGATGAATAGCCCACATTCTAATTGGTAAACATTGATCAAAAGTAATCCCTCATGTTTGTATGGCACAATTTACAAAGCATTTTCACATTCACCATATCCTTTTATTTTCACAACTAGATGTGATAGACAATTTTATTTATTCAATAACCACTCACTAAGTGAAAAGCACCTTTCTGGTTGGTTGGTTGTTGTGTATGTTCTCAAAGAGGACCAAAATGACATCACTCTGCTAAAATTAAGTTGCAGTGTGTCTGTCCATTATGGTTGACCAGACCAATATGACCTTGGAATGTTTTACCACAGGCTGGGCACGAATAGCCTATATGAATATTTGGGGCGGATTCTCTAAATTTGTGCATCTCACATTTCTTTTGAACTGCTTCTATTTTGCTTTGCTCTTAGAGCACAGCACCTTCTGTGATGTGGGTGGTCCTGTGCCAGTGTCTCCCATGTTACACAATCAATTCCAAAATTCTTAAGAGACCTCAAGAGTGTCCTCGAATTGCTTCTTCTGACTACCATGTGAATGTTTGTCCTATGTGAGCTCTCCATAACATGATATTTTTGGCAAGCATACATTTTGCATTCAAATAATGTGGCCAGCCCATTCAGAGTTGGGCTCTCTGAAGCAGAGTTTGAATGCTTGGCAGTTTAGTTTGATAAAGGACCTCAGTGTTTGCTATCTTACCCTGCCAAGCAATGTTCAGAATCTTCCTAAGACAATTCAATCTTAGTGATTGAAGTGATGCAGTTTGCTGGCATGGTTATTACCTTTATGTAGGTTCTAATCTACCAAGACAGCATGTCATAGTGGATAGAGCACTGGACTTGAAATTAAAAGGACCTGATCTTGAATCTCACCTCAAATTATGGCCTATGTGTCCCTAAATAAGTCACTTAACCTCTCTCATCTCTAGTATTCACATTTACAAGAAAGGAGATTACAATAGCACATCACTGTGAGAACAAAATAGGATGATATATGTCAAGTACTTTGCAAACCTTAGAGCACCATATAAGTGAGAACTTTTATTATGGATTTTTATGTATCACTTTACAGTTGAGAACACTGAGGCTCAGAGAGTGACTTTCCCGAGATCAGAGGACTTTTAAAGTGGAAGAGCTGGTATTAGAATCTAGATCTTCCCCTTCTTAGTTTGATGTGATATGATCTCCTTTCATCACATAAATAAGTAAAAATGTTTAAAAATTAAAAATCAATTGAAATATCTTCTTATACCTAACATCTGATGTGTCTGTCTGAAATATATATATATATGTATGTATATATATAATATATATATGTATATATATAATATATATATATGTATGTATGTATGTATGTATGTGTGTGTGTGATTAAGCTCCTGACCTTCCACAGATATTCTGATATCTCATTAAACTGAAGGTGACAGAGGCTTCCCAAATGCTACTGTCAGAGAAGTACAAGCTGGGACCATAGGTCTTAATAAGCTAGAAAGACTTTGAAACACACTCTTGGCAATGGACATTATGTCACTGGACTGAGGAAGGGACAGCTCAGTTTGAACAGACTGGCCACTAGGTTGGCTACAGCATGTGGAAATATCCTAGCACAGCAGCGCATAGGGACTGCCTAGTAAGGGTATACCTGGGATCCCTGAAATACCAAACTTAGACTGTCCCCTGACATTTGGGAATTTAGACATCCTCTACCCAGCACAGGTTATCTATAGGTTATCTAAGTGAGGATAGTGTCAGAGTGAACAGTGGGGGCCATTCCAGTTCACTGAGGGAAAAAAATGCTGCCTGAATTTGTTAGCTTTGCTGCAGCTGAGCTTTGGCAGTATCTGGAAGGGAAGAAAGATGTAAACAATTTGTGAAGCAACACACCTGGAGGAGGAATCCAGCTGTCCATACTTCAAGTCTCACCAGGCATTAAACATGTGAAACAAATATGATAATGGGACTTGCAACCTCAATACTGTAATCCTTTTCAACACAGGCTCTCACTTTCCTTGAATACTGCCCAGTTGTTGTTAGCTGCTTTTTCTTTCAGACTGAGAAATGCAAGTTTAGAGTATTCCATAGATGATTTTACCCTAATACTGCATAGATTCACTGGTTATTTCATCCAACTGAGATCTAGAAAGGCTGTGATTGATCCAAGGACTCACAAGAGGTAGGATTTTAACCAAATTCCTTGAATTCCTAAGTCCAACACTCTTTTCATTCTCCTCTTACCTTATCAGGGGCTTCAAAGTTATGGATATTGCACTAAGAAACACCATACAGCCAGAAAGGAAAAAAAAAACTGGGGGGAAGGGGTTCTTTGTAATTGACTTATTGAGTACTAACATTTTATCATAAAATTGGTGGCATGCTGGTTAAATATGTAATTTTAAGTGGCTTACTGCTGTCTTAAGTGTTTACATGTTTTGGCAGATTTCAGAGAAACCTGGAAAGACTTATATGAACTGATGCTGAATGAGGGGAGCAGAACCAGGAGAACAT
The DNA here is from genome assembly GCA_028627135.1 of Pseudochirops cupreus. Lineage (NCBI taxonomy): Eukaryota > Metazoa > Chordata > Mammalia > Diprotodontia > Pseudocheiridae > Pseudochirops > Pseudochirops cupreus. The sequence continues at coordinate 164,404,265 of CM053581.1, forward strand.
TGTACATAGTAACAGCCACAGTGTGTGAGGACTAATTTTAATAGACTTAGCCCTTTTCAGCAATGCAAGGACTAAATTCCAAAGGACACATGATGGAAAATGCCAGCTACATCCAAAGAAAGAACTATGGAGTCAGAATGTAGAGTGAGGCAGACCATTTTCTTTTTTGTTTTGTTTTATTTTTTTCTTTCTCATGGTCTTTCCCATTCATTATAATTCTTCTATGCAACATGACTAATGTGAAAATGCGTTTAATAGAAACGTATGTGTAGAGCCCATATCAGACTGCAACCATATTGGGGAGGCTGGGGAAAGGGAAAGGGAGAAAATTTAAAACTTAAGGAAATGAATGTTGAAAACTAAAAATAAATAATTTAATAAATTGAGGGAAAAGATTACATGTTTTAATGATGTTTTAAAGCCATTTTTCGCTATAAAAATTTTGTTCATGAATTATTATACAACTCAATAAGAAAGTAAGTCATGAGCAAAGAATAGATGTATACCAGTTTCAGGAATAATAAATTACATATAAGTTAGCAGTGATTGAGGTCATGGATAGAGAATTCTCCTTGGAGTCAGAAAAACCTGGGTTCAAAAGCTAACTGCTGGATATAGTATCAGAAAAAACTGGGTTCAAATCCTAGCCATGACACTATCTATTTTGTGACCCTTCACGTCTAAAACCAGGAGGTTAGACTAGATAGCTTCAGAGGTCCCAGCCTCTTCTACATCTATGAGCCTGCAGTTGTGTAGCCTTGGACAACATATTTATCTTGTCTGTGTTGTAGAGTCATTATTAATCTGCCTTAGCAGGAATTTTCTCAGTGCAGGATCCTTATATCAATGAAATCACATCTGATTAAAAAAAAAAGTTGACAAAACACTTTCCTCCCAACAACCCTAGGAGGAATATAAGGAAGTAGTATAAATGTCATTATCATCCCCATTTTTGCAATGAGGAAACTGAGGACCTGAGAAGTGATGATTTGGCAACAGCAGTAGTATATGACAAGAAATGGTGCAGTTTTTGAACCCAAGTCCCTAGACTCTACAATACTACAACCTCAAACCACAGACCATACTGTTTATCTCAAATGGCCACAAACCCTGGTAAGAATACTATCCATCTCCAGGGTACACTATTAAGAGGATGAACAGGCTGGTTATCATTTGTGGTGGTCACTGACCTTTTGTAGGCCATAACAGGAGGTCCAATAGGAAAAACTCACCAGAAGACAATGACTTTGGAGCAGCATGCTCATGTGAAATGCCCTAAGCAAATACGTGAACTTATCTTCCTGGATGTGGAGACTCAGTCATTGTGCAGACCACTCTGCACACTGCACATACAATATGATGGAAGGTGCTACTTAATAAGTAGGGCAGAAAGCATATTATGTGAAAATTAAGTCTGTAGTTTCCTTTATAAAGCACAACAAAACTAGAGGTAGAATTGTTGCTAAAGTCTGTGGATACTGCTTGATAGTGGGGATGTGCTAAAGCCAGCTCTAACCCTCTTATAAGCTATTACTGAATTTTCAGCGTCTGTATTTACAACTCAGAAATCACTAGTCACTATAAATTAAGGCTTGATTTGTTGTTGTTGTTTTATTATTTAAACTTAAGTGTTTAAAATAATATAGATTTAATTTAAAAGTGTACGTGCATAACATTGTTCCTTCGAGCTCCCAGCCTGGTTGCTAAATATTTGTCAGTTTTTTAGACGCTGCTTGAATTCAACAAGATTGAAGTAGAAGGCTCCGGAAAAGATGTCATCAATGGGCTACCATAGTCCTACTAACTGTGGGCTAATAATAATAACTGGCATTTATATAGCATTTTAAAGTTTGCAAAGTTCTTCTATACATCTATTACTCATTTGATCTCCACTATACCCCTGCTTGATAGACACCTTTATGGTCTAAGAAAATCCCAACTTAAACAAATGAAAAACTCAGATTCACAAAGCAGACCAATGAGGGCAGTTATTTTCATTGGGAAATGATTCTTCATTTTTCTCCCCAAAAAGAATTCATCTCATCATTCCTTTAAGCAGAAAAGTCTGGTACATTTAAAGATATATCTAGATTTACAAAATTCCATTGGACAAATGTGCCATGGTGTAATGGAAAGCATTCTGGTTTTGGAATGAGTACTTGAATTTGAAACCACACTTACCCACTAATTTACCTGAAATACTCTGGGTAGGTCACTGAAATGCTTTAGATCTCAAGATCCTGATCTAGAAAATTACATGGTTGAATTAGATGGTTCCTTTCTACGATTCCTTTCAGCAGGGGGACCAGCCAGGAGGCTATTGCAGTAATCCAGAAAGCTTTCACCAAGGTGTTAGTAGTTTTGAGAGGAAAGGGTACATGAGAGATGTTAAGAAGATGCGCTGGACAAGACAGGATAACCGAAGGACACCACAGTGGGCTCCCAGACCCTCCCATTTCTCTACTGCCTTCCTTCCATGCTCAAAGCATGAAAATTCTTTCCAACTACCACAATGCCTGAGGCTACTTATTGCTACCCCTCAGTCCCCTCCCCAGAGTCACAATCACACAATCCCCTTTCCAGCTTCTCCTTCCAGCCAAATACAGAGGGGTGTTAGGGGGGAGAGGAGAAATACATTCAGCACAAGAAGCAACACCTGCTTCTGTCTTCTCTTCTGAGCCCCACAGCTTCCTAGCACCTGACACATGCACAGTGACAAATCTGAAGCCTTGGACGGTTTTGTTTGCAAAGGCAAACTGTGAATTTATTTTGGTTAAAGACTAGGCATAGCTGATCATTCCATTCCACGTTATTTTGATAGAGAAGTTTGTTGTTGATGAGAGTTCCTTGAGGCGAGAAGCTGGGCTTTTGCTCCTTTTGTATTCCTGACAGGGACTAGTCCCCAGCAGCAGATGGTCAATAAATGCTTGTTGAATGCGTGAATGAGGGAACACATTGCGGGCAGTTCCTAAAGCCTTCCATTTACTTAGTAAAACAGTTGCCCACAGATGACAGGAATCCTTTTCTCTTTCAGAGCTGGGTGGTAACACTCTAGTTGGCATGAGAGAGAATTCTGGCTTACTGTTTGATTAGCACCTCCCCAGTTACTTGGAATCACTTGAATGAAACAGGTTAGGGTGAGTGATATTCTCCTGAAACATTTTCCTTTCTGCAATTGCTTAGAATAAAATAGAAGGACTCCATCCACCCTGCTTCCTTTAGGATTAGTGGCAGCTCAGCTGTTTATAGTTTGTGAAGTAGATAATGCAAGCCTTTTTTAATCCCTAAAGTCCTTTTTTGTTGGAGTGAGGGTGAGAAATGTATAACCACAAAGCTCAGAGTTACGAGATTTGACTCCTGGGTCTGCTGAGCTCAAAAGGGTGGACAGAAAGAATTCCCTGGAATGACTGTCATCCCTTCCTCCATTCCACGAAGGTACTGATTTGGGAGCACTTCCCAAATCCAAGAGTGGAATCTTTAGCTAGAGCTTTCCTAGAACAACTGACCTAGATTTTAGGGGAAGGCAGGTTCAAGGCCACCTCAGTTTTAGAGGTCTGAATTTTTGGTCCTTGATCTTGAAGGGATCTTCCCAAAAGCACCTGATCTCTGGATATGACAGATACAGGAATGTCTTCCAAAACCTAGAGATGGGCACAGATCCTTAATATTCTATGGTCTGTTGCATGAGTGGATAAATTAGTTGCTTTTTGTAATAAAATAAAATAATTCATCCCCTCTTCTGAAGACTCACTGAATGCATTTTCAGGACAAATCCAGTAGTGGGAATGATGACTGGACTGTTCTGACATGGTTTTGATTTCTTCCACAAAATCTCATAATTTGAAAGTTCTTCATTCCATAAAGATTTGTAGGATTTAGTATGGTGATGAAAGGCAACGTGTTATAGTAGAGAGGAAGCTTGCCTGAAAGCCAAGAAGATATGGATTCAAATCTTGCATCTGACACATACTCATTTTGTGATCCTGGGGAAGTCACTGAACCTCAAAATGTTTTAAGTAACACTCTAAGATAATAAATAACAGAAAAGGTACCAATTTGCATTGGCTATGGAAGTTCCTCACCAGGATTTGCTATTCTAGTGAAATCATTGTTTCACTGTGGGAGCAACCACTTCATGTGGGACTATCTTAAATTCATAGGAATCAATGCTAGTTGTAGGCAATAGTTTTGCCTCTGAGAATGCTCTGGTTCCAACAAATTTTATTGCCTAAATTCTCATTTATATTTTGAGATCTGCACATATGGAAATTAGTAATCTATTAGTTTCTGAAAGGTAAAGAATTTCTGATATATAATTCTAAGTATCAGGTTTTATCTTGAGAGGCATCCAGTGACTGTTATATGTTTGGGATGATGAGTCACATAGCTTTTACTATTTCTTTGCACAATATTTATAGATTGATAATTCTGAGTTCCTTAAAAACAAACCATCAGTGATGGTTAATGGCAATGACCTGATTCTGGATCAGGTTACTATCATAAACCTTTCCATTTCTATAAACAAATATACATGACAGCCATTTGTTTGATGCTTCTATGATGACATATTGTTGGTTGAGTTCAAGCTGATCTCCCTCATGGAATACCATTGTAACTGCCTTTCTTAGATTTTAGCAATTTTATGGCTTTTACTTATAATCAACAAATCCAGTGGCAGTGCCTATTTTTGCTGGGTCGAGTGATACCTGTTTGCTCCAAAAATATCCCTGTTGTTGTTGTTGTTGTTTTAGCCTGTTTATCATATGGTCTAAAATTTTTTATCAATCATTTTCTTTTTTTTCTTTTTTTTTTTTTTTTTTTTGGTGAGGGAATTTTTCCATGCCTCCATTAGGGTGATGGCCTGTGTGTTTCATTAATTTTGTTAAATTATTGTTGGCATGTTTTTCCAAATCTATTATTACATAAATCCATTTTATACTTCCAAAATAGTGTATATTAAGGCTAGTGTGAACATAAGTGTTCATTGACTTGACCATGTTATTCCCATTGAGCCTTAATTTCAGGATGCTAGAGTGTCTCTTAATGCAACACTTTCCTTTAGACTCAATGTGTCTTGCCTGGAGGAGACCAAACTATTACTAAAAATCATCTTCCATTGGTTCAATTTGAACTCCGGATTGAATACTGAATCCTCTAATTACTATATTTCCTTGGTGTACAAAAAAATAAATATCAAGTACAGATAATATTTTAATGTCATGAAAGATTCTACAAGATAAACAATCTACTAAATATGGTTTTTGATGGAACTATATACCTTAATATGATCTATGAACATCAAGTGATTAATTGAGATGCTTAAATCCCATTCTCTCTTTAACTTGGAAGTGATACTTAATTCTCTTTCGGAGAGAGAGCATAGATTCATCATCATCATTAAAATAATTCTTCTCATTTTGATCGGTGGAGTTTGGATAGAAATGGGCATCAGACAAGTTGCTATCCTGCTATTATTCTTTCATATTTAATGTTCTGTGGACTATTGCCCAGGAAGATAATGAATCCCATGAAGTGGTTGCATATATACCAATTTGCACTGTCTGAAGTGATATTTATATAAAACATAGTGAGTGAGACCAGTCCAATGGAAATATGCAAAGCAAATTGAAATAGCATGACCATTTCAGAGGATTCCTTATTCATCATAATGAGTACTTATCTGTATTCAAATAAAAGGCTTGAAATGTAAGCAAATCTTCTATAGGCTCACTGAAAGATCACTTGGAACAACTCCAACTGCAGATAGGACAGCAAGAACAGCATGTACTCCATCCTTTTCCCACATGATTTTGATCTCTTCTTTTAGGTCTCTATATTTTAAAAACTTTTCAGTTCACGAAGTTTGGATATAGTAAGTGTTTGATATAGCAACATCTCTTAAGAATCTGATAATTCTCTAGTTCTTATAAATTTTATGAGTTGAATTCTCAGGATTATTTTGATATCCTCATTTTAAGTATGGAGATTTTTTTATGTTAATTTATTTTTTTAGTATGAGTATTTTTATTTGAATTGATATTAAATCAGTCTACATTTAAAGTTCTTCCCCTCCTCTAAGCATTGCCACCAATCTCCCTGAAGTCTCAGGAGACTGTAAAAAGTCTTTAGTCACATCTATCTTGGGGGTCTCAGTTGGCAGGGAAAGAAAGGATCTTACGGCTCTTACAATTTAAAAAATGCAAGAATTATTAAATTGGAAAATGTAAAAGTTGTTTTCTTTTTCTTTTTAAGGATTACATAATTCACATGTAAACTGTACTACTGCCTGGCTTGCTCCATCTTTTTTGTCTGTATTTATGTAATTAGCTGCTTTGATACAGCAAAGTGATATTCATAAAGGAAGGTAATTCCCTATAACGATGGATTATGCACTGAGTCAAATGACTGTTATCATTATTTTAATAACGAAAGTCCTGTATACATACCAAAGCACATGGGTTCTATGAAATTTAACATATTTTTAAACTGTATGTTACCTATGTTGTTCCAGTTTTAAAATCTTTAGACAATCATACACATATGCAAAAAAAATTCACACCAATCCCATATTTTCTTTGGGTCAGTCAGTAGCACAATAAGCATTTATTAACTTTCTCTTTGCTATAGGGCTGCTATAGTGTTGTTATAAATAATTTAGTGTAAGTAAGGATGTTATTTTTATCAGTAGCTTCCTTGTGCTATAGACCTAGTAATGGAATCTCTGGGCCAAATGCAAATTTATTTGCGTAATTCCAAATTGCTTTCCAAAATGGTTATATTGATTCATAGCTGCACCAACAATACACTAGTATTTATCTTCCCACAACTCCAACGTTGATGATTTCCATCTTTTGTCATCTTTGGCAATTTACAGGGTGTAAGATAAAACCTCAGGGTTGTTTTAGGAGGCAGCTAGATGGCCCAGTGGATAGAGCTCTGGGCCAGGAGTCAGGAAGACCTGAGTTCAAATTTGACTTCAGACACTTACTAGTTGTGTAACCCTGGTCAAGTGATTTATCTTCTATTTGTCTGCTTTAATCCACCACAAAAAGAAATGGTAAACTACTCCAGTATCATTTGCTGAAACAACAACAACAAACAAAAAATCATGGACAATATTGATGTGCTGTTGTCCGGGGGTCATGAAGAGTTGGACACAAGTGAACAACAGGAAAGGTAAAACCTCAGCTTGTTTTCATTGGTGTTTCTTTTATTATCAGTGAATTGGAACATTCAATTGGTTGTTAGTAGATTGTTCTTTTGAGAATTCTTTGTTACTATGTGACTACTTATCTATTGACGTATGACTTTTAGTTTTCTATATGCATATATATCCGTATGTACATACACATACACTAATTATTTTTTTTTATATTTTGGATATCTGAAAACTGTGATACATTGTTTTTTCTGTTCAACCACTTCTTATTGTAGGTGCATTAATTTTGCCTGTACTGAAACTTTCAATTCCATGGAATCAAAATTATCTATTTCATCTTTTGTTAATTGTCTCTTTCCCTTGCTTACTTAAGAACATATCACCTATCCACAATTGTGAGAGGTTCACAATCTTTCTTCTATATTTTTTTTATCATGATCTTTAATATTAAGGCCATATAGCCATTAAAAATATATTGTGGAATGTGGTACAAGGTGTTGGTCTAGACCAGCAGTTCTCAACCCGTGGGTTATATTCAATTTGTAACAATGAAAATACATCCTGAATATCAGATAGCTTTCTAACAGTAGCAAAATTACAGTTATAAAGTAGCAATGAAAAAATTTTATGGTTGGGGGTCACCACCACATGAGGAACTGTATTAAAGGGTCGTGGAATTAGGAAGGTTGAAAACCACTTGTCTAGACCAAAATTCTCCCAGATTGCTCTCCAGTTTTTTCCAGCACTTTTTAATTGTGGTACATGAATGCAACAGATTATTACTAAGTTGGAAGAAACTGCAAACACGATAAATAGAGAGATGTATGGAGTGATCTTCATGAACTAAAGCAGAGTGAATTAAACATAGCTAAGAAAACAGTATACACAATGACTGTAACAATGTAAATGAAAAAATAACTGCCAAAAACACCCTACAAAAGTATATGTTGCAAAATCATAAAGAATTTAGCATGGCTCAAACAAGATATAAGATATTCCCATTCTACTCCCTTGTAGAGGTGGGAGATTCACAAATATTTTACATTGCATATGTGTTCAAACTTTTTTAAAATATAAATTACCAATCATACTATTTGCTTTCTTTCCCGTTTCTTTTTTATTTTGTTTTTCAAAATAGGATTTGTTATAGGGAATGATTTTCTGTGGTGGGGGGAGGTAGGGAGAGAGATACTATGAGAATAGATGGTGATATAAAAACACCCAAAACATATTAATAAAAATGCTAGGCACCACGTTAAGTAATGAAGAGAATACTTGTGAACTCCTTGAGAAATGAATTGAAAAACTTATATCTATGAATATATATATATATGTGTGTGTGTGTGTGTGTGTGTGTGTGTGTGTGTGTGTGTGTGTGTGTGTGTGTGTGTGTGTATGTGTGTGTGTGTGTGTGTGTGTGTGTGTGTGTGTATGCATAGATAGCTGTAGATGTAGATATGGATACAGATAATCTGTGACTGGTAAACTATGAACAACACTAACAAGCAATGGGAGGCGGAGGACAGGAAGGGAAAAGAAAGAGGGAAGAGTTGGAGATGACCCAGGAAAGGCCCCCTAAATGATCTGGGATTTTAACTGATTCTTGAAGGAAGCCAGGGAATCCAGGAGGCCAAAATGAGGCACAGGGGACAATCAGCTCAAAGACATAGACAGAGGAGATGAAGTATCCAATGCAAAAAAATAGCAAGCAGGTTAGTATACCTGAATCTTATTTGTCTTTCCTTGGCCTTTTCCATTGTGGTATAGAGAAAATAACAAGCACTTTGCCTCTAAATGGTATATTCTTTTCATGAAACCACTAAAAACCTCAAGCACAAAATGTAGCTTTCTTTGGGAAAGGGGGGATTCTACTTAGTATGGGATGAGAGGATGGCTCTAAGTCAGTGGTTCTCAACCTTCCTAATGCCATGACCCTTTAATACAATTCCTCATTGGTGGTGACCCCCAACTATAAAATTATTTTCATTGCTACTTCATAACTGTAATTTTGCTACTGTTATGAATCATAATGTAAATGTCTGATATACAGGATATATTTTCATCATTACAAACGGAACACAACCCACAGGTTGAGAACCACTGCTCTAAGGTATGAGATATAAGCAAGCAGGGGCTGAAGGAGGACAGAGGGGAGAGGTAGCCTGTGACCACTGCCTAGAATATCCTCTAGGCTCCAGACAGAATTTTTTCTGGATAATGCAAGAATCCTAGTCATCCCTCATCCTCTAACCCTATTTGAGGACCTCTTTTACATAGCGCTCCCCCTTCCATTTATGCACCCTGTACAATTCTGAACTTTTCCACATCCATACCTTGAGTTTCACCTACTTTGTGGTGATTAAATTAAAAACACATGGATTTCACATGAAAGTACTGTGTCTAAGTCATTCATATGTTCTGCACCATTTCGTCTGGCTATTTCTCTCTTTTCTATGCAAAGGCTCTTTCAAGATCTTTAAAGAAATGGGTTTAGAGAGAGAGAAGGAGAAAACAATGAATGTATGGCTTGTTTGCTGGATGACAGCAATAGCTGTAGACTTGCTGCTCTTATAATGATGTGACAATCTCCAGGACTGACCTCAGATATTCCTTCTCCACTTAAGAGGGAAAAGACCGAAGAAGAAAGAAAAGTGGTAAAGATGTGTTTGCACTCTTCCAGGAGCAAAAACATCAATTAGTCAATCAAAACCAAAAAAAGATGTTTTTGATACTCTGTGACAGGCATGATGCTAAATATAGGGGATATAAGACCAAAAATCAAGCAGCCACTGCCCTAAAGGAGTTTTCATGCTAATGGGGAAGCTCACAAGCAAATGTGTAAGTATATGGCAGATAAACATATATGCCACAAAAAAAAGGCAGTTAAACACATGGTAGCTTGGGAGGGAAGGCACTGGGTGAAGTGGGGATGGGGGGGTGGTGGTGAGGAAAAAAAAGGCTTCATGTGGTGTTTGAGTTGTGCCTTAAGGGAAGAGAGGGAGTCTATGAGATGGGGGGGGAGGGGAGGAGGGTTGCAGGGAAAGAACAAATGGACAGAGAAACAGACTGTGATTTCATTATGAGAAGACATTTGCCATGAAGGATAAATATCTCTCCAAGGAGGAGGCTTTGCCCCAGCTTTTCCTATTACATGGCACTAAGCTTGTTCTCTGCCCTGTGGCAAAAAGTGAAACATACTTATTGGTCAAGTTATCACGCTCATTCATACCAGATATTGTTCTAAAGGAAAAAAAAAAAATCTATTTTGTGGATTGAAAACACATACATAGGCACAAGTGGGTGCACATTCATACACATACAAACCTCAATGAATAAATCCCTCCATAAACAATTTATTAAGTGTCTGACATGTAATAGACATTTTGTTCAGTGCTAAGGACAAAACAGCAAAAGTGAAAGAGCTCTTCCTCCCAAGCTGGGACTTTCATCCTGCAAGGGAAGTGGGGAACAAACATTTATATTGCACCTGTTATGTACCAGGCACTGTTCTAAGTGCTTTTTTACTTACATTGTCTCATTTGATTCTTATAAAAATCTTTCAAGGTAGGTGCTACTATTATCTCCCTTTTGTAGTGGAGAAAATCAAGGCAGATCAACCGTAAATGCCTTCCCAGGATCACATAGCTCTTGAGTGTTCGAGAGTAAATTGGAACTCAGATCTTCCTAACTCTATGCCCAGTACTCTAGTTATTGATCCACAAGTTGCATCAAACAGGAGTGGATTTCCAGTAAAGAATCCAAGGCTCGAGTCCCAACTTTGCTACTACAGTAACTACTGGTGAGGCAAGTCTATCACTGAGTGGTATGGAAGAAAGAAGACTGACTACAGTCAGAGAATCTAGCTTCAAATCTTGCCTCTGTCACTTACTATCTGTGTAATACTGTACAAGTCTTTTCTGGGCTTGGAATCAGAAAGCTCTTAGTTCAAACCAGCCATAGACAGTAGCTGTGTAACTGCGGGCATGTCACTTAATTCTATTTGCCTCAGTCCCATCATCTGTAAAATGAGCTGGAGAAGGAAATGGCAAACCACTCTAGGATCTCTGCCAAGAAAACCCCAAACATGGTCACAGAGTCAGACTTGACTGAAACAATTGAACAACAACAACAACAACAATATGCAGCGTTTATGTAGTACTTTAAGGTTTTACAGAGTACTTAACATGTTGTCTCATTTGATCTTCCCAACAACTCTGGAGGGAGGGGTTCATATTATGTCTATTTTGCAGGTGAGGAAACTGAGAGTGAATGAAGTTAAGTGACTTGCCCACAGTCATACAATGCAATTGTACCTAAGGCAGGGTTCAAACTCAGGTCCCATTGACTCCAAGTTCAAGTCTCTATTCACTGCATGGTTTCTTGGAGTCTTAGTTCTCTCATAATGAAAAAATTGCACTCTATCTTTAAATTTCTCTTTTAGTTCTAAATACTATTGTTTTAAGATTATAGATCATAGAACTAGAACCAGAAAAGGTATCAGAAGCCATCTAGCTACTTCCCCATTTTAAAGATGAGGAAACAAAAGACAAAGTAAGACACAAAAATTTCCTGAGGATACTCACATCAACAGAGGGATTGGAACTAAGAATTTCTGATTGCAAGTACCCTACTGTTTCTATGGAAAATAGAGCATGGAAGATGGTGGCAAAGAAGCAGTAAAACTCTGCAGCTCTCCCCATAACCACCTCAAATACTTATAAACTATGACTCTAAACAAATTTTAAAGCTCCAGAACTCACAAAATGACAGAATAATAAAGCTCCCTCTGAAGGCAGCCCAGCAGGCAGATGGGAAGGGGTTCATCGCAGCATGATGGGAGCCCAGACTAGCACCACATGAATGGCTGGACCCCTAGGGCCAACTCCATGGCTGCATTGTGAATCACTGGCAATTGTGGCATTTTCCAGAATTACCAACCCATAAGAAACAAGCACTAAGTGAAAGGTCAGTGGAACTTGGATAAATTCTGGGGAGAGGGTCCAGTCGACTGCCCCAGGGCTAGAAGTGGCTGAAGCAGCAGCCCTGTAGCTGCCTCCACGTGGCTGCTTCAGAAGCTCCCAGACTGCAGATTGCAGGGGGACCAAGGGATCATTCAGAGACTAAGTGCTCTTGCCTTGAGCTGCCTGGATCTAGATTGCAGTCTTGAGTGGTGGTCCTGAGGTGTGTTTTCAGTGAGCCAAAGCTGGTGGGGGATGCAGAAATGGTGGCCTCCTAATAGCTCTGGCAGTTGCAGAAACCCCAGCGATTTGGGACAGAGCTCTCCCCTCTGAAAGCAGAGTTCTAGGGAACCTAAAAGTCAAGTAAATTGACTGGCAATATGAGTAGGCAAAAGAAGCAAAGCAAACCCAGCAATGCAACTTTAGATTCTTTTTGGGGGGACAAAAAGGATCAAAGCATGGAATGGGAGGAAGACAACACAGTCAGAACTCCTGCACCAAAAGCTTCCAAGAAAAATGTAGACTGGTTACAAGCCATAGAGCAGATTAAGAGGGATTCTGAAAACCAAATAAGAGAAGTAGTGGAAAAATTGGGAAGAGAAATGAGAATGATGCAAGAAAATCACATAAAGAGAGTCAACAACCTGATTGAAGAAAAAAACACCTTAAAATATAGATTAACTCAAATAGCAAGAGGCCCAAAAAGCCAATGAGGAGAAGAATGCCTTAAACAGTTGAATTTGCCAGATGGAAAAAGAATCTCAAAAGCTTTCTAAAGATAATAATTCCTTCAGAATTAGAGTGGAGTAAATGGAAGCAAATAACTTTATGAGAAATCAAGATACTATTAAGCAGATCCAAGCAAATGAAAAAATAGAAGGCAATGTGAAATATCTCCTTGAAAAAACCAATGACCTGGAAAATAGATCCAGGAGAGACAATTTAAAAATTATTGGACTACCTGAAAGCCATGATCAAAAAAAGAACCTAGAAATCATCCTTCAAGAAATTCTCAAGGAAAATTGCCCTGATATTTTAGAACCAGAGGGCAAAATAGAACTTGAAAGAATTCACCGATCACCTCTTGAAAAAGATCCCCAAAAAGAAAACTTCTAGGAATGTTATAGCCAGGTTCCAGAGTTCCCAGATCAAGGAGCAAATATCACAAGATGCCAAGAAGAAACAATTTGAAGAAGAAACAATTGTGGAAACACAATCAGGATAACACAGGATCTAGCAGCTTCTATGTTAAGGGACCAAAGGGCCTGGAATATGATAATCTGGAGATCAAGGGAGCTAGGATTAAAACCAAGAATCACCTACTCAGCAAAATTGAGTACAATGTTCCAGGGGAAAATATGGTCATTCAATGAGGTGGAGGACTTCTAAGCATTTTTGATGAAAAAACCAGAAGTGAATAGAAGATTTGACATTCAAATACAAGAACCATGAGAAGGTTAACATGGAAAAGAATTCATAAGGAACTTATCAAAGTTGGACTATTTACATGCCAACGTGGAAAAACGATAATTGTAACTTATGAAACTTTTCTCAGTATAAGGATAGTTGAAGGGAACATAAATGTATATATACGTATACATACACATATGTCTATATAGAGGGTATATATGCATATGAATACATATGTGAGTGTGCGTATATATGTGTATAAACAGAGGGTACAGGATCAATTGAATAGGGAGGAATAATATTTTAAAAGGTGAAATTGAGAGATGGGAGAGGAATAGTATGAGAAGAGACAGGGAGAGACAGAATGGGGTCAATACTCTCATATAGAACAGGCAAGGGATAATTGTTACAATGGAGGGGAAGAACAGGAAGGCAAAAGGGAATGGGTCAACCTTTCATTGACCATAGGGAAGAACAGATAGGGAAGAACACTCTGAGGTTTTGAGCATGTCACACAATCTCTATGAACCTTATTTTCCTCATCTGAAAAAATGAGAGGGCATAGGCCCAGCAGTCAGGAGGACCTGAGTTCAAATTCAGCCTCAGACACTTGACACACTTACTAGCTGTGTGACCTTGGGCAAGCCACTTAACCTCAATTGCCCTGCCTTCCCCCGTCCAAAAAGACAAAAAATAAATGAAGGAGTTAGACTGATCCCCACTCTTAGGTTTATTAAGTGGCAAGTTACTTAACCCCAATTGCCCTGCCTTCCTGCCTCCAAAAAAAAAAATTAAAGGGTTGGCCTATAAGATACTTTAAGTCTCTAAAAACCTATGATTCTCACTCTCATTGAAGTCAGCTTAGGGAAGGAATGACATACACTCTAAATTGGGTATCTTGGCCTACAGGAGAGTAGGGGGGAAGGGATTGAGAGGGGAAGGTTGCAGGGGAGGGCAGGTTGGGAGGGACGATTGTTAGAAGCACATACTTTTGTAAAGGGATGGTGACAAAGTAGAGAATGGAACAAGTTAGGTGTGGAATAGGAAGAAGGGAAATATACTGGGGTAGGGAGATCCAGCTTGCCCTACCGGAAAGTTAGAGGGGTGATGGGGGAGGATATAGGAGAGAGCTGATTGGGGGAGGGCGTATACAGTGGGATCTCAGTTTTGGGGTGGTGGGTAGGGGAAAGACGGGGAGAAAATTTGTAAATCAAAAATTTCATGGAAATGAATGATGTAAACTAAAAATAAACAAAAGTTTTTTTTAAAAAAGGAAAATAGAGCATGATTTTACCTGATCTAATTCTATAGCCTGTTTGTACACTTTTGTCCTAAGGGAGAAGACTAAAAATGTTGCTTATAACTTAGGTTTGCTCAGCATGGGAGGTTGGGACAAAAATCCCAATTCCGGACGTAGCTGAAGATTGTAAAAGCCCTTTTTTTGAACCTGGATCTGGCTAATTGACTCATTATTGGGTTTTAAACTTATATTGTTGTTACTATTATTACCACCATTATAACTGAGGGGAAATGATTATGTTTTCTTCATTTTTAAAGTATACAGTCACTTTGAGATAATCAACCATTTTTAATCTACTGAAAATAGTCTTGGAAAGGATGTAAACTTCACATCTCCCATAAAAGTTGGCCATTAGTCACTCAAATGCCCAGAAAACCGAGGCTTACCTATTCCATTGAATTTCCTCAAGTTTTTAATTGGTCTTGGCATTTCTGTGCATTAGAGAAAATGCCAGAAGGAGATCTATTAAGGTACAAAGGAAAGCTACACACAAATTTTCGTATTCTGAGGAAATCCTCCAATTGAAGGATTAGACATAAGGAAACCAAAGAATACGGAAGCTGTCCAAAATAAAAGAACGATTAAAAAGTTATGATAGTCATGCCAAGACTGCACAATTAAATTATACAAGATTAAGGTTTTTTTAGTTCAATTTATAGCTTGTTGCATTTCCTTCCTGTGCCAGATAGCAAGATCATGTCCAGGAAAGGATGAATCAATCAATCAGTCAATCCACCATCGATAGTTTGTTAAATGTTTACTATATGTCAGATGGTGGATGTACAAAGAAAAAAAATCTGTGCCTGCTAAAAGCTTACATACTTTTTTTAAAGGAGTAAATGGAAAAGGAAAAAAAAAAGAAAGATGGCTGCTAGGTGGTTCAGTGGATAGAGCCCTAGAGTCAGGACAACCTGAGTTAAGATCTTGACTCAGACACTTACTAGCTGTATAACCCTGGGCAAAGTCACTTAGCCCTGATTGCCTCTTTAAAAAAAAAGAGAGAGAAGAAAAGAATAGAAGAAAGAAAAAGAAATAAGTAGAAAACAAAACAGTTCAATTTATTTTTATACAGTGACTTTCATGCACAGTATACCACAATACACATTTGCAAAGAAGATTTGTCATGAACCTAATAAGCAAACAAACCAAAAAGATTTAGAAATAAGACTTTAATGGAGCAAGTGGTTCAGTTTTACAGAAAGAAAAGGGAGAAAATTCCAGATAAAAGAGATAGCCTGATCTACTTTTTTTCATATATGCTACTCTTTTTCTTCAATCATTGTCCTTGATCTCAGTCTGGAATCAGTAACAGAATGTCTTCACATGTTGCAGTGTCTGTCTTCCATTTCATCATGACTCTACTAGAAGAAGGAAGCAGGATCTTCAACCTCTCTACTTTTAGGGACACCTATAGTGCTCTGTTCATGTGTCAGACCCCTGTTTTTCTAACATGCTCCTGGCTCAAAGTAAAAGCCTAATAAATGTTCATCAACCAGCTTACCAATTGCCCTTGAAAGTAAGCTCCCCCACAGAGAAAATGCCTCAGATCCAGGCATCGTAGAACACACAGGGACTGATAGAGCAAACCTTCCTAGCTCTAGGAGATGGAAGTCAAAGCATACTAGTTGTATTATACATACAAATTTCTTGATTGCTTTTTATATAGGAGGTGAATTACAAATTTTACCTTTGAAAAAAGAACCCACAGAACTTTGTAGAAGTTTCCATTCCAGATATCTGCTTGTCCCTACTTGGCAGGAAATGCAAAAGGATGAAGGATGTGATGTTGCAGAGCTTACATTCTCATAGAATTGCTCTATGAAGAGGATGATACCACCTGTTAAACCTGTTGGGCTTATTGATCATATCCACTGTTTTCAGTCATACAGGCTAATGTCAGATCTTGGCTTCAAATTGAATCCCACAACTCAGGGACTTGAGGAATAACACGACCCCCTATCCCCAGGGACATTCACATTTGGTCTCTTCCTTGGAAGGGATGGTCATATTCATGCACTGACATACAACTCCACAGAATTGTCCATACACCCAATGATTATCTCATCAGAATAGGTACTCCCTCTGGTCATGCAGATAGAAACTTATCTAAGGGAGCATTTACTAAGAGATTCTTGTATACATCATCCTATAAATTTGACACAGGGAATGAACTCCATGTCCTGAAGCCTTTCCTCAACTTCTTCTGACATTGAAAGGATACCAATGAAATATCAGATTTGTCCTTCGATTACTCTTGCCTCATGAGTGGCTCTTCTCCTCTTCCTCCTCCTCCTCCTTCTCCTCCCCTCCCTTATCCTCTACCTTCTTCAACATGTCACTGACATGTTTTTGCTCTGCTTCATCCTAATTCTTTGTTTATAGGGTACTACAGTATATTTGCACTCATCATAAAACTCTATTAGTCTCTGAGTAACAATCTTTAGGTTCTTTGCAGATTAGTATTTCACAATTTGCAGATGTACAACATTAGAATTTAAAAATATGATCCTTTGCTATAGGGGAAATCTTTGTGTCAGTAAAAGAACCATATATGTTTCCAGAGGCAATCCAGCCTACCCTTCTGTAGCTCTCTTAAATTTTGAGGCTCAAGTCATTGTACAGTTTCTATGTTTGTCAATAATCTCACTCCTCCCTCCCTTCCTCTCTCTCTCTCTCTCTCTCTCTCTCTCTCTGTCTCTTCCTCCCCCTTCCTGTCTGTCTGTCTCACCCCCATACATACACATATACATATATAATCTTTCTATCTAGCCTCATAGAGGATAAATTATTTTGTATTAACATATCATAAACATAAGAGTTAGAAGAGACTTTTGAGAGGATGTAGACCTAACATCTGATTTTACAGATGAAAATTTACTCAAGGTCACAGTTTTTGATTTTATCGTAATGAACCTTAACTTTTCTTCAATACCAGGCTTCCTCTCAACTGAATAAACAAATGAAGGTCATTGTTCATAATATCATGAAATTTTAGAGTTGGAAGGTACAACAGTAATCATGTAGTCAAATTCATACTGGAAAAATAATACCTTTAACAATATAATTTGGACATGTCAACCAGACTCATCTTGATGACTCTGAGTACGTCTGTGTGTGTGTGTGTGTGTGTGTGTGTGTGTGTGTGTATGTGTGTGCATTGGATCTTCAGAGGAAACTTCTATTAACTCCCAAGGAACTTATTTCATTTGGGGAAAGTTCTAATAGTTAAGAAATTTTTCCTTATATCAAATGTACTCTGATTGAACCTTTACTTTACACTCAAAAGTTTTGTGAGTCATTAATGAAATGAAAAGGAAAAAAAAAAGTCTTCCATTGCCCAGACCTAATTCTATTTCCAGTATTGCTTCTCAGCTAAACTGAACTATCCTGGAAATCCGGCTCTTCTTTTGATTTAGTCTCTTCTGTATTTATAATCCTGTTCTCTGGTATTCACGTCTCTCTCCCTGAATCCGTACTTCACCTATCCTTAATGAAAATGAAAAGCTAGTACTGGAATGCAAAGAAGGGAAAACACTTCTCTCAAGCCTTGGAGGGTGTTTCATGCTCCATAGAGGGTCTATAAAAGCTTGAACATTTGTATACAAATTGAATGAGCATGCAAATCACTAATCTGATACTAAAAAGGCATAGCAATGATCTTGAAAATTGCATTTAAGGGAAAAAAATGACAGTATCATGTTGACAGACACAAAAGAACTTTGATGAAAGCAGCTGTTAAATTGTTAATTTAACATAAAGATGGAGTTGATGATTCAAAAATGATCAAATAGATGGCAGATACACCAAGTTGTGAATAGCAAAGGCTGTGCAGCATTCATCCCCATCCACTGCTATAATTGGGGGTTGCAGCCTATTTGCATTAGCAGAACTGTTAATAAGGGGCACAAGCCAAGGAAAATGGTTTGAAAATTTCCAGGTGGTTTATCACTTAGGAAAGTCTTACCTCATGTTTGAGTGAGGTCATGTCAGTTCACATCGTTGGAAATGATTTACTGTCTTTCTCCAATCCCTCCACTAACGCCCTCTGCCGATGCTTCACTATGATTTGAAGGGATCTCTTGATTCTCAAAGCATAAGCTTGTAGAGCATATGCCCTGGCAGGTCCCACCTGGAGAAATGCTCTAAATGTGAGCTCATTAATCAATTTTGTTCCTTTTCTGATGAACAGCCTAGCTATATTCCAGAGTAGCTTATCATAAGAGGATTGGTTGTTGGGGATGATTTTTTTAAAGTCACAACGGATGCATTTTGACTTATAATGAAAGAAGTATGTGGGAAGAAAGACATCACAGATCCACAAAAATGTTGGAGAAAGTATCTTTTTTTTCCATCCTCTCAGACAATATCCATTATATCTTCAGAATCTTGGAGATTCTCAGAATGTGGTTAGAAAACATTATCCACCCAGATTGACTTACTTGTTCTCTATTCATGACATTCCATCTCTTGCATGCGTCTTTTCAAAAAGGCATAATACCTGGAAGATGTTCCTTCACACCTCTAACCCAGGAAATCTCTAATTTCTTTCGAGAGTCTACAGGAGTCATCTCTTTCAGTCTTTCCTTATTCCTTCAGTTATTAATGCCCCCCCCCCCCCCGAATCATTTTGCATTTTGTTTATGTCCCATATTTGCTTGCTGGTAAATATCATGTATCTCTACCACCTCCCCCCTCTCCCTCAAGAATGTAAGTTCCTAAAGGGTATTAACTGTTTCACTTGTGAATTTGGGCTTAAATGTCTAGCACAGAGCCTGGCACATAGTAGGTATTTAATAAATGCTTATTAAGGGAGGGGTTAGCCTAAATCTACCATCCAAAAACTTAGCACTTTCTTAACAACCACCCTGACTGCATGGAGTCATGCAAAGGTTACTGACCTTGGGACCACAGAGAAACTTCTGGAAGGGAAAGACTTCATCAAATCTAATCCCCCAATATATTGGAAAAGAAAATAGGGGTCAAAGAGACAAAAATGATTTCACCAGAGTTCCCCAGGTAGTTTATAATAGCAATAAGATTTAAATCCATTTGAATTCCAAATTTAGCACTAAACCTACTCTTCATTTCTGCTCTCCTGTTCACTACCTGTGTAATCATGAAATTCACTTGATGTTGGAATTTCAGCACCAGAACCCTTATATTTTGAATTCAAACCCAGTATTCTTTCCATTACACGAAGACACTAAAATTAGTGGTGAGGATTACTGGTAGGGCATAGCACATGAGGGGATACCGCCAATACTAGAATACTAGAATTAGAGAGAACACTTTAAAGTTTGAAATAGGTCATTTTGAAATGAATAAAGGAAATACTACTCTACATGATATGTAGAAAATGTATGGGATTCCTATAGCACCCCTTAACTACTGTTCAACATGGTTGTCTGGAAATCATAACAATTTACTTCATAATCTAAGTCCTTATGATATATTATCCTATTGCTAAACTATTTTCAAAAATATGAACATCCAATAAGAAAACCAAAATAAAACATTTAATTAAGACACAAAACAATGCGAATAAAAATGAAGGACACCCATTTTTGTCTCTTTAAAAAAAAACTGTGAAAAATATACAATAAAATAAACCAAAAAAAAATAGAGTGCAATCTCCTACTTGTAAAATTATAATATAATTGTATAATTATAACTTAAACATCCTTCAACATTCCCAACACCCCTACATTGTAAGAGGGCACAGAAACTAGTAGGGGCAGATAGGTGGTACAGTGGATAGAGCTCTGGGCCTGGATTTCAAATCTAACCTTAGACATTTACTAGGCATGTTATCCTGGGCAAGTCACTTAACCCTGTTTGCCTTAGTTTTTCATTTGTAAAATGAACTGAAGGAAATGGCAAACTACTCCATTGTCTTTGCCCAGAAAACTCTGAGGTCACAAAAAGTTGGATATAACCGAAACAACTGAATAACAATGCAGAAACTAGAATTCGTAGCCATGTTGGTATATACGTAAAGTGACATACCTTCTCTTTCTCAAAGTGTTTGCTTATCAAATGCTTTGCAAACTTTAAAGTGCAATAAAATGCTACTTAGTTTCATCATCGTCACTACCATCATCATTCCTACCACCACCATCATTATTGTTATATCATGGTTGTTACTGGGAGTCCTATAGTTTTGATTGAGGAAGAGCTGAAAGCCCTTCCCTACTTACCACCATGACCATAATGACCCATGTAGTTAACTTCTTTCTTCTGACTATGACTTAAGTCCCATATCCTGTCTTTCCTGTCTGATTACTACCCCCATGTTCATTTTGCTCCAACTTTTTAAAGCTACCATATAGTTGAATACTTCTCTAGTAGTCAGAGCCCACACCTGTTGGTGTCTGCATAATACAGGCTCTTTCAAAACCTATGTATTATGAAAGAGGTACTACTAGGAATCTCTTCCAGTGAAGTTTGTTTTCCTAGCCTGTAGTACTGTGGGAAAAGAAGCCCTATGGACATTCCCTCTGTTTAGCAAAGAAGGGGACATATAAAGATTAAAATTTGATCAGTTAGTGAATGTATATGAATGCATATAGGACTGGTTGATAATAAGCTAATGTATTCATTTCTATGATTACCTAATAGAAAAAAATGGATATAGAGGATCCATAAATTTTGAAAAGGAGGGAAAGATTGAGAATGGGACCTACCTAGATATCAAGTCCTAGTTAAGTGTGGCATAGCAGAGAAAGGCTAGATTTGGAAGTAGAAGGCCTAGATTCAAATTCTAGCTTTGCAGTTTGCCCTTTGTGGACAAGTAATTTTTCATCTTTGGTAAAAGTTCTTCTCTGAGTTTCATTTTCCTCATGAGAGAGTCTAGAAGATTTCTGATTCTATAGAACCATAAATAATAACTTTATATTATGTATCTAAGGCAAACAGCTGTTTTAACAGGAGGTATTCCTGTCCTTTGCCTTTGACCCTTATATATCTTGAGCTCTTCACTTTGATAATGTACACTTATTCTTGACTTACCTACTTGTATTTTTCTCTTGGTCTTGTGGAATTTAAAGCTCCATCAGGATGATATTCCTTGCAGTTGGCATTAGCTAAAGGTTCCTGAAAGTGGCTTGACTTATTTTTATCTTCTTAGTTTCTATTCTACTCAGGCTGATAATCACTAGTCCTGCTCAGTTTCCACCCACTACAAAATAATATTCAAAATTACAAATACCAAGATCTTTCCTACAATACCTTTCTGAATTTTAAGCTGTTATGAATTTCTCTGGAATGTGTCTCGTTGCTGTAGGTAACCACTCTCATCCTAGGTTCCCTATGAAAATGAGAATCGGGGGAGAGTAGTGCACTGGGAAACCAGGGGGTAAATAAGCTCTGGGCACCAGGGAGTAGGGAGAAAGAATGCCAAAGAGTTGTGTCTGCCTCATAACTCTTTCCTTGAAATCCTGTAAGTGCTAATTACATGAAATGTTATTAATATCATTATTATGATGACTGGAAACAATACTAGTCTTTGCATTTCAATAAGAAATATTAGACAGCCCAGGTCAATTCCATGCAGTAGTGCATTGAGTCTAGTATTCCGTCTCTGACTGTGCCACTATTGGAAACTGAGTAAGGAAGCGTGACCTCACTGCAAAGAGTCTGCACAAAACATTCACATTTCTTTATTAAACAAAATAAAATCTGTAACCATTATCAGTGTAAAGGATGTAACAAGAGGTACTTTGACATGATTAAAAATGATTAAAGGAAAATGTACAGATCTCCCTGTGGAAGGTATGAAAATCCCTATCAGATGTCCCATTGGACAATTCATTCTAGTATTGATATAATTTTTGTTGAGGGATGAACAAGTACTATGATCTGAGTACTTGTTGGATCTTAGACACTACATTAATGATGACTGATTGAATCATGTAATTTTGAGATTATTGTTTGAGCTACGGCTTTTGTAAGTGTAAGATATACCACTAGACTTGACACATTAAAAGGATAAAGAGAATAGTAGCTGAGAGACACGGAGAGGTGAAGAAGAAACATTGATTTCCCTAGAATGAAATCTGCAAGGCCAAATCATCCTATAGTCCTTCTAGGGAACCATATAGCCCAAGAGAGAAACCATGTGGTTGCTGTGATGGAAGCTAAGAGAAACAATGGTGAAGCAACAACAGGAGTTCCTAGAAAAGCCAAGAAATTCAGGAACCAAGCCTTCTAGAGAATAATAGGGTTACTACACAACACCAGGTTTTGGGGTCAGACCTAGATATAGAGGAATAGCTGTTAGACAATGACAAATCCTTGGATCAAGATTCATGAATGAAAATCCATAGTTCTTAGATAGTGCCAAGTTCTTGGACCAGGTGGAGAAGTTTGGGGAGAAAACTAGAATCAGAGTTTTGATTCAGTCTTTATATAAAGGTACAAACGATCCTTAGTGTTCATTAGCTCTATGACTTATGTGGCCTAAATTGGACAAGAGAAAAGAGAAGTTCCACCCTCTAATGACCCTAAGTGCTCTCTCCCTTCAAGAGAGTGTCAAACATAGTTTAATATTATAAATCTAAAGAACTGTATTGGAGTTCTTTGGAGAAGATGAAATTCACTTAGAGTTCCCTTGACAATATATAAACTGATGTTTATCCTTTCTTTCTGTTTTTGTTGGATTATATAAACCTTTTATTCTATTTGGTGTATTATTAGCCTGTGTCTTCACGTTGTATGTGAGAACAATTTTATCTTTTCTGCAGATATCTCGGCAAAATCTGTTTTTAGGTGTTTGGAGAGGAATCCCTGAATAGGAAAAAGAAAGTCTTTTTTAGATATTCCCAGGAGAGTCCTGGTTAGGAATATGATCCAAAATCATATGCTCTATGAGAAGCTTCCCAAAATTGAATCTGATTAATATATATATCCAGAGAATCGGTTCTGACATACAGTTTATACAGGCATCATAATCTCTTTCTTCAATGTTCCAAAGACTTGTACCTCTGTTTTTTGTGGGACAATGCTTCTTTCACTGAAACTGATTGCAGATCTTCTCTGAATAGTGAATCTCTTCATGAGTTTATATGGCTAGAAAAAAAAATTGATAACCTGATCATCAGTGCTTAGTAAGAAGACTTTCCTCATTTGATGAAGCGGATCTTTAGACAACAAATACATAGCTCTTTATCAAGACATATTTGAAGCCCTTCCAGCTGGGCAGGTCTTGCCAGTATTTGCAGTTTTCAGGTATAGACTCTGAGAATCAACAGTAAGCTCTGTATCGGCAAGCACCCCAACACACCCAGGGTGGCTGCTAGTACAGGTTCTTAGATCTGCTTTTCTAAAGGAAAGCAACTCAAAATGGGTTAACAATCTTACTTTAATCAATCAAATACCATTTACCTAGTTCA
>CM053581.1:164428980-164457726 GCA_028627135.1 Pseudochirops cupreus
ATATATATATGTACATATATATATATATGTACATATATATATATATATCAATAACAAACCCAACAGAAATCATATGATTATCTCAATAGATTCAGAAAAAGCCTTTGACAAAATATTACACCCATTCCTATTAAAAACATGAGAGAACATAGGAATAAATGGAACGTACCTTAAAACTATAAGTAGTATTTATCTAAAACAATCAGCAAGCATTATCTGTAATAGGGATAAACTAGAATCATTTCCAGTATAATCAGGGATGAAGCAAATATGCTCATTATCTCCAGTATTATTGAGTTTTGTACGGGAGATGCTAACTATTGCAATAAAAAAAGAAAAAGAAAGTGAAGGAATTAGAATAGGTAATAAAGAAATATAACTATCACCCTTTGCAGTAGAGTATACTTAGAGAATCCAAGGGAGTCAACTAAAGAGTCAACTAAAAAACTAGTGGAAATAATTACAAATTTGAGTAAAGTTGCAAGATAGAAAATATGCCCACATAACTCTTTAGTATTTCTATATATTACTAATAAAGTCCAGCAGCAAGAAATAAAAATTCTATTTAAAATAATTGTAGACAATATAAAATATTTGGGAGTCTGCCGGCCAAGATAAATGCAGGAACTATATGAACACAATTACAAAACAATTTTCACACAAATAAAGTCAGATTTAAACAACTGGATAAACATCAATTGCTCATGGGTGGGCTATGCCAATGTAATAAATATGACAATTCTGCCTAAATTAATCTATTTATTTAATGTCATTCCAATCAAATTACTAAAAAAAAATTAGAGCTAGAAAAAATTATAACAATATTCATATGGAAGAACAAAAAGTCAGTGATATCCAGGGGAATAATGAAAAAAAGTAAAAGAAGGTGGTCAAGCTGTACCTTATCTCAAACTGTATTGTAAAGCAGTAATTATCAAAACAGTCTGTTACTAACTAAGAAATAGAGTGGTGGATGAGTGGAATAGATTAGGTAAACAATATTATATTACAAACACAAAGATCCAAATTTTTGAGACAAAAACTTGTTATTTGAGGAAACTACTGGGAAAACTGGAAAACAGGATGGCAGAAACTAGGTATAGACAAACATTTAACACTGTATGCCAAGAAAAGGTCAAAATGGATCAATGATTTAGCCATAAAGAGTCATACTAACATGAGTAAAGTTGGAGAGCACGGAAAAATGTACCTTCCAGATCTATGGATAAAGGAAGAGTTTATTACCAAACAAGAGATAGAGAGGTTTACAAGAAGTAAAAGAGCTAATTTTGATTACCTAAAATCAAAAAGCTTTTTGCTCAGATAAAATTAACACAACCAAAATAGAAGAAAGACATGAAACTTGCGGGGGGGGGGGGGGAGGAGATTACAGCAAATTTCTCTGATAGAGACCTCATTCTTCAAATATATAGGGAATTGAGACAAATTTATAAAAATCAGAACCATTCCTCAGTTGATAAATGGTCAACAATATGAACGGGCAGTTTTCAGAAGAAAAAAATCAAAGCTATCAGTAGTCGCATGAAAAAAATGCTTTAAGTGCTGATTAGAGAAATGCAAGTTTAAAAAGAAAGACAAACTCAGATATCACCTCACACTTATCAGGTTGGCTGAGATGACACAAATTGAAAATGAGAAATGCTGGAGGGGAAAAATTAGGACACTAATTCACTGTGGGTCGAGTGAATAAGTCCAAAAATTCTGCAGAGCAATTTGGAACTATGCCCAAAGGACAATAAAACTGTGTACACCTTTTGACCCAGTGGTAAAACTACTAGGTCTGTATCTCAAAAAGATTAAAGAAAAAGAAAAAAAAGACCTACGTGCACAGAAATATTTATAGCAGTGTTTTTTTCTTTGGGGAATTAGAAATTTAGGGAATGCTCATCAATTGAAAAATGTCTGAACAAGTTGTGGTATATAATTGTGATGGAATACTATTGTGCTTTAAGAAATGATGAGCGGGATGGTTCAGAAAAATTCGGAAGACTTATGTGAACTCATAAAAAGTGAAGTGAGCAGAAGCAGGAGAACATTGTACAGAGTCACAGCAATATTATAAGAATAATTAATTTTGAAAACTTAACTACTTTGATCAACACCATGACCCAAGACAATTTCAATAAACTCATTATGGATGATGCTATCCACCTCCCAAGAGAGAACAGATGAACTCTGAATGCAGATTGAGAAATGTTTGCTTTTCCTGCTCTCTGCTTTTTTTCATTTTCATTGATTTATTTTGTTTTCATTGTCTTTTGCAACATGGCTAATATTAAAATATGTTTTTGCATGATTTCACATGCATAATCAATATAAAATTATTGTCTTCTCATGGAGAGGGAGGGAAAGGCGGCAGAGAATTTGTCACTCAAAATTTTTAAAAATGAGTGTTAATTTTTAAAGTCTAATCATGAAATATTTAATGATATAAATATATATTTACAAAAGACAATGCACAATTTTGAATTTTCATTAACAATTGAGACACTTTTCCATTTAAGAATATTGAGAGCAAAAGCAAAAGCCTCTGAAGTCAAGAAGAAAGGAGAGCTTACAGTGAAAAAATGGCTGAGGATCATATTCTCCCTTCTTTTGAGAGAAGGGAAGGGGAATGAGAATGAAAAGTCACTGGTCTCTATGCCAGCTCAAACTGAATCAGTGATACAGGGGTCACTCAGAACTCAGTTTACATTTTAAAGTCTGAATCTCAGATTGGCACCCAGAGTACCAATCACCAGGTAGGTTGAAAGTATAGATGAACAAGGGACGTGGAGAGATAAGCAGAAAAATAGGACAGTATTGTCTAAGAAAATAGAAAATATTAAACATAGGGGACAGGAATGTAGGGGCGAGAAAAGTAGAATTTGGAGTTCACACAACTATAAAGAGTCCTGAACAAGGGAGATTCGGATTTTAAAGAAGAGAATGGTTTTGATTTTGCAAAACCTAGATGGAGTGATTTTGATTCTGCAAGCCAGATGAGACTTCTTCTGGGTCTCAGGGCCAGCCAGAGCTATTAAGGGACTGAGGAAGCATGACTGTGATGCAGAGACTTTGTCTGTTTGTGGCTTTGTTGAGCCTTAGTGTAAGCCACCTTTGTCTGAGCTTCATTGTTGGAGTTCCCTCTAATTAAGAAATCTCCCTGATGCTCTGTAACACCTATCTGATCAAAATTGTCCTTTGTGTAGGATCCTCTTTGGAATTCCAGGACAGAAGGAAGGCAATACACACAACTGAAGAAAACCAAAGGGTTATTCTCTAAACAGAGTCAGACTCTGGTTCATTAACTGAGTCCTATGATGAGCCTAACTAAGTATGCTGTGACACATTACAGGCAAGGAATCAGGAAGAAGTAGTGCAAAGCATATTGTCAATGAAATGTCTAAGCAAAAAAAGGGGGGATGGGGAGAAAGAAAGAAAAATTGGACTGGGCAGGAGGTAAGAGAGAGATAATTCCATAGAACTATAGAATCTAGAGTGCAAAGGGAAAAAAACAATTAAATGATTGATTCAGACATCAAACTTTGGAAAATGAAAGGGCTGAAAGCCACAATTAGGTTTGACCAAGTCTTATTTTTTTTCTGGATAAAAGGCAGAAAATGAAAAGGTTGAAGATATTATTCTGACATCCAGAAGGAAGGGTCTTGCTTTATATGCCAGCAACCAGGCCTAGGATTTAGGATTTAGAATAGGAACAGACTTTAGGATTAGTGATCTGGTAAAATCCTCTCATTTTATGAATAAAAGAAACTAAAGACCCAAAGGGGAAGGGACATATCCAAAGTACAGCTATAACTTGTGATTTTTGAACTGAGAGCAAGTAGCCTGAAATACATCAGATTCAGATGAGGTTGGAAACAACAGAAATTTCACAAAGACATCATAAAGATATGCTGGGGATACCACTACCCAGACAGGGAAAGGAGGTAAGTAGAACTATGGCCTAGGGACTGGTCAAGGGAAAAACATATCCAAAGTGGAACTGGTTTTTGAAAGATTGTTATTGTTCAGTCCTTCAGTCCTTTCCAACTTTATATGGACAAAAGTCCATGGGGTTTTCTTGGCAAAGACAATGGAGTAGTTGTCATTTCCTTCTCCAGCTCATTTTACAGATGAAGAAACTGAGGCAAACAGGGTTAAGTGGTGTGCCAAGGGTCACATAAATAAGTATCTGAGGCTAGATTTGAACTCAGATCTTCCCAATTCCAAGCTTAGTGCTCTATCTACTGTACCACCTATCTGCCCACTGGAGGAAGACAGTGGGAGTCAAAGTCCCATCTGACTAATAGTTCTTGCTAATCTCACATGTTTCTATACTGGTAGAAACAAAGAGCTACAAATGCTATGAGTACCCTATCAATTCCTGTGCTCTGGAAAAAAGCCCTTATTGCTCTGACCTATTTACAACTCTAGATCAAGGCAAAAGTTAGTGGTTGATCTAGGTTCTTTGACCCCAAATCTAGTGTTCTTTCCTCATTGCCATGTCACCTGCGTTCTAGTTGATTCACATTATATGAATGTGTGTGTGTCTGTATCTGTGTGTGCATGTGTGTATGAGTTTGGATTTAAGCCTCCTCTAAAGGGTCTAGATCCAACAGACTCCTATATTGTCTGGTCAATTGAAACTACATTCTATGAGCCTGTCAACCTGCAATAAACTCCTTTCTCTTGCTCACCACAAGGTGGCAAAATAACTCATCACCCAGTTAATCACAGGCATCTCAATGAATACATCTATCAATCAACATCAATCAAGACTTTTTAATCACCTCCAACGAGCCAGATCCTCTACTAGGCACTAGAGAGATACGAAGACAAAAAATGGAACAGACTCAGTCTTCAAGAATGTTGCGTTCTATTAAGGTGAACTAGAAATAAAACAAGATAAATTTCTTGTAGGGAAGACACCAGCACTTGAAGGACAAAAATAACTTGCCCTCCTAGTTAGAACCTTATGCCAAGTTCCATGAGGCTTGTGGAGAGAATGGGAAACTTGACAATCTAATTTCAGTTATGCATGTATATGTGTGCATGTGTATACATATATACACATAAACATATATGTATATATATCACATAGAGAGAGGGTGGGGGAAGAGAATATGTACATATGCATACATGCATGTGTGTATGTGTATGCATGTGTGTATGTGTATGTACATAGTGAAGCCAGGTGGAGCGGTGGAGAGAGCACCAAACCAAACCCGGAGTTAGAAAGACCTGAGTTCAAATACTTGCCAGCCATATGACACTGGACAAATCACTTAACCCTGTCTGCTTCAGTTTTCTCATCTGTAAGATAAGTCGGAGAAGAAAATGGCAAACCACTCCAGTACCCTTACCAAGAAATCCCCAAATGGAGTCATAAAGATTTGGTCACAACTGAAATGACTGAATAACAAATGTGTGTATATATGTATTTATCTCTCTCTCTCTCTCTCTCGCTCTCTGCATCTATCTATACATATATGTATATATGTATGTGTGTATGTATTTGTGTACATACTGAATTAATAAAATCAACTTAATATTGGGGAAAAATAAAGATTCTTTAAAATCTGACAGCAGAATAATTATAAGATCATAGATTATAGCTTTAATGCTGCAAGGGACCTCAGAGGTAATCTTGTACAATCTCCCCATTTTACAGATGAGGAAACTAAGACCCAGGAGGATTAGAAGACTGGTCAAAAGCTGATCAATTAGAAACACTTGTTAACCACCTATGGCAGACCAGTCACTTTGATGGATCCCAAGGATACAAGCACTAAGAATGAAACATTCCTTGTTCTTAAGGAACTTACATTTTAACATGGGTTATAAGCCCCAGAACCAGAATCCAAAGCTAATTATTAAGCTTGAGAATTAAAAATGGCTTACTCTATTTTAAAAAAATAACATGTTCATTTATGTATTTTTACATCATAATTTCTTTTGTATCTCTCTTACTCCCTCTCACTGTGAGTCATCCTATATAATAAATAATATTTTTAAAATGAAATGAAAAGAAGAGAAAAATTGCTATAACTAATCAATACATAGAAAAACTTTAAGGTACAAAACTTGTGGATATTCCCCTCTCAAAGGGGTGGGGTGAGGGTGTCTTCTCTTCTCTTTTCTTTCAAGCCAAGTTTGTTCTTTATAGTTTTGCAACATTCTCTTTTGATTTTTTTTTTGTATGTAGTTATTTCAGTTTATATAGTTATGGTCATTGGCTATAGTGTTTTCTTGTCTCTGATTCCTACATTTTGCTTCAATTCATGTAACCTTTCAGTACTTCTCTGTATTCATCATTTCTTACAGCACAGTAATATTTCATGCCTTTCATGTACCCAGATTTGTTTAGCCATTCACCAGTCAATGTGGTACCTACTTTGTCTCTAATACTTTGCTCTCACAAAAATTGCTGCTATAAATATTTTGGTATATATGGGAACTTGCTTTTTATCAATCACTTTCTTGGGAATAAACCTAGTAATGGAATCTCTGGGTCAAATCGCTTTATTTACATTATACTAAATTGTTTTCCAAAATGGTTGTACTGATTCATTGTTCCATCAATGATGTGTTAGTGTGCCTAACAAATTCCTTCAACATTCACTCTTCCCATCTTTTATCATCTTTGACAACTTTTGCAGAGTGAGAAATGAAAATTCAAGAGTTGTTCTGATTTGTATTTCTCTCATTATTAGCCGTTTGGAGTATTCTTTCATGGGGTTGTTAGTAGTTTGCAATTATTCCTTTGTGAAACATTTGTTCAAATCTTTTAACCACTTACCTTTTGAAAATGGCTTTATATACAAACATATGTGTGTGTGCATATATACATATTATATAGTATAGACATAGTGTGTGTATCTATATATCTATTTATCTATCTATATCTATATCTATATCTATATCTATATCTATATCTATATATACATATGTATTCCTTTAGGAAACACATACAGATATATATATATACATATATTGTATACATGCATGTATACACACAATACATGCATGCATACACACATATACACAAATATATTCCTCTAGGATTTGTGTTAATTTGGGGAGACTGATTCAGAGCATCAGAAACCCCAAGAAATGAGGAGAAACAGGATCACTGAGCCAAAACTGAAAGCAAGGAAGATCATTAATTGAGTCGGATAATTGCACAGAACCATAGAATCATAAAGTGGTAAGAGATCTTTGAAAAAATCTACTCCAGTTCCTAAGTTTATAGGTAAACAGACAAAGACCCAGAGAGGGGAAGTGACTTTTTTTTCCCTATACTTTGACAGGATGGTGGACCCATGGAAAATTGAAGAAAGCAACTGAACAGCTAGTTCAAACACCTTATTTTGCAGATAAGTAAAGTGAGGTTCAAAAAATGAAAGAGTTTCCCAAGGCCCCCTAAGTATTAAATATCAGAGTCAGGATTTAAATCCAGTTATATAGTGGTACCAGATAGAGCACTCTATTTACTAAAAGTGTGAACTCTTTGGGGGAAAATGGTACAGGGAAGATGGAAGCTGTAAGAAATGATAACCCCCTGAAC
Source organism: Pseudochirops cupreus (assembly GCA_028627135.1). NCBI lineage: Eukaryota > Metazoa > Chordata > Mammalia > Diprotodontia > Pseudocheiridae > Pseudochirops > Pseudochirops cupreus. Next base: position 164,436,551 of record CM053581.1, read on the forward strand.
ATTCTGAGTTGTCAGAACGTCCCCCACCGAAGATACTTACCCAAACATTTATCATGAAAGATGCTATCTGTCATATCCTTGAGGTCCAAAATTATTACCACTTAGAAATTTATTGACATGCTCTATCTAGTCTATGCCCTCTTGAAAAACTTCTTTGAAGCCCTGAGCACAGTCATAGCATTCTAAGCAGGTATGGTATGACCATAAGTAGGCTTGTATTTCTCTATATTTCATGCTAATAATTCACTTTGACACAAAGATTTTTGCAAACTGGACCTTCTTTGATCTTGTAACAACCTGCAGGTTAGATAGAACAGGTTATCATTACCTCAGTTTCACAGATGGACGAAGCAAAACTCAAAGGTCACACAAAATTACAGGATTTCTGAGTTGGAAGCCATCCGTCTCAGCTGTCATCTCAGCCAACCGTATTCCAAAATGACACCCTCTCCCGAAACCTGTCAAGTCAGCATCTCGCATTCGCTTGAAGAGCTCTTTTAAAGACAGCTCGTCCTACTTTGGGTGTGTTCTAATTGTTAGGAAGTTTTATTTCTTTTTTTTGCTTACTTTGCTTTTCCTGAACTTGAATTGAATGTGCCTTTGAAATTTCCATCCCTTCTATCTAGCTTTGCCCCCACGGTCAAGCAGACCAAGATTAATCCTTCTTCCATAGACCCTTCAAGTAAATGAAGTTAGCTATCATGGCCTCCCTTTTCTTTTCGTCTCTAGGCTAATCATCTCTAGTTCTTTCAGTAGCTTCATTACAGATTCAAGGTCCTTCATTGACGTGGTTGTGTTTCACAACTAGTAACTATGAAAGCTAGACTTCCAACCTGGGTCTTTATACTCCAAGATGAGTTGTTTTTCCTACTACACCAATCTGGTGTCCTCGAAAAGTATTTATGAATGACCTTGAACTTTCAACTCTTTTTACTGTGGAGCAAGAGAAAGGCATACTATATATTCTAATGGAAAATCTAAATGTTGAGAGTTTCTTATGAATAAAATATTCCTTTACTGCTTCTCATCTAATTTAATATTAAATTCAAGAGTTTAGAAGCTCTTGCATAATTTATTCTTTTGCAAGTATAAGTGATCACTAATAATATTATGTTATTATTTATTAACATTTATGCCCACCACAATTCTATTATGTAAATAATATAACAGGTTATATGGCTACATATTTAATACTTATAGTATTTATTACTAATAATTGAGTAGCTCTGACTTGATACACAGCAAAGAATGAAGATGAATGAGGATTCTGGCATACTGAGTGATCCATGCATTAAAAGTTCTATTCCTATTTGAAGAAAGATAGCTGGTGAAATATTCTTCTTTACTTGGCTGTACTAGCACAAAGTCTATACTCCTCTCACTAAAGTTACAAACTATTTTTCGTTGAGAAAATAAGACCATCGCTCCCTCTAAAAATACAAGATATAGTTGAACAGGTTATTTAAGAAAACAAAATGTGGATTCCTTTTAGATACTGTCACGATTTTCTTTAGTTAAAATGAGAGCATGTGAATGAAGAATAGTCGAAAGACCACTGGAGTAATAAGGGCTGGGATTCTAATCCCTTTTCTGTAACTGGCTGGCCGTGTAACTTTGGATAGTTCATTTTACTCCATTGAGACACAGCTCCCTCTCTTTAAAATGAAAAGATGGGTCAGGAAGTTCTTCCTAGTGTCTAACTTAAATCTTCTGCACTGCATTTCAAACTAACAATTCCAAATATACCCAAGAATATAATGATGGTAAACATGCACTCGAATTATTTCTACATATAAGAAGTCACTGCTGCCTTTGAGTTTTATGATGGGGGCAAATCATTTAACTTTCTCTGCCTGGCATTGTAGACCCTTCAAAACTGGAAAAACAATCTACTTTTCTTGCTTTATTTAATATTAATCCTTTATACTCACTCTATGGTCTAATCAAACTCTGTCCCCCATGCCCTCTACAAACAAATGCACAAGTATTTCATTCTCTTATATTCCTGCTGTTCACACTGTTCTTTAGGTCTGCAATTCTCTTGCTCCCCTCCTCCATCAACTGAATTCCTATTCATCCTTAAATAACTAAATTAAATGGCCAACCCTCTAGGAAGTTTGCATTGATCTTTACCATGTGGTAAAGGCTTAGTGAAGACTTAGGAGGCAATGAAAGTCTTCTAGAAATTTTCTATTGAACAGAGGAATTGCGGCAAAATCATATGCTCCATGCATAAAACCAATCAATTAACCAACATTTATAAAGAACCTACAATGTTCCAAGCATTGTGCTAAAACCATTTAACAGGAATAATTAATAGGTAGTAGCTGCTGGAAAGCTATCTGTTTTTTATGATACACATTCCTCATTGCATGATTTAAATCCCAACCAATTGGCCTACTGGTTATTTCCAACATTCATTCTCCCACCTCTGTGTCTTTGCCTAGAACACACTTTCTCCTTGTCTCTACCTTTTAGAATCTTTAGCTTCCACAAAGGCTCAGCTTAATATCTTCTACGAAAAGTCTTTTTTTTTTTAAATCTTCCTGATTATTGGTGATCTCTCTCTTCAAATTATTCTCTGTTCTCTCGTGCTTACATGTTGGAAGTAAGGGAGTAAGTAAGGGAAGTGAGTGAAGGAGGGCCTTTTTTATTTTATTTTCAAGTCAGTTTTAGTACCTAGCCCATAATAGGTGTATTTATTATTGTTGAACTCACGTTGCCTTTTTTGTTGCACTTTTCTGATGCTCAAAGAAAGTAATATTGCATATTAAAGTTATATGTATTTTTGTATTATTTCCCCCAGTAGAACATATGGTATATAAGGATGGGGATCCTGCTTTATCAAAAGGGTTTTTTTTGTTTGTTTTCTTGTATTCCTTTCTCCTCAGAACAGTGCCATGAATAGAATAAACTGGATACTTCAGAAGCAGATTTTTACTTAATGGAAGAAAAAAATAATCCCAAAAATAATACAAAATAATTTGTATTAGATTTGTACAAAAATGGAATGGGCTGGCTTGAGACATAATATGGAATTTCTGCCTCTCTGTAAGTCTTCAAGACCTTATGAAGAGAAATATAGTGAGGAATTTTAGTCAAGTACAGGCTCTGACTTGATAACCTCTGAAGTTGTTTGTGTAGTGGAACATTGAATTTTGTTGTTGTTGTTGTTGTTTTGCCTTGTTTTGTTTTGATAAAATAAACAGCACCAAAGAACTGTTTTGGTTTTATTTTTGTCTTGCTGCTGACAAATATTTATTAAAAAGGAGGGAGGGGCAGGATTAGACACAAGGTTGCCTCTGCAACCTTGATTTATCTTTTATTTTGGCTCAAATTATTTGCATGCTAAACCAGAGGGATTCTTGGTAATGTCTAACCCTAAGTTATCTGACAGTCATCCTTAAGAGAGAATTGAAATCTCAGTCTAGATGGAGGTTGAAAAAAAAATCTTAGCATAGGGACGTTCTTCCTGGCTTTTGTTACCTGGGTATGGGGACTGTGACTAAACAACCTTCTGTTGACCCAAATCAAGAAAAGGTTCTAGTCATTATTCACCCTAGCAGACTGGAGGTGAGATAACTGCTAGGTAGACTTGAATAGATGACATGGGGGGAGGGGGCAGAGCCAAGATGGAGAAGTAAAAGCAGGAATTTGCTTGAGCTCCCCTGCCAACCGCCTCCAATACCTGTAAAAAAAAAATTACTCTATACAAATTTTAGAGCTACAGAAAACACAAAGTGATGGAGAGAAACAAATTTCCCTCTGAAAGTAGCTTGGCAGGCCAACAGGAAGAGTCTAACACACCAGACTGGGAGCTACACACACTCCCGTGTGAGCCATGCCAGCCCAGACTTGCAGCCCAGACCAGCCATAGCAGACTTCAGGAGGGTGAATCACTAGCAGCTGTGATGGTTTCCAGACTTCTCAACCCATAAATTCCAAAGAGAAAGCACAAGATCAGTAGGGAACTCTTTTGGGACTAGGTGAGGGAAGAGGGCAGTCTAGCCCCTGCCACCTGGGCGACAGAGGTGGCAGCAGCACAGCAGCTATGGTGGCGATACAGAGGATATAGCTGCTGCTGTGTGGCTGCCTCTGAAGCTCCTGGCCTGCAGATCATAGAAGGACCAAGCAACCATTCAGAGGGTAATCACTCTTGCTTTGACCTGCTTGGATCTGGGTCATAGTCTTGGGTGGTGGGTGGTCTTAGGATCAGGAACACTAGTGTGGCAGAGTTTGTGGTGGCTGTAGAGAAGGCCCCTCTCATATCTCTGAAAACAGCTCTGACAACACCTGCAAAAACCACAGAAATTTGGGACACGGCTTTCTCCAGTCTGGAAGCTGACTTCTACCATGGAAAAGAACTCAGAAGTCAAATAATTGGTTGGCAAGATGAGCAAACAGAGAGAGTGCTAGAATCACACCACAGAATCTCTTTGGGGGGACAAAGAGGATCAAAACATGGAACCAGAAGAAGACAACTAAGTCAAAAATCATGCATCAAAAGCCTCCAAGAAAAATATGAACTGATGTAGACCCTAGAGGAACTCAGGAAGGATTTTGAAAACCAAGTAAGAGAAGTAGAGGAAAAATTGGGGAGATAAATAAGAATGATGCAAGAAAACCATGAAGAGAGAATCAACTGCCTGCTAAAAGAGACCCCCCAAAATACTGAAGAAAATAACACCTTAAAAATAGACTAAATCAAATGGCAAAAGAGGCCTGAAAAGCCAATGAGGAAAAGAATACCTTAAAAAGCTGAATCGACCATATGGAAAAGGAATTTTTAAAGACATGGAAGAGAATAATTCCTTCAAAATTAGATTGGAGCAAATGGAAGCTAATGACTTTGTGAGACTTTGGATAAAACAGATCCAAACAAATGAAAAAATAGAAGGCAATGTGAAATATCTCACTGGAAAAACCATTGACCTGGAAAATAGATCCAGGAGAGATAATTTAAAAATTATTGGACTACCTGAAAGCCATGATTAAAATAAGAGCCTAGAAATCATCCTTCACATCTACATCTATATATCTATATCTATATATCTATATCTGTGTGTGTATGTATGTACATGTATACGTAGAGGGCACAGGATGAGCTGAATAGGAAGGAATAATATCTAAAAAATAAAATTAAGAGGTGAGAAAAGAATATATTGGGAGGAGAAACGGAGAGATAGAATAGGATAAATTTTCTCCAATAAAAGAGGCAAGAGAAAACTGTTATAATGGAGGGGAAGAGCAGGAAGGTGAAAGGGTATGAGTCAACCTTACTCTCATTGAATTTGGCTTATGGAAGGAATAAAATACACACTCAATTGTGTATTTTAGCCTACAGGAAAGTAGATGGGAAGGGGATAAGAGGAGGGATGATAGAAGGGAGGGCAGACTGGGAGAGAGGGTAGTTATAAGCAAACACTTTTGAAACAGGACAAGGTCAAAGGAAAAAACAGAATAAGTGGGAGGCAGGATAGGATGGAGGGAAATATAGTTAGTCTTTTACAATATAATTACTATGGAAATGTTTTGTGTAACTCCACATGTACAACCTATATTGAATTACTTGTCTTCCCAGTGGGGGTGGGTGAGGAGGGAAGAAGGGAAAGAATCTGGAAATCAAAGTTTTAAAAACAAATGTTAAAAACAAATTTGTTTTTTTACATGCAACTGGAAAATAAGATATATAGGCAATGGGGTATAGAAATCCATCTTGCCCTGCAAGAAAGTTGGGATGGGGGGGTAATGGGGAAGGATATAAAAGAGAACAGATTGGGGGAAGAGGTATTCAGTAGCCTCCTGATCTTGGGGTAGGGATAGGGGAGAGATTGCGAGAAAATTTGTAACTCAAAGTCTTGTGGAAATGAATGTTAAAAACTAAAAATAAATAAATAAACAAAAATAAAATTAAAAAGAATAAAAGTGATGACATTATAATAATAACCAGTAGCTATAACCAGGCCATCTGAGACAAGCAGGGTAAGGTCAGTAGAGACCACATGCCCAGTAGCCTCCATGATGCCATACCAAGGAACAAACCTAGGGAGTTTAATGTTCTGACATCCTCAGAGGACAATAATGGCCTTAAATGCTGGGGCATTAGTTGCCCTTCTACATATGTACCATGTTCAGTTATGTTCTCATTATCTGATTTTTTTAAATGCCTTTGCATGGAACTAATTGTGTTCTCTGGCTGAATTTTTACAAAAAGTAAATACATGGGAGGGACCAAAGAGCTATGATTTTGAGTGGATATGATTCAACAATTAAGTACCTTGAACCTGAGGTATTATATCGACAATTCAATATTTAATATCCATATGCAAATGCATTTGCAGGACTGAATCATAAAATATAACAAACTCTCTTCCTGAAAGATGAAACCAAGATATTTATTCAGGCACCAGAAAGCCAATTTCACCATGTAACAAAGAAGTTTATATTTATCTCTAATCCAGGGAGTGGCGACATCCCCAAGCCTTCCCTCTGTTAGGCCTCCCCACAAACAAGCTCTCCCAGGCAAAATTCCTCCTCCCATTCTCACTAGTTGCTCTGCCTCAGCTCTCTCAACTCTGCCTAGCTCTCTCTTCCTGCCCCACCCATTCAGCAAGCTCCTCAGACCATGGCTCCATGTTGCTCAAGCTGTGGGCTGGGCCAAAGCTCAAAGCAGGTCACATGGGCATATTAAGGTGCAGAGAAGATCTTCAAATTCCCTTAACATTACAGGCACCTATCCCGAATACCCCTGTGAGAGACAGGATTAATCTAGATACTAAACTTGCAAATTTTAGATTCTGCAATGGGTGTTTTTTCATTTGTAAAATAGGTGCATTCATCCTTGGGAAAGAGTGTTATCTTCTTTAGTTGTGGACAGCTGTGCTAATAAAAGGGGCTGAAACAAGGACAATAGTGAGAGAAAAGGGGGTGAGGAGGATAGCCTAAAGAAAAAAGCAACTTTCTCAGAGTAAAGATGACTGAAGTGTTGCATTTTTTCAACATCTACTTTCCAAAAACCAAAGGAACAAAAGAAAGAAAAATCTAGTTTACATATGACTTTGAAGTTAATAGCTAGAAATCCCTGGTCCCTGGAACTCTAGTTTCTATGGGATAAATGGTTACTGATTAGTCATGTCACAGATGGTAGAAATGTGAATTTTGGTTTAAGACCATGAGATAGAAGTGAGACATCTTACTAAAGAGACCTTACTTTGGACCAGTAGAGTTGCTTGGCTGAGCTGGCGGCTTGGAGAAATCTGAGCTCAGAAAAGAACCATCTCAGGAGAAATCTGAGAGTTTGCATTGTAAACCAATGCATGGAAAAATTGAATGGAAGAAGAGTTTTGTCCATGTTGCTTAGAAGAATGGACTGGAGGAGGAAAGGCTTAGGCTTTGCCTTTCCCTGTACTGCTAACTGCTGCCTGAGAGGTAGAAACCCTAAAGAGCTTAGTCAAGTGAGCAGATGGAGAAAAATTCTGCCGCCCTCAAGCTTTAGGTTTCTGCTTTTGCTAAAAGTGCTTCACTCAGTCTTAATATCCCAGAACAGGAGAGGTGTGAGTAAATCAGCCAGGAGAGAAGTATCATCACCCATCTTTCAATTAAATCTACAGATTTTTCCTGAAGAAAACAAAGCACAGCAAGGCCTCTAGTCTAGATTTATGGGTTGATTTGGATAATGTATTTTTTATTATATGTGTGCCTCTCCACTTTGGTTTGATAAACCTTTGCCAATTCTGCCCCCAGTCTCTATGTATTTGGGGGGGGAGGGAGGGAGCAGAATGTGCTCTGAATGTTATTCTATCCTTGTTGTTATTATTATTGTTACTACTATTATAGCTTGTATTCAGTGGTTAGAGTGTCCGGCCTGGAATCAGGAAGACTTGAATTAAAATTTGATCTCAGATACTTTTTATCTGTGTGATAGGGCAAGTCATAACCATGCTTTGCTTCATTTTTCTCAGCTGTAAAAGGGAGATAATAGCACTTCCATGTGATAGTAAATGTAAAATACACAGCACAATGCCTGGCACATAGTAAGCACTATGTAAATGTTAATTATTGTTACTATTATTTTCTTATTAAGAACAAATGGAGTTCGTTTTGGCTGATTTATATAATGAGAAGCACACTGATCAAGGCTGAAGAGCTGCAGAGTACACAGTAGACATGCATTCCACCCCCAGCAGGGTAAACCCCAAAAACCCTGAATGAATGAGTTTTGGCAATAGCTGTCCCCTTCCGGGACCCATCCCTCCACCCCCAGCTACCAACAAGGGATAGGTTGGTGAACAAAGCAGACACAGAGAGAGAAAAGACCCGAACTTTAATAATATTTTTATAACCATTTCAATATAGTTTATTTCCTTACAAGTCTATGTACTTTATTTTTTTAAAATTATTATTCTGAGGAGATGGCCAGATTGACAGAGACTCGTAACACAAAAAAAATATCCTATCTTAGAGAAAAGGGGGCTATTCCCATCCTATATTTATACTTTCTAACTCTTAGGGTTGTAAAGATTAAATGTGATGTCTACAAGATTGTAAAGTGTACCTTATCACACCCATGTAAGCTACTAATGAGTTGCTATTTTCACATCTGATGGGTCCAGTACACACCTGGTACCTTCTATTTGAAACATTTTCCTGAGCAAAATGCAGTGTTTTCTGTGCCCTGCTTTTTTTTCAGGGGTTAGATCAGCATAAAAAGGTAGTAGATTCCAAATGAGCCCATCATTTCATCTCTCTGAGTCTGTTTTTCTCCTCTGCAAAAATGAAGGATTTGGGCTGGATCCCAAAACCAATTCTGTTCTAAGACCTCTAGGTTACCTGTAAGCAATAGTTGGAATTCATGGGTATGAATGGAGTCCCATTGTGCTAGGAATACATGCCTCCCCCTCCGGGGAAAGGACCCTAATAAACCAGTTTGATTCACTCATCAGGAAGTGTCCACCTGGCAGCATTCAGAGAGAAAAAGAAAGTTAACCCCTTCAGAAATCCGCTGCTAAGTGGAAGGACTTTTCCTCCATTCAATTCAATTTTCTTATAAATAGTTTGCACTGACACAAAGAGGGCCAAGAGAAGGAAAAGCACATAAATACTACCAGGCATTACAGGAGGGAGCCAAGAAGGCCCAGTGACAACCTCCTCCAGCTGCCATCTTGTCCTTTCCCATGGAAGGCTGTGGGTGCTGCAGCATTCTAAACACCTAGGACTCTGAGCATAAGGCTGATAAATGGTGGACAGAGATGTTTTACTTAGAGAATCTAGATTTATTCCTCCTCCACCCAACACACACACACACACACACACACACACACACACACACACGCACACACACACGCACACACTTTTTTTTAAAGTTGTCCCTGTAAAATCCTACAGATTCCTGGAGGGGGGGAACCATCCCCATAGAGAATCCTTCAGCCTGCTGCTGCTGCTGCTGCTGCTGCAGCACCCTCCTCCCTCAGCTGCCTCTGCCCATGTTCCCCAAATGGATGGAAGCCAGCCAGCTCCAATGATGTCAGGTGGACTCCATTAAACGTGCTCAGGGACTCCGTCCGCCCATGCCCACACTGGGGAGAGAGGAGAGCCAGAGCAAGGGGGGATGGGAGGTGGGGGGAAAGAGAGCACAGGCGGCTGTTTTGGCAAGGAGCCAGCTCTACTCCACCCCACCCCCATCCCCCAACCCAGCTCTGGGAGAGCCTGAAGGGGCTGCAGCTTGAAAAATTGAAAACATGAACAAGGTTGAGACACTGGGGCCTTCTGCCTTTGGTTTGATGGAGAAGGACATCTGCTGGCAGGAAACCAAATGCAGGATTCAAGATTTTCTGTCTCCAGAATTTTGAATGCACTAAACCTCGGCTGTGGCTATGTAGTTAGATGGCCCCTCTGCTGCTTATAAAATGGAGGGTGGAGGTGGGGATGGGAAGTGAGTAAGGAAGCTGACAGTAAAGTTGGTCTCAGACCCCATCCTTCATTTTTACACCATGCACTAAGTTCTGTGTAGCATCACAGCATGGCACATCACAGACTCACCTCTAATCGATATGAATCTTAGCACCTTAGATGTTAGAAAGTCAGAGCTGGGAGGGACTTCAAAACATAAATCTGTGAACTTTAATGAAGGGATCATAACATGTCTGAGGTGGATGGAGGGAACTTGGTGACCTTATAGTCTAAAGAGATCAGAGTGGTGAAGGTTAGAAAAGTGGCAGAGCAGGGACCAGTGCCCTTGTCTTTAGACTCGAAGGACAATCCCTCAGTCAGCAGGCATCCTTAAGCACTGGATACTGCCAAGCACTAGGGATAAAAAGAAAGCTCCTCAAGGAGCACACACTCTAATGGAGACAACATGAAAATAACTGTGTATGGAGAGGAGAGAGAGATGGGGGTGGAGAGGGGGCAAAGAGAGAGAGGGAGAGAGAGAGAGGAAGAAGAAGAGAAGGAGGAGGAGAGAGGACATAGACTCTATGGAAGTTTAGAGTAGTATATTCTCTGATTATTTCTTCAAGTGCTTCACTATGCTCCATCTTGATTTATTATTTCCAAAGTTCTTTCTTGCTGTACTTTTCTAGAACTCAATAAAGTATATTTAAAGTTTAAATAATACGGTTGCTTCCTGACTTCGCTATGCTCCTATTCAGCCTTTGATGTTACTGCATTGTTCTTTGTATTCCTTCTCAGATCTGCTCCTCTTTATAATGGAGCTTGATTGGTATCATATCTTTTTAGGCACACATCTCCTGCACATGTTGGAGGAAAGGGAGAGTTTTCCCTCACAATTCTCTCCATACTTGTTAACTTGAGAGCGTCTTAGACAAGACATAGTTGAAAACACTCACTGGTATTAATAATGGTGCATGTAACATATGATTGGGGGGAGGGGGAAATGCTAAAGGATATTTTACAGCAATTTTGATAAAATAAATCATTGGAAACTTCAAAGCTAAGTACACATCTCCTGACACCCAAAGATACTCACATCTCCTCACTTGGTCTATAAGACCTCTCCTTAACACCTTCTCTCATTTTTCGTCTACTCTCAGGATGCAGGAGCTTCATGGGCCTGCTCCTCTTTCATTGTGCCTATCCAACCATCTCCATGCTGATTCAAACGTTGTTTCACATACTGGTTTATATAGTTCGTTAGTCACTCCAATTCCCAAATGTTTTTACTCTCATTTACATAGCTTCATGCTTTCATAATATTTTCTGTACCTACCATTTCTCCCAAATATCTACTGTTCCCCTTTTTTTCCCTCCTCTTTATTCCTTTTGCAGTTTTCCCAGTCTGACATTCTCAATCAGCTAGCTTGTGACCTCCCACAGCCTTACAGGTAGTCAGTCAACAATCATTCAACTTGGTGCTTTACACATGGTGAGCATTTTCATCCACTGACTGATGGACTATCCAGTGGTTTCTTGGAGACCCTGGGCAGTAGGGAAGGGGGGAAGAGAACAGAAGAGGATAAGCATTTATTAAGCTCCTACAATGCCAGATACCACACTAAGTGTTTTATAAATAGCATCTCCTTTGATCCTCATAATAATCCTGGGAGTTAGGTGCTATCATCTCATTTTATAGTTGAGGGAAATGAGGCAAACAGAGGTTAAGTGACATGCTCAGGGTGACACAGTTAGTACGTATTTGATCCTGGATTTGAACTCAGGTTTTCCTGAGTCCAGGGGTAACACTCTATCCACTGTGGTACTAGCTACCTAGATTAGGCAAGGAAGGGGGCAGATGGAGTGGAGAAAGTAAAAAAAAAATGCTGCTCTTTATCAGAGTAGACTATAAGCTCTTTGAGGGCAAGGATCAATTCTGATTTTTCTTTTCATACCCCTGAATATGAGATAGAGGGCCTTATGCATAGTAAGAGCTTAATGAACATTAGGAGACCCCCCCCTTCTCAGTTTGTGCTCTAATGGAATAGCCTTTGAGAGCCTAAGGCCACTCTCTTGACATGATCAGGCCTAAGAGGACTTCCTTGAAGGTTTTCATTGCTATGCACGCATATAAGTTTAAATTAAATTTCACTTCAGTGTGTAATGAACCTTTGTAGCATTCAGGGCTAGGTAGTCAGAATTACAGTCCCTTCTGCCTTCTCTGTGATATTTTCTCCATTACACTAAGGCTCTGAATTCCAGTCTGGTTTTTTTTTTTTTTGGAGTCCCACAGCAACACTCCCTAGACACCTGCCAAAACATAGCAAGCCTACACAGAACTGGCACCAAGTTTCCAATTAAGGTTCAATGTCGATGATGACAAACCGACCTGAAATTCAGGGAGAAACTGGATGGATGTGAAACCATGGCAACCACAGTGAGACTAGTCTGTGAATCATGATGGCACTTAACCTATGGCCTCCCTCCATGAAGGGAAGCAGGAAGGGAGGGGAATCTGCAATCTTCAAGCTTCTCTGGCTATATTTTTACAGTGCCAAGCATAGTGCCTTGAACATTGAATTAAATTCAGCAAACATTTAATAAGTGTCTACCTCATGTCAGAGACTATGCTAGACCTTAGAGATCAAAGGAAAAATAAATACCTGTCCTCACAATGTTTACTTTCTTTTACTTGAGAGGATATGACTCAAATACTGAAATCACTAGTCCCATAGACTCCATCTATCTACTACGTTGCGATTTCCTTAATTCCACTGTTCTTCCTTTCCTCACTTGAACTAACACTTTCCACATTAGAATGGAATTTGTACATCCAGAATTCACCCCTACCCCCAGTTGCTGGTAAAGCTAATACACTTATCTTTAGAATGCCAACTATGGGGACAAGTCATCTTGCATGGTAACAGAATGAATGCAAACTCACCCAGTTACTCAACAATATTGGGCTGACCCCTGACATCAGACCCTGGATCACTCTTCATCTTTAACTCCCACACAGGCATCCAGGCCATCTTGATATCTGTGGGCTACCCCCACCAATTATTATCATTGCTTGATCATATTATCTTCTCAAAAACACATGTGAATTGATGCCTTATATATAAATAGAGTAATCCTCTTATTCCCCAGACCCAAACCCCCTTCCCTGGTCACCATGCCCCTGAAGGCTTTATCTTCTCCCCAATAGAATATAAGCTTTTTTATTATAAGGACTATTTCTCTGTGCTTTCCTATACAAGCTTTGCTTAGCACATAGTGAGTATTTAATGAATGTTTATTCACTCATTCAGTCAGTCATTTCTTCATTTTTTATTCATTCAATTGCATATGTGAACTCATCAATGTTGATATTCCTTCCAGTAAGTCAAGTTGAAACCCATTCATATCCTGCAGATCCTGGATGACTCTTATTTATATGCTTCTATAATATCTCCTCATATGGTTCACACAATGTATAGGTTGCTTTCTCATTTTTTTTTAATTCCTTGCTTCATTTTATTTATTTTTTTTAATATTTTATTTTATTTATTTTAGTTTACATCATTTATTTCCATGAGATTTCGAGTTACAAATTTTCTCCCCATATTTCCCGTACCCCCCCTCAAAACATCTATCCCCTTGTATGACCCCTCCTCCAATCTAATCTCTCCTATGTCCTCCCCCATCACTCCTCTAACTTTCCGATAGGGCAGGATGAATCTCCCTTCCACAGTGCCTGTGAATTGTAAGTTCCGTTAGATGTAGTTAATAATAATAGTAATAATAATTGTATATATATGTATATATATATATATATATATATATATATATATATATACATATATATTTTTAACATTGGATTATAGGGCTTTAAATTCTAGATCTTTCTCTTCCCTCGTCAGCCACCTCCACTGGAAGAAAAACCATCTACAGGCTGTACATGTGTAATTACACAGAACCTCTCCACAGTGGTCTCACTTTTTCTTGAAGTCACAAAGATACCAAATGAGCATATCATCCATCAACTATCACTTGCTTCCACCATATGGCCAGCCCTTTTTTGCTAGGACACATTTTCCTAATGACAATCTTTATTTCTTTTCTCCTTTGGAGTTCTTATGCATTATATGTTGGAGGCTATTCACATTCTAGGGCTACTAGGTGGTAGAGTGCATAGAGTGCCAGACTTGGAGTCAGGAAGAATCATTTTTACAAGTTCATATCTGACTTCAGACACTTATTAGCTATGTGACACTGGGCAAGTTCCTTAATCCTGATTGCTTCAGTTTCCTCATCTATAAAATGGACTGGAGAAGGAAATGGCAAACCACTCCAAGATCTTTGCCAAGAAAACACCAAATGAGATTATGAAGAGTTCAGCATGATTGAACCACAAGCACACTCACAATCTACCTCTTCATTGCTCTCTGAGTGATACTCATTTTTAACTCTGTAGAATACCAGTGTTCTATGCCTTTTAGACTTACAATACTACCAGTAGACTATTGATATTCAAAAGGAGGACCTTTGTTTCTGGGAGGTTTGGTTTCATTGAGGAAAATATTGAATTTTCTAGAGGCAATCCTGCTTACACTTCTCCTCTTCAGTACTTCACTACTCACTTGTACTATCTGTCAAGAGGTATTTATAAATGAGCTCCATAGTCCATTTAACTGCCTATCATAATCTGGACAATAGGCATTCTTCATCTACTTTTTTCCCTCGTATGGATAGTTAGGTTAGAATAATCTCTTCCTGGAAGCTCTGCATTTTTCTGTGGCTTGAAGCAACCAGCCTGAATTATCCAGTGGTTGTTCAAGGCTACACCAAACTAGAACATCTAGAGAACCTCTTCAACTTAAATTTGAATCTTCATCTCTTCCATGGTATAGCTGAACATCATCAGTGAGCATTTCTTCTTTCTTGTGCACTTCACTTGATATTAATGATTAGAAGTTCATCATTCAAGGTTATTTATAATGTAAAATCTTTCAAATAATCTTAAATTATTCTCATGGGGTCCAGTGGAAAGAACTTTGAATTTGTAGAAAGAGGACTTGTATTTGAATCCTGCCTATGCCACTTTTTACTTGTATGACCTTGGTGTCAGTTAACATTTCTGGGCCTCAGTTTACTCATTTGGAAAATGAGGAAATTTGGGTAGAAGGCCTCTAAGGTTCCTTCCAGCTCTAGATCTATTATCCTGTGGTATATATGTGTGTGTGTGTGTGTGTGTGTGTGTGTGTGTCTGTGTGTGTGTGTCTGTGTGTGTGTATGTATATACACCCTGTTGAAAGAACCATTAGTCAATGTTTTGTACTACCAGATAAAAATATTTTTATTTTCTCAAAAATAAGTATATAATAAGCACAGTGGATTCTTGTATGTGATCCACCGTGATCCACTACAGAATATAATATAATCCACTGTGGAATATAATTTGTGAAAAAATATCTCCCCATTAAGACCATCATCGAAGATACTTCTAGTATATATGTGTGAATAATTCTCATCAATATGTATAAGGAAGAGTAGGAAAAGTTCATAATTAGGGAAAGTAGCTATCTACCTGTCTTTTATCTGTTTGCCTGTCTCTTTTTCTATTTCCTACCTAATGGTATTAGGTATTGATAACAAGTTTTGGCATGATTTTGTTATCTTTTCCTTCTTCCAAGACTCTGTAGAGTAGCCTTTGTACTCTCTGGTAATTATGTCACCTCATAGTTGGATCCACCTGTACTTTTAGACTAATAGCCACTCTTACTCTCCTTGTTCTCTTTCATTCCATTCTTGTCTACTCCAAAAGTACATTGAGTGCTATGTTCTAAAAAACCCAAGTATGGTGGCTCTATAGCCCTTGATGGTTAAAATCTTTTACCCCTCATAATGTTTTTACTTAAATTCCTGAAGAATTTTTACATTTTTAAAAAATGTGTTGTCCTCCTAGTTTTATCCTTAAATGCCTTCTGCTTGATTTTACTTAGTTAGATGTTTCACCAAATTTTTAATATGCTTTGATTTTGTTCCTTTTACTTCTTGGATCATGAGTAAATACTGTATGCAGTTAATCCATGCTTGTGTTCAGCTCCTTTATGTCATGTTCACGATTATTGTTTAGTAAAACACAAAAGACCATAGACGAATGTGAAGTTTTCTCAGTGGGTAGGGACTTGAGCTAGTATTTTAGTGGGACAAATCCACACTACCTATATCCCACCTAAACTGGTAAACAGAGCAGCAGTTACCACCCACAAAAGGACAAAATCTGAGAACTATAGAAAGATTGTCGTTCTTCCCAAATGATGCCTGTAAAATAAAGTGAGCAGTATGCTCCTTCCTGACCAAATTTCCACAATCACCCACTCAAAAACAGAATTAAAAGACTCCCCAGGGGCAGTTAAATGTCACAGCGGATACAGCATCAGCCCTGGAGTCAGGAGAACCTGAGTTCAAATCTGGCCTCAGGCACTAGCTGTGTGACCCTGGTCAAGTCACTTAACCCTGATTGTCTCCAAAAAGAATAGTCTCTTCAGAAAAATCAGAATTTATGACACTTCATCCTTGATGGAGATGGTGGTAAAAATATGGCCATCATCTCTGCTTTTTCATTACATCTCCACTATCCTAGCAGAGGAGACTACTCTCTATGAACCTCCAATCAGATACAAGGATAGAACTTCATTTTTAAAAAATCACCTATAGCTGTATATCTACATACTTTGCCTGACAAATTACTGGATTTTTCTTTCAATGTTTAACTAGATAGGGGCACTGACTGGAAGATTTCTTCTTAGGGGGACCAAGAAGAAGATTGGCTATTCCTCCTGTGTTTCAGAAGAGGTGAATCAGACACTACTTTCTTCCTCCTTCGTCTCTACACACCTTTTTAAAGCTTTTCTACGTTCTTTCTTCAATCTAGCCCAGACAGTCTACTCTTTTCCGACTTGCCTGCCAGCACAGGGCTAAGCCCTTTCAGTTTCCTTGAGTGATTGACAATTTAAATTCCTTTTAGCAGTCTGGAACAACTGCTTTACCACTGTGGGTGTAACTGCTTTGTCCTTAATGTCGCTAATTCATTAAATGAATTGTGTTCCTGTTCTTTTTTTACTAAGCTTAACAGAAAAGAGAGTTAAGATTATATAAGGTAATTTAAAAGCCTCTCCAAACACTCCAATTATAACCATAGCTTATGGTTTTTAAGGAAGCCATGATTTTTTTCCCTACTTCCTTGACCCCTCAGTGAGAAAACGACCAATACAAATTCTAGGACTAGGGCAAAATGGAGAAGAATTGTGAAAGGAAGTTATGTGATGCCCCCTTCTTGCAATCTTAGCATGAGCTCTTTCAGGAAAACCACATGAGATGTCAAACGGGAGAATGTTTAGTAATGTTAATTTGACATCAACTCTGTGTCAAATTAAATTACAGGAAATACTGAGCTGTGGTCTTGCTGGTGGCAAATTTCCTCTTTGGTGATAGAAGGCATAATTCCTGTTAGAGACCTTGAAGTACATTGCTATAACATCATACCCAGTGGGACCCTAGATGTCTTCAAGAGAGAAGACTCACAAACCAATGCATGCTCCTGTTTAGCCAGAATCCAAATCACCCCAAAACTCAAATAACTGGATGTTTATTCTGCTTGCTACTCTATGGAAACAGTCAAATAAGAGGTGAACCCAGTCTTAGGCTGCATTGAGAGGTAGTGTCTTAATCAAGGGATATGATAGTGCCAGTGTCAGAGGCAACTAGGTAGTACAGTAGGTAGAGTGGCTGGCCTGGAATCAGGAGGACCTGAGTTCAAATTTGGCCTCAGATGCTTACTAGCTATGTGACTCCAAAATGTTCATTTAACCTCTTATTTGCTTCAGTGTCCTAAAGCTATAAAATGGTAATAATAATTTTGCCTACCTCCCAAGGTTGTTTTGAGGTTCAAATGAGATATTTGTAATTCACTTAGCCCCAGTACTTACTAAATGCTTATTCTCTTCCTTTCTTACTCTTTCCCACCCTTCCTTTCTTCCTTCCTCCTTCCCTTCTTTCCTTCCTTCCTTTGTGAGATACTCAATAGCTAGACCTCACCTGGAGTACTGAGTTGAGTTCTGTTGACCAAGTTTTGGCATAAATGGTGTTGCCAAGGAGATATGAATGCTAGAAATGGACACACCACTAATCAGGGTGGCAATCCCTACTGTTCCCCTCCTCACCCCCTCAGTTAGACCTGCCACTGCAAACTTGACTAACAAGCCTACCCTCTGATCCTAAGGGGATAAAGAAAAAGGACAAGGACAAGGACAAGGACTGAAGAGAACCAGTTTTGAAAGTTGGTTAGATCCTGGCTGCCAGGAAAGTGTAGTCAGTGTGGGGTCTTCAACACCAACATATGTGGCTGAGATTGGCAGCCATGAGAACCAAATTCCAGTTCACTAAGACAAGTACTTTGTGGTAAGGCTATGTGTGAAGCACAAAGAGAAGATGCTGAGTTATTTATGCTCCCAAGGATGGAGTTGGTAATTTTTCACCTTCTATCCTTTTTCCTTCCTGTTATCTGTTGTCTGGAGAGAGTAAACCTACTCCCCAATCTTTGTTTCTTAAGAGTTAGTTTGCTTTCTGTGTCTCTTGTTTTAAAGTCAGTTTTTATAACATAATTGTAGTATAACCTTTGCACTGATGATTGTTACTTTAATATAGTAGAGAGAGCAAGAGTGAACATGAGAATGAGAGAGAGACAAACAGACAGAGATAGAGACAGAGACAGAGAAACAGAGAGACAGAGAGAAAGAAGAGAGAAGGGGAAGCACAGACCAAGAGACAAAAACAAAGAAACAGGGAAGAGACAGAAAGAGAGAAAGATATTTTAAATTATGGCATAAATTATTTGAAAAATAAAATCTTGACTTAGATCTTGAGCTTAACCAAAGAGAATCATTACTTCATTTCTGTAACTTTCAGAACAAGAAGGACAAAAAGGGATTTGGATCTTTGTAGGCAGCAAGCCATCTTGCTTGTGGGGTGAGGAGAGGCTTTTACTAGTATGAAAGATAAGACAATGGGAATTTCCTCTCCCTAATGTTTTCCTGTGGAAGGTTTCAAAAGAAAACCTATTCCTCCAGGGGTACAGCATTGGGGAACTGACTAGAGAGAAAGTCTGGGTCAGAGAGTAGTAGAGAAAATGACTGAAGGAATAATCCAACCCCACTGAAGGTGGGACCCGTTGAGAAGGAATGAAGAGTCCTCAAGCATAGTAACACACTATCTCAAAGACCATTTTCTATTGGGAAGGACATTAGCAACCCAAAGAGCATCCAACCAGGATGTTAAGGAGACTTGAAATGTTACACAGTCAACCACTGTATCTGGAGCTGTTGAAACTAGAGAAGAGAAGACTCAGAAAGGATATGGAAGCTGTTTTTAAGTACTTGAAGGACTATCATATAAAGGGGCAGTTGGAATTCTTCCAACATGTCCAGAAAGAATAACTAAGAGTAATGGATTGTAGATGCAGAGACATACTTAAATGAAGAAAATCTTCCTCATGTAGAACTACTAAAAATAGAATGGGCTGCCTCTCTGGGTTCCTCATCACTGGAATTCTTCAGAAAGAGCTGCAGTGGTCACTTATGAATATTGGGGAGGGAAATCCTGTTCGGTTATGTATTATACTAGATGTCCCCTGAGATTTTCTTATTCTGTGACAAGAAGGAAGATAATTTCAGGGATTTATTTCCATACACTTCCTTAGTGAGCTCTCATTCCCCTTCCATTCTATGTGCCTTCCTATCCCACAAAAGAGAGTATTGCTTTAGGCTTAATTGTGGCTAAATTAAGACCCAGGGCTGTCCTCAGATCTCAGCCAAGCGAGACACAGGAGGGAATATCCCTTCTACTTCAGGGCAGAAAGAAACTACCCTTGCAGGCAATGGTGAATGTTTATATAGCAAAATTCAGTGATTACCAGTATGTGTGACAGGAAGCTTCAGGGAGTGGCAGTAAAATGGTTTATTTGGGACACTAGTGAACACTGAATATAATACCTCATGAAATTTAGGGGCACAACATTCACTGATTATAGGGCATACAATTTTGTTTGTTTGCTCTTCTGTCTTTTTATTGTACTACTCTAAAGGTCTCTTCTCACTTCAATGTGGTGTGGAAGTGATCCCAAGGTTCCCAAAGATTGTTTATCAGTACATTTCCAGCTCTAGCAACTGTTTTCAAGTCCCACCCAGATGTCATATTTACGTGAAGCTTTCCAAAACACTAGCCTGTCCCCACTCCAATTATTTTAAATTAGCTTTTATTATATTTAAATTTATTTATATGTATGCATGGTATCTTCTCCAAAGGATATAAGTTGTTTGAGGGCAGGAGCTATTTCACTTCAGTGGTTAGCATAGTGCCTGGCATAAAATAGGTAGATACTCAAATAAATCTTCATTGAATGAATGAATAAATTAATGAGTGAATGAATGGAAAAATTTCATATAGGCTTTGAGATGGACTATACTCTGTCATTAGAGAACTGGTCTACCTTAGTTGGAAGACACTTATCACAAAGCTGGCTACAAGATAATGATTTGGGGTGGGCGGCAGGGGGAAGTTCCACAAGTCATAGAGGTAATGTGCCTTTGTTGTCAGGAAGACTTAGATTCAAGTTATTCCTTTGACAAATATAACCTGTACCTAGCAAACAGTAGGCATTTGTGAATGGTGATAGTTTTGATTGTCCAGTTCCAAAGCCAGAGTTACTGCTACCATCATGATGTTTAACATAAAGATTTTACCCAGTTTCTTGGGTTTTTTTGGAGGGAAGAAGGCAAGGCAATTGGCATTAAGTGACTTGCCTGAGGTCAAACAGCTATGTAAGTGTCAAGTATCTGAGGCCAAATTTAAATTCAGGTTCTTCTGACTCCAGGGCTGGTCTCTATTCACTGCTGCCCCTACCCAGTTTCTTAGTGGGAGCCAAAAGGATTAGAAAGTTCCCTGAAACCTAGGTAGCATGACTGGTTAGTTGGTTGTTGTCCTTCATTCTTGAAGAGGACCAAAATGGCATCACTCTGCTAGAATCAAGTTTTAAGGTGTATAATGTGGCTAATCAGACCAATGTGAGCTCTACCACAGTTTGGGCACAAATAGTCCATGTGAACATTTGAGGTAGATTCTCCAAATCTGTGCATCCTGTGTTTTCTTTGAGCTATTTCAATTCTGTTTTGCTCATACAGCACAGCACCTTCTCTGATGTAGGTACACCACGCTGAGCAGTCCTGTACCAATGACTCCCATGTTAC
>CM053581.1:164458226-164496499 GCA_028627135.1 Pseudochirops cupreus
GAATGTCAAATTTTCTATTTTCTGTTTTTTTCATCAAAAATACTTTAAAGTCCTCCACCTCATTGAATGATCATATTTTCCCCTGAGACATTATACTCAGTTTTGCTGGGTAGGTGATTCTGAGTTTTAATCCTAGCTCCTTTGATCTCCAGAATATCATATTCTAGGCCCTTTGATCCCTTAATGTAGGAGCTGCTAGATCCTGTGTTATCCTGATTGTGTTTCCACAATATTAGAATTGTTTCTTCCTGGCTACTTGTTATATATTCTCCTTGATCTGGGAACTCCAGAATATTCCTAAGAGTTTTCTTTTTGGGATCTTTTTCAAGAAGTTATTGGTGAATTCTTTCAAGTTCTATTTTGCCCTCTGCTTCTAGAAAATCAAGACAATTTTCCTTGAGAATTTCTCAAAGGATGATTTCTAGGTTCTTTTTTTTTATCATGGCTTTCAGATAGTGCAATAATTTTAAAATTATCTCTCCTGTCTCTATTTTCCAGGTCAGTGGTTTTTCCAATGAGATATTTTACATTGCCACCTATTTTTCCATTTGTTTGGATCTGTTTCATAGTATCTTGATTTCTCATAAAGTCATTAACTTCTATTTGCTCCAGTCTAATTCTGAAGGAATTATCCTCTTCAGTGAGCTTCTGAGATTCTTTTTCCATCTGGCCAATTCAGCTTTTTAAAGCATTCTTCTCCTCATTGGCTTTTTGGGCCTCTTTTGCCCATTTGAGTTAGTCTATTTTTTAAGGTATTATTTTCTTCATTCAAGTTGTTGACTCTCTTTTCATGATATTCTTGCATCATTCTCATTTCTCTTCCCAATTTTTCCTCTACTTCTCTTACTTGATTTTCAAAATCCTTCTTGAGCTCCTCCATGGCCTATAACCAATTCATATTTTTCTTGGAAGCTTTTGGTGTAGAAGTTCTGATTGTGTTGTCTTCCTCCTGTTCCATGCTTTGATCCTTTTTGTCCCCAAAAAAGGAATCTAAAGTTGGGCGGCCGTGCTTGCTTTGCTTCCTTTGCTTGCTCATGTTGCCACTCAATTACTTGACTTTTGAGCTCTTTGCCACAGTAGAACTCTTCTTCCAGAGGGGAGACCTTTGTTCCAAATTGCTGGGGTTTTCACAGCTGCCAGAACTATTAGGAGGGCACCATCTCTACAGCCCCCACCAGCTTTGGCTCACTGGTCATACACCTCAGGCCACCACCCAAGACCACAATCCAGATCCAGGCAGGTTAAGGCAAGAGTACTTAGCCTCTGAATGGTTTCTTATCCTCCCTACAATCTGTAGGCCAGGAGCTCTGAAGCGGCCACATGGAGGTGGCTGCAGGGTGGCCACTTCTGCTGCTTCTTGCTCTGGGGGTAGAGGCCAGACCACCCTCCAGCCCCCCTCCCCCCCCCCGAGATCCTGCAAAGTTCTACTAACCTTTTGTCTTTGGTATTTATGGGTTGATAATTCTGAAAACCACTACAGCTACTACTGCTGCTTAGGGCCTCCCTGGGGGTAAAACCATGGGCTCACAAGGGGCTGGGCTCTGCTCCCAGCATGCTGCTATGGACCCTTCCTGCTGGCCTGCCAAGCTGTCTTCAGCAGAGATTTCTTTCTGACACTTTGTGGGTTCTGTAGCTCTAAAATTTGTTTAGAGTCACATTTTATATGTATTTGAGGTGGTTATGGGGGGAACCCACAGAGTTTTCCTGCTTCTATGATGGCATCTTGACTCTGCCCCCTCTATCTATCTATCTGTCTATCTATCTATCTATCTATCTATCTATCTATCTATCTATCTATCTATGTAAAGAGAGAGATGGAATAGAATCTTGGGAACTGATAATTCACTGTTATCTCTGGATGAAAATAGGTGAAGCACCGAAAGAGAATTACTAAAAATTTACTACAGAAGAGCATGATAGTTATGTGTCTTGGAGAAAGTTTGTGCACTACTTTTATATTTACCATCTTTGTGATTTTCCAGACCTAAATTTCCCCTGTCATGGTGAATACTGCTTGATACATATTGTCTTCCCCATTAGAACATAAGGTCTTTGAGGCCAAGAATTTTTTTGCTTCCTTGTATTTATATCCCCCCTGTTTAATGCAGTGCTTGGCATTGAGTAAGTGCTTAAAATATATATGCTTTCATTTATTCATTCAATCATTCATATGTGAGAGAGTCAGGAGATGCACTCTAAGTGGACCACAAAAAAGACATTTGGTGAAGGAGATATTTTGAGGAAATATTAATTTATATCTTTCCATTATTTGCTCCTGTTAGTAAATTGAATCTCAAGTATCACTGATTTGGGGGCATGGGGTGTAAGTTTATGAGCCTGGAGTTTGAGATTGTGATATATAGAAAAGGAATTTTATGAGAAAAGTTTTTTTTTTCCTAATTTATAAAGAAATAGACTAAAATGGGGGCTCAAGGCTAATGCACTGATAAGATTTTACATTTTTAGCAATATGAAAAAATATCATAACATGCCTCTTGAATGCTTTTAAATCTGACAGGGAGAGAGTAGTAGTTTGAGGACCTAGGAATACACACGTACATCCTTAACAGTGGGATTACTTCTGCTATATACAAAAAATACACATGTGTACATATGGATTTATACACACATATACAGCAAATTTTACATGGAACTAGGAAGATTAAGCCACCTACCACTGACTAAGTCAATAGGTCTATTCAGTGTAGTTATGCAAATCACTACATTTCCAATATCTTGCAAGTGGAGTTTTCTTAACAGCTCAATTTTTTCCAGGGAGGAGACTTTTCTTTCTCTCTCTCTTTCTTTCTTTCTTTTTTCTCTCTTTCTCTTTCTTTCTTTCTTTTTCTTTCTTTCTTCCTTCCTTTCTTCCTTTCTTCCTTCCTTCCTTCCTTTCTTCTTTCCTTCCTTCCTTTCTTCCTTCCTTTCTTCCTTCCTTCCTTGTTTCCTTCCTTCCTTCCTTCCTTCCTTCCTTCCTTCCTTCTTTCCTTTCTGAAGCACTTATTTAGATACCACAAAACCAAATCCCAAAACCAGTAAACCGATTCCATCATAGTACCAAAGATATTAACAAGCCATAATAATGCTGAGAGCCACAGCATCCTTTTAGCCTTCCCACAAACCAATACAAAATCAATATTTAGTAGCAAACCTCTCTCTTTCCTTGCCTGAGTGTCCTCACTCTCCTCCACCAACTGGCTAGCTCTGAACAGCTTCCTGTGGGTGCTGCATCCCTTCAGCAAACTCCTCCCACCACAGGCTCCATGTGACTTCACAGCAGGGAAGCTTTCTGTGACTCTGCTGAACCCTTCAGCAAATTCCCTCCATCGCAGGCTCCATGTGATTACATTCAGTCTATTAGGGGGCAGAGTTTACTTTCAAAGCAGCGGAGGTCTTCAAACTCCTGCCTAGGCTTATTAAGGGCAGGGAAGATCTTCAAATTCCCATTGCCATTACAATACTATAAGAATATAAAAGATTCCTTGATAGATACAATAGCAGAGACCATTTGTTTTTTAATGATCCCATCATTACTGATATAAAGCATGGATGAAAACGTTGTACTCTCCGAAGATGTTTGCCATTTGCATAGAACATGTTCAATGTAGAATGCAAATGAAAGAAGGATTCCATATAAGAAAGTGTGGCACTCCCAGTGTTCCTGTTTGAAAATTGCATTGATTCCCCAGACGTCATTGCGTCTAGTAAATGAAATCCACACAACCACTTATAAGAATTTGGCCTATCTAATTAGGAAAAACCAAGTGGATAATGTTCACACTATGATGTTCAGTTGGATGAATGATCTATGGAGTTGGTTCATCAATAGATTTGTTTTGGAAAGACTTATGCAGATAGACAATGAACTAGGTCCAAAATTAAAGGAAGAGAATATATCTGAATTACATTTGTAAAATTGCATAGTCCTTTAATTGTCTCTCAAATCAAAATCACATCAGTAGTAAGAAAACTAGGATTTGAACTCAGATCTCCTGACTCCAAATACAGCATTCTAACTCTTTTCATAACTTCAATTCTAAAAAGGGGTACTGATTCACAATAAGTCTGTGATTTGCAAAGGCTGCTCTCCCATTCTATTGATAAAGAAATGGGTTTACAGATCCCTTCCAAGGATTAAATTCAGATCAATAAATGTCACTTGCTAGGTTCAAGTGAAATATAAAATAATGGGTATCTTTTTCTTAGATTGTTTCCAAGGCAATTTCAATCTGGCCAATGGAATTAGAAATATATAAAGCAGAGGTTTTCATGAGAACCCAATCCTGGATAAAAGCATTTTTGTAGTAATTGTAGTCACATCTCCATTACATCTCACCTTGTCAATACCTGTGCAATTGTAACTTTCTCACTAGCATTTGCTGGGTCAGGGTCACTCTTCTTAGTGCCTAGGGTGCCAAAAATGCATTGCTAAGTGGACCACATTTCCTGGGTAATGGATATGGGCAGTTGCAACTCTATATAGGGTCAGTAAGAGCTATGCAGCAGACTGGTTTGAAATGGACATCTGGCATGTAGTAAATGCATTTAGGAAGCAATAAACTGCTCATTTTGAATGACTCCTGAAATTGGTTTCGATATGAGCATTTGGTGGAGAAACAAGCTTTCTGAAAGGTCATTTAATGTCATATATAGCCTTTCTCTTCTCTCCTAGTTAAACTGTTTAGCAGTTTACAAAGCAAATCCCAGCCCAATTTTGATCTGGTAATTAATTGAGTCTTCTATTCAAGCCATGGCTGTACAAATGAACTGAATGCTATCATATTTATCTGCCCTTAATAATTCACTATTTGAATTGCCAGATGGTCCTTGACAGAAGATGGCTCTTGAAATAAAATTGGAATTCATCCTATATGTATGGATGTCTTTCTAGGTCTTTCAGCAGTGACATAGAAGGTCAGTGTTCCCCGTCGTTTGTCCAATGAGAACTTATTCATTGAAAATTTTTATTGATTTTATATATATCTTATAAATGCTTGGTAAAAAGAAAAAAAGGAAAACAACTAAAGCCTAACTAAAAATATTAAATAATTCTTTTCATTCTTTTCATTTGGAGGAAAAATGAGTTTTCTTGAAAACTTTTAGGTTCCTGAATTTCACATCTTCAACACCAATCATATATAGAAACTCACTATCTATGAACCATAAAGCTTAAGTTACCAGGAATGATTAAGAATTAAGATGTTCTGGTTGACTGACACTTTGGGATGAAGAAAAAGCAATGCCCTATGTGTTCCCATTTTTTAAAATTTTCATCATCATTACTAATACACACACACACACACACACACACACACACACACACACACACACACCCTACCCTTATGGGGTTGATAGTCCAGTTCAGGAAACAAAATATACACATAAAAAGGTAATTGGCAATACAGGGTAAGATAGGTAAGTTTCAAATGGACGGTGCAGACAATAAGCACAAGTTTTTTGAATAGGGAGTTCTGGTAGAGACTATTAATCTGGAACGAATTTTGATCAGTTGAAAAAGGACTATTTGCCTCTGTCATATATCAGATATAGTTAGGAATGACTACATTTTCCGAGGAGTATGAAACAAGAGAAAATTGGAGGTCAGAGGACAGAACCTTGGGGAATATCCAGCTAAAGGGATCAGCAATAAGATGGAGATTCATGGAAAGAGACTGAAAAAAGAACAGGGGTGGGGGTAGGTGGAGAGCTAGGAAAGTGGAGAAGTCTTTGAAACCAAAAGAAGGATGATAACATTGTGGATTCTAAGCTATAAGAGACCTTAGAAGCCATGTAACCCAACATTCCTCCTTTTACAGGTGAGAAAACTGAGGCACATAGAGGAAAAACATACAGTGGAAAGGGGTAGTGTCACATATTACAGAGAAGTCAAGAAGGATGAGTATTAAGAAAATGCTATTGGATTTCAAGATTAAAAGTAATTGGTGGCCATTAAGACAGGTGTTTCAGTAGAATTATGGGCAGAAGTCAGATTGCAAAGGGCTGACAAAAGAGCTGGTATTGAGGAATTAAAGGCTTTAAGTCACTTTTTCAGGAACTTTGGTAATGGAGGTGAAGAGAAATGTTCAGCTGGACAGAAGAGAAAAATCAAAAGAAGGCTTCATAGGCTTGGACAGATCTAATCATAACTGGATACAGATGAGAAGTAGTACATGGAAAGAAAGTGATCAGAAATACTAGGATAAGGTCCTTGAGGAGATGAGAAAGTTAGGATTTAGGGTACAAATCAAAAGGTTAATTAGGATTAAGAATAGTTCTTTATGACTAAAGAAGCAGAATAAAGGGTATGGCATAATAGTGAAGAGTTTTGAAGAGTTGAGGAAGGGAATTGAGAGAGGCCTTCTGAGATGGCCTAACTTTTTCAGTAAAATAGGCTGTAACCTGACCAAGGCAGTTTAATACATACAATTAATTAGAGAAAGTATAGGGCTGGGGAAAAGTAGTCTCTACCTGGGACTGAAAAGATGAAAGCCCAATTAGTAGGAAAGAAAGATGAAAAGCTAGGATACATGGCTACTGGAGTGTCCATGGAGTAAGGAAATCAAGTGGCTCCAATGAGTAGAAAAGTCATTTCTATGGCAGAGATTCAAACTAAGGTATCTCTATAGATCAGAAGACAAAGATCAGGAAGGACCAAAGAGTCAACTATTTGTCTTGTTCAACCTTTCTTCCCCAAATTTTGATTATTAATGGCAGTTACTGGAGTTTCTCACTTTTTGTTTTTTCTGAGTAAATGTCCTAATATGATTAGATGCGGTGTCTACTATTACACTTATGATTCAGCTATACCCATCAGGGCCATTGGCATCTAAAAAAGGCTGTCATATTTTATAAATGCTGAGCAAATTGTGGTAGATGAATGTAATGGAATACTACTGAATTGTTAGAGATGAGGAAAAGGATGATTTCAGAGAAACTTGGGAAGATTGTTATGAACTGATGTAGAGGGAAGTAAACAAAACCAACAGAAA
This sequence comes from Pseudochirops cupreus, assembly GCA_028627135.1. Taxonomy (NCBI): domain Eukaryota; kingdom Metazoa; phylum Chordata; class Mammalia; order Diprotodontia; family Pseudocheiridae; genus Pseudochirops; species Pseudochirops cupreus. The sequence continues at coordinate 164,465,216 of CM053581.1, forward strand.
AAAGTATACATCAACAACAGAATTGTAAAGGTAGACAACTTTGAAAGATTTCAAAATTCTTAACAATGTGATGTCCATCCATAATTCCAGAGTTATAATGATGAAGCATGTTCATCACTTCCTGACAGACTCAAAATATAGAATGTCATATACTTTTGAACATAGATTTATTTTTCTTGAGTAATAATTGTGTAAGTTTTTTTTTTAATTTTCTCTTCATTCCTTTCCCTTTCTCTTCTTTTCTCCCAAGAGGAAGGGTAGAAAAAAAGAACAAATAAATTGTCATTAATTGAGAAAAGTTAATGTGTGAAATGTTGAATTAATGTATCCCATACATGAGTAAAAAAGTCCTATAAGTACCTAAAGATATGGACAGTGGAGGGTAGTAGAAATGCTTGCCATTCATAGAGAACTTTTGAGTTACAGAGAGATTTATAGAGAAGTTTTGAAAAGCATGCTATATATGTCATCTGATTTGATCCTCATGCAAAACTGTGTGAGAGAAGAAAGAAAGAAATATGTATTTGTATAGTGATTATGCTAAGATGTTGTTTGTTTGGGGTTTTTATTTTTGCAAATATTATCTCATTTGATCTTTACAACAATCTTAAGTGGTAGATTCTATTATGATCTCCATTCTACAGTTAAGGAAACTGTCTGTCTCAGTTTTGAACTTAGGTCTTCCTGACTCCAAACCCAGTACTATATCCACTTTATCCACTTAGAGTGAAAATCTAAGTTTGAATCCTCTCTGTGTAACTTAAGACAAGTCAGTTAACCTCTTTAAGAGTCCTCAATTTACTCATCTGATCTTAGCTCCCTTCTAGCTCTATACCTATGATCCTATGCCTCCTGCATTCAGGGACTTAGTAGTCTTATGACTATCACTCTCAAAGTTTCTTCATTTGCAAAATGAGCATAATAATACTTGAATTACCTACATCATAGGCTTGTTTTGGGAAACATGCTTTGCAAAATTTAAAACACAACATAAAGGTTTTATTATTATTATTTAAGGAAATATATGATATTTTCAGAATAATGTTTCATGAAAATTACTAAATATAAGAGCTTTTTATTGATATTTTAGGTTTATTATGAATTTAAATTACTGTAGTGTTCTGATGCTTTTAAGTCTTCTTGATCCAACATGGAATGCTCCCACATCATTAGGTCATTTTCATGGGTTTCCTTCCCTCACAACTATTTCCCTTCCCTGTTGTCACTTCTTACAGTTTTAGGGGTACACTGCTTCTTCCTACTTCACGTTTTGACTTTTAATCTCTACTGTTGCTTTTGCTGCCAATTAATTATTGTCTCTTCTTATATATAAATTCACCCTCTCCCCCATCTTCCTTTGTTTCTTGGCTTTTAACTCACTCACCTCTGCTGTTTTTCATAAGTTTCTCAGTTTTGCCTAGTTGACTTGGCAACTAACTTTCTCAGTAAAATAGGCTGTAACCTATTTAACCTATACCAGTGTGGCAGAGGGAAGTACCTAGGAATTGGAGTAACAACTGGGTCTGAATTCTGGCTCTGATTCTAACTATCTGTGTAATACTGGACAAATAACTTCCCATTTTTGGCCCTCATTTTTCCCCTGCTGTCAAAAAAGAGAGATAGTTGGCTAGATGTTCTCTAAGGCTCTTTCCTATTCTAAATCCTATGGCATCAGTTCCCAGTTAAAAATGGTTATTTAAATCAGTGAACAGTAAAGTGCACAATAAACATTTATTAAGTTCCTATTACATGCCAGATATTATGCTGGGAATGGAAATAAGAAAAAAAATATGGTGGCTGCTCTCAAGGGGCTTACAATTTAGCGGGAAAAGACAGCATCCAAATGGAAGCTGTAAAGAGGAAAGATGGAGAAGCTACCTGGAGAGACAAGTTAGTAGAGCTTATGGAAAATGAAGAATTAACTGAAATTAAGAGCCTTTTTCAAATACAAGTTTTGAGACGCATTTTTCTTCTCTCTGCCTTCCAATCCGATAATCAGAAGGGCAGAAGGAATTCAGAGTACTTAGGAGGTATAAGCATCAAAGTTGATATAATCTCTGTGACAATGAGTTTCCTGGCAATGAGCTTTTATGGGGAACATGATGATGGTGAAGTCAAATCCAAGCAATGTAGATGATAGAAAATGATATAACAAGTGCCAAATAAGACTTTTACTACTGCATTGTCAAAACCTTCAGTCAGACACCTGTCCTAGTGTTAGCTGACATGTCACTAGAACATACAGCTTAACCTATTTTAGTGTCATCGACCCATTTGGTCATTTGATGAAACGTATGCAACTCTTCTCAGAATAATATCAGGAATTCAAAAGAAAGCAATTATATTGAAATATTGATATATATGAATATATATGCACATACATACCATGCATATGTATTTATATATATGTATACATGCATGCATATATTTGTATGTACATATACACATGCATAGCAAATATATATGTAAAGAGAAATATATGCATATGCACATATATACATGCATGCATATGTAGATATGTATGTATTGTGTGTATATATAATTATACATGTATAAAATCATATATATATGTGTGTGTGTGTGTATATATATATATATATATATATATGTATGTATATAAAATTTCTCTTTCAACCTCATGTACTCCCTGAAATCTATTGAATGATCCCCAAAGGTCTGTGAATTGTAGATCAAAAAAACCTGCCCTAGAAAAAAAGCCATACCCTTAGGCAAAGACATACTAGAGAGGAGAGTTTCAAAATAATGAGGGACAAAAGAAATGGAAATATATAGGCATATCCAGGGTAAAAAAGAAATATGAGATGTTATATATCTAAAAATGGTACTTGTCTGGTGATTCCCTCTGTGTCAAACCAGTTGTCTACAATAATTAAAAGCACATAAGGTTTAACATCGGTGATCTTAACTACCTGCCTTTCTAGTCACATAAGATAAGTTGTTAATGACAAACATTTGTGGATGCCTCAGAAGGAATCTTGTAGGACCATTTAAATCAGGGAGCTCCATGCCCATAGTGTTAGACAGCTAGCTGTTCATTAAAGTTAGTTTGTCTGTGTTAGTATGGCTCTTGCACAACGATGAAGCAGGCTGGCTCACCATTTCTCATCTAGGGTATTATGTTCCTTTGTGTCATTATGGGAAATGAGCCTCAAACAATCAATCAGTCAACATATGTCAAGGGTCTACTGTGTGCCAGGCACTAGACCAGGTTCTTGGAATATGAGGACCAAGACTTATATTCTGAACATAGACAATTATATATAAAATAATATAAGGTGATTTGTGGGAGTCACAGCATGACAGGTGGTAACTACTGTCTGAGTTTCAGACAGATTGTGCTTCTTAGTTTTTAAATTTTTATTTATTTCATTTTTAATTTATGGGATAAAACAAGCATTTCCATAATGGTATAATAAAAAAAAGTTTGCACATGAAACTGCAAATCTATTATGCAAAATTTGTTATTCCATTTAAATATTTAATAAAAGTATCTTGTATTTTTTTTTTCTTTTTTCCTTTTTTCCTCCTCTCCCTCCAACCTAGAGATGGCTACCATCAGAAACAAATGTGTATACATAAAATCATCCTATACATGCTTCTATTTATCAGCTCTTTCTCAGATGCAGATAGTGTCTTCTTCATATGCCATTTGTAGAAATCAAAACAATTTATAGTCTGCCTCTTGTCAGAAAGTATAGTTCCCAGGAACCCCATTTTCTCTACCATACTTAGAAGAATAACCTCCTTAATTGAACATATATTTTGCAATGCTTCTTCACTATTTTCATCACAAGCTACCATTCTAGGCTTAATTAACTTAGATTAAGGACTAATCCAATCAGTGAAGGCAGGGCTAGTCTTACATAAAGACTGAATAAGTGACTGCCTACACAGTTTGTTTTCTTGACTTCCACAGTTCATTCTACCTGCCAAATCCCTTCCCACTTCCTGGCTGATGCCTGTCACAATGTCCTCACTTTATATTAAACCTCATATCACAATATTTTAGATCAGGAAGAGATCTTGGAAATCATCGAGTCCAATGCCTTCACTTTGCAGATGAGGAAATTGAGGCCAAGAGGTTAAATTAGCTTACCTAGTCACACAGATAGCAAGTGGCAAAGCCACAATTTAAATCCAGGTCATAAAAATCCTAATCCTGTGTCCTTTTAACTATACAATGCCACTTGATTTAATTAAAATATTTCTCCCATAGGAGCACTGTAAACTTTTCTTGGATATGAAATTTTGAATTCCTCAAGGGCAGGGACTGCCTTTTGTCTTTCTTTATATCCCAAGTGCCAACCACAGTTCCTGATACTTACTAAGCTCTTAATAAATGCTTATTGACTGACCAATGGATTTATTTTAACTTTAGTGTTAATGAAGGATATATATTTGAACAAAGTTTAGATGAGGGAAGTAAGAATATAAGATCTTGGTGAAGGCAGGGTGGGATTAGGGGCAACATAGGTAAAAGAATAAAGAAGGAAACTTGGTAGAAGCCAAAGACAAACCTCACAGTTTTTCCAAGGGCCAGCCTGATCTTGGAGATGTCAGAAGTTTAATAGACGTTATCATCCAGTCATTCAATACGTACTGAGCCCCTGTGCTATTATTCCTGTTCTAGATGTTATAGGAGGTGAGTAGTAAATATGAGAGAAAAACTGTTCGCCCTCAGGAAGCTTATAGTTTAGTAAGGGAGAGAAAACCAATGCACAAGTAACTACAATACAAAGTAAATTGTGATGACAGCCGTACATGAGGTTCAAAGATTAATTTCAGAGGAGAGATGACAGAGGCATTCCTGTAACATCAAACATAGATTGCCAATACTAACATTGTTATAAGAAAGGGGGGCATTGGTCATTGATTAAAATGTTTACAGTTTACAGTTCAGTCCTTTTAGGACATGAGTTCAGAATGTTCAGAAATGATAGAGATTTTATTGGACATTTGAAGTATTAACGTGAGCATAAAAGTTGAGAAAGTTCATAAAAGTTCAGAAATGATAGAGATTTTATTGGACATTTGAAGTATTAACGTGAGCATAAAAGTTGATGACGTGGAGGTTGTAGTGCAAGTATCCTTTGCTCCACTCCCCCAAAGCATGGCTCAGAGCATGCTATCCCAAAAACAACACTGAGCTAGCAATCAGGAAACTGGGTTGAAATCCCACATCTGCTACATATAACTTACTTGCCTTTGGGAAAGTCACTTCCCTTTAAAAAAAAAAAGCATTCTGGATGGTTCAGAATAGATTATTTCAAATATTTTTGTAATCTGATTCTAAGACAAGTGCTCTTTTTTCACTTTTGAAAAATTTTATTTTAATATTCCATTCCAAATTCTCTCTTTTCTTCAGTCCTTCCTACATTCATTGAGAAGGGAAGAAATATGATACATATGAAGTCATGAAAAACATTTCCTCATTAGCCATATTCCAAAAAGCAAAAATGTCAGAAAAATACAGGGAAAAAATGCTTTGATCTGTGCTCTGAGTCCATCAGGTCTCTATCTGGTGGTGAACAGAATTTATTTTGGGGTTGTATTGGATCATTGTGATCAGATATACCGTCTTTTACAGTTGATTATCTTTGCAATATTGCTGTTACTAAATAGATTGATTTTCTGTTTCTGTTCACTTCCATTTGAATCAACTCATACAAGTCTTTCCAGGCTTTTCTGAAACCATCCCCTTCATCATTTCTTACAGCCCAATAGTGTTCCATCACATTCATGTACTATAACTTTTTAAGTCATTCCTCAACTGATGGGCATTTATTTAGTTTCTAATTCTTCAACACAAAAAAAAAAAGATGTGCTAATTTATTTTTGTTCATATGGGTCCTTTTAGGACATGAGTTCTTAACCCAGGATCCATGAACTTTTCACAAAAAACTGGGAACTGTATTCTAATATAACTGGGCTCATTTACAATCCTGTTTCTTTTGATTTTATACATTTAAAAATATTCTGCCAAGTTATAGAGAGACTTTACTAGGTTGCCAAAGCAGTTCATTTCACATGCAACAGAAGATTGAGAACTCCTGCGCTAGGAAGAGCATTGCTAAGAAGTTGATTAAAAAAAAAACAGTGCATTTCACCTCCTACCCCCATTTCAAATGGGGAAAAAAAATGAAAAAGTCAAAACAGAATGTACCTTTCTGTTAAGTAAACATCATCACTGTTGATGGTAGGTCAACAAGAACCAAGAGAGATAATTAATGTAATTTGAGATGCAGAATATTAAAGCCCAAGGCAGATCAATCATTCAGAGGATAAGTGCACAAGAAAGTAAACTGAAGAGATCACTAAAAGCACTAAGGTTCTCTCTAAGCAGTAGAAATCTGGCACACATTGACTTCTGATTACTTGTTGTTTGGCTCCATGGGTAACGGAGGAAGTCAATTTCAAGGGCAGCATGTCTAGCAAATAGCACCAAATAAAAAGACAGGAAAGGATATTTCTTTGACAGGAGGAAGCCTATACAGAGGAAGTTCAGGTCTCTCATTCTTTCATTTATTCAACAAATATGTTTTGAGAAACTGTTGTGTGCAAATACTTGTGGTAGATGATGGAGAGATAGAAAAATAAATGTGACTTGGATCTTGTTATGGGAATCTGAAGATCTTCCCTGCCCCTAGGCCCTTTGATAGGCTTAAGTGACTCTGAGAACCTTCCCTGATTTGAAAATGTACTCTGCCACCTAATAGGCTGAATGTGCTCACATGCAACCTGTGGTGGGAAGTTTGCTTTTTCAGGAATGCCCACACCTTATTGCTTTGTGATTGGGCAGTGGATCAAGAGGGCTGTGACATTCTCTGATCCAGGAGAAGGCTATATATACCCTGATATGAGTTTTTGCTTTGGGGCTCACTTTGGGAAGAGTTGTGTGATTTGGCTAGATGAGATTCTGGGTAGGCATTGAGCCACCTGGCTTTGAAAACCCAGAAGTTGGTGCTACCCTCTCTGGTAACTAACTAGGTATGGATATAATGGATGTCTAGCAAGACAGGAAGCCCTGTCTGCTGATCTGTTTCTCTGTCTGCTTGCAACTTCTGTTTGTATTCTCTAAAGTTCAGGGTTTTGACTTTTCCCCTTGAACTAGGTAAATAATATATGTTTGATTGATTAAAATAAGATTGTTAACCCATTTTGAGTTGCTTTCCTTTAGAAAAGCAGATCTAAAAACCTGTGCTAGCAGCCATCCTGGGTATGATAGGGTGCTTGCTGATACAGACCATACTCTCAAAAAGTTTATAATCTAAGGGGGAAAGATAGTAATACAAATCACTATAATATAGAGGAGATTATATCAATACAAAGAGAAAACAAAAGAGTATGAGAAATCTGAGAAATTAATTTCCCCTGGGGACAGAGGATTCATGAAGGTCTTCATGGAGAGTTGGCATCTGAGTTTGTCCTTCAAGGAAAGGAAGAGATACAACAATGTTGCATTAGGAGTCTGCTCTCTACATGTGGGGAACAACAATTAACAAAAGCAGAGATGAGAGAGGACAGAATGAAGAAGCATGAAATTGGAGTCAGGAGATCTGAATTCTAGTTTTTGTTTCTGTCACTATTTGACTTTGGGAAAATCACTTAATCTTCGGGAATAAGCTAATTATGTGAAAATGAGGAAATTGGACTCAATGGTCTCTAAGTCCCCTTAAAACTATAACTCTAAAATCCATGACACATGGTCAACAATCTATGAGAGCAATGAATACAGAGTAGTTCTGTTTGGCTAGACTAAAGAGTAAAGATGAGGTATATGAGATAGAAGCTAGAAAGAGAAGTTAAAAAAAAAACACTGTGAAGAACTTGTATTCTACTATTAGTAAAATATATGTTATTTGGAAGGTGATGGAGAATCATTGTAATATAATCACTATAGTTGAAAAATACTTTATTTGGAGCTGGAGGACATGGGCTCAGACCCCATTAGCTCTGCTACCTACAACTTACGTGTGCCCATGGACTCAGTTTCCCTAGGCATCAATTTCTTCATCTGAAAAATGAACCTTTTGGATTAGTTAATCTTTAGGATTCCTTCTTATATGACAAAAATGACCCAAATGTATATAGTTCTTTAAAGTTCTAAATTCTTTTATATATGTATATGTATATGTATATACAAACACATACATATATAACAGTCCAGTAAGAGAGGTAGTGTTAATGTAATTTCCCCCATTTTACCAAGAAGAAACTGAAGCCCTCAGAAACATTAAGTGACTTCTTCAAGGTCCCACAATTGGGAAATATCAGAGCTTGTAAATGAACTCAGGGTTCTCAGTTCAAATTAAAGTGATTCTTATCCTGAAGTTTTAGAGGAGACCCAGTAACAAGATTGGCACTGTATCTTAGGAAGAATTCTAGAGCATCAGTGTGAAAGGTAGACTGGAATAAGAATGAGTACATGTAAGGTGACTAGTACCATCAAGCCATGAAGAGATGAAGACTGAAAGAAATCTGATTAGATCTGGAGTTGAAAGTAGAGGTCAGAGGGTAGGTCTGTTGCCAATATAATATTAACAGGACTGGCATGGGGTGGGGGGAACAAAAAGAAGAAAAAGAGAGAGAGAGAGAGAGAGAGAGAGAGAGAGACATAGACATGGAGAGACAGAGAGAGAGGGACAGAGAGAGACAGAGAGAGCATTGAAGACTCCTGATTGGATGGAAACAGCTTCCTAAAACTCAACTGAGTACTCCTTCTGCTTTATCTAATTCTTTATGTTTAGCAGGTAAAGGAGGGGGTAAGGAGGGAGAGTGAAGGTTAGGGGATGGGTCTTATGCATGCTTTCAAGTCAATTCAATTTGTCAGTCATCTAAGTTTCTTCTAACTGCTGGGCATCTGAGAATACAAAGAAGAAAAAACAACACAGTCCTTGCCCTTGAGCACCTTACAGTAAAAAACAGAGGATAATGCATGTACATAAATAAATGTAACACAAGGTAGATTGTGACAGGGCAGAAAAGAAAAAATACAGATAATGTGTTCTAAGAAATAAGAGGAGGGAATGAACATTTTCATCTGCAAGGGATCAGGGAAGACTATGAAAGAAAGAAAGCTCTCAAGAGAGATGGATACTTAGGAACTGTGAAGGGAGGCATAGGAATAGCTAGAGTTCACAAAAAAGTAAGTGAAGGGGAATAATGTGCAATAAGTCTGGAAAGAGGTTGAAGTAGTATTCTATAAGATAGGTAATGAAGATCCACTGAAAGACAAAAGATAGTCATTTCTATCAAAGAGTTCACTAATGGGAGTGATGACATGCAAACACCTCTGTAAAAATAAGCTATGTAGAGGATAAACTGTAAATAATCAACAGAGGGAAGACATTAAAAATAAAGGGGTTCAGGAAAGGCTGGGATTTTAGTTGGGTTGAAGAACTCAGCAAAGTCTGGAGGGAGAGAGGAAGAGGGAGTACATTGAGGTATGGGAGAGAGCCAATGAAAATGCACCAAGTTGGGAGATGGAGCATCTTGTGGGAGTAAGAGAAAGGAGCTCAATGGCACTGAATCAAAGAGTATGAAGTGAGGTGTAATGGATTAGAAGATTGGAAAAGTGGAGGGAGGGGAGGGAGGCTATGAAGAGCTCTGAACACCAAACATAGGATATTACATTTTATTCTGGAAGCGATAGGTAGCCACAGGAGTATATTGAATAAAGGGGTGATATGGTCAGATCTATGCTTTGGGAAGATCACTTTGACACTGAGTGGAGGATGGCCTGGAGTTGAGAGAGATCTGTACTGTACTAAAAGTATATTGTGCTAAAGTAAAATCAATCAGAACACTATTGCAATTTTCAAGTGTGAGGTGATAGAAGGCTTGCACAGGGGTGGTGGCAGTGTCAGAGGAGAGAAGGGGTCATATGCTAGAGATATTACAAAGGTAAAAGTTGAAAGATCTTAGTAACAGATCAGATGGGTGCATGTGAGACATAGTGAGGAATTAAGGATGACACCTGTTGAGCCTGAGGGACTGAGAGGATAGTCGTAACCTTGCTAGCAAAAGAGACATTTGGAAGGGGTAAGGGTTTAGGGGGAAAGACATTGAGTTCAGTTTTGAACAAATATATTTTAAGATGCCTACAGGACAGCCAGTTCAAGATGTCTAATAGACAACTGGAGATTGATGCTGGAGGTCGGCCTAAAGATTAGGGCCAGACTAGTAGATTTGGCAATCATCAGAATAAAGGTGATCATTAAATCTGTGGGAGCTGGTGAAATCAGCAAGTGAAATAGTATAAACGGAGAAGAGAAGAGGGCCCAGGACAGAGCCCTGAGTGACATTAATTTTAGTGTGACCTGGATAAAGATTCAACAAAAGAAATAGAGAAGATGAGGTCAGATTGGTAGGAGAACCAAGAGAGATCGGTGTCATAGAAACCTAGAGAGAAGAGAACATCCAGGTGATCAACAGTGTCAAACTGGGATTGAGAAGGAACTTGAGTGCACATTATAAGAGAATTGGTTAAAGAAACAGGATATGGTGTCTAGATAAGACTCATGTATGAAATGATAGTTTTAAAGGGATTAGCTTTAAAGTATTTAAAGGAATATCACATGTAACAAAAATTAGACTTACTCTATTTCACCCTAAATGAAAGAATTAGAGCTTTCCAAAACCAAAATGGGTTACTGGGTATATCAACAATGCAATATTCACAATGCCTACGGTAACTATAAGTGTGCTGATATGGTTATTAATCACAAAATGTAACAGGCTCTCTACATGGCAAATATAGCTAGAGCATTTATTCAAATACCAGAAAACTGAGTCCCAAAACCAGAAAGTCAAAGCCAACACAGTAGTTATGAAGTTAGCGCGAGTAGTTAATGTAATAAACACCAACATTCTCAAGCCTTCAAAACAGGACAGGCTAACTCAGGCAAAGATCCTTCTCTCCTCACTCATGGCAACTGCTCAGGGTCCACACAGCTTGCCCTCAACAGCTCCAGGCCCTCGCAGTTCCTGTCCCTGGCAGTCCTCAGCAGGAGTCCTTAGCAAAGATTCTGGCAGGTTCAAAGAAAAAGGAGTCCAAGCCCGCAACCACAGTCACTGCCGCTGCCACTGCTTCCAGTCACCACAGCACAGATGCTAGCTTGGCTCTGGCTTTCTCTTGCTCCACCCCTTCCTGCTACATCAGCAAGTTTAAGGGGCATGGACAATCTTCAAATCCCAGTATCATTACACTGGGCTGATTGCAAAGGTTAGTGGTTCTACCTCCTTTGAGGTGGGTATGTGATAGTAAGGATACTTTTTGAGTTTGAGCAGAAAGAGATGACCACTGAGGGCTTTTCCAACTTTCAGATTCTTTTATTATAGTTCTTAAAATTATGGACAGAGAGCAGAAATTTTGAAGAGTATTTTAGACTTCGTATAAGAAAAACTCCCTAACAATTAGGCCTATCTACAAGTGGAATAAAGGGTGACCTCTGGAGGTAGTGGGTTCAAGGAAAGGCTGAATGATGCCTTGCTGGGTATGTTACAGAGGAGACTTTGGACTAAATCATATGTATTCTCTCAGATTTAGTTTCCTCATCAGTAAAATTAGGATAATGTTTCTTCTATTATGCTACTTCTATGCTAGCTATTAATGGACTCGGAGTTCATGTGAATGAAGTATGAAAACATATAGACATCATATCTATGCCATATAGATACAACATTTTAGGAAACAGAATATCCATTGAGATAGATTAGACATCACATTTCTAGAGTCCCCCAAAAAAGGAATGTTTCAAAATGAAGGAAGATTTCAGCCATTTAAAGCTTTGCTAATTACTTCTACAGAGTTATTCACTCATTCATTTATGCAACTGATTCCACATCATTTCCTATGTGATTCTTTTAAAATTAGATCAATGATTCCCCTTTTCTTTAATCTACTGATACATCTTGATTCTTAAAACTTGAGTTGGGTTTCATTATCCCCAGTGACTAAATTGAGTTAAGTGTTTATGAGGGGCTGCATTAACTCTTTGAGGTCACCAGAGTGCAGTCAACAAGAGAAGAATAAACAGAATGCTAGGAGTAGGCGCTCTGAATAGAACCCTTGTGGCCAGAAAAAGTTAATGAACCTCCCTAAGAAGTGAACTTACTACCTAGGGGTGACTTCAGCACCTGGAAGAATTGTGTCCATTATTCTTACAAACTGATTTCTTATGCATTGGAGTTAGTTTATTCTTTGAGTCCCTGATGTTCTCAACCTGGAAGTCCTGAAGCTCATCGGCCCCCAGCTGACTTCTCCAATTAAAGCAACTTTATCCTAATGCCTCTGTAATGCCTTTTTCTCTTGAACTGAGTTGAGGTAGTTCCCTTCCCAGCTCTTATTTTCATGTTTGCAATGTTTTGGGACTTGACGTTTATAACACATAAGGTGTCCTAGCCCCTGTACTTGGCTCCCCAGGCATTTAAACAATTCAATTTCATTTTGTGTTTTGTTTTGTTTTGTTTTGTTTAGAAATATTTACTACTTTATATGGAACTGTGGGAGGATTGAATTGAATGTGAATTTTGGACGAAGAAAGGAGGGAAGGAATTCAAAGGAACTTTTCTTTAAAAGAGAGAAAAATCATAGAATCATTCAACATTATGTAAATTGTAGTCTAGAGCTGAAGTTAACTTGGACTTTGGTGTATTTCTTAATATTTATCTTTCTTTGGCTAGTGCCCCCACTCAGGTATTCTCCTAAGAACATCACAGTTTGCTCCCATTTGGGATGCACAGGTTTCCCTATGAAAAATCAAGTCCATATTAGGCCATTTTCTTTGGTGTACCCATGACTATCTGGTACTAACCCACCTTTATAATATTCTGTATTACTCCCCTTCCTTCTCTTATGGTCTAGCCAATCTGGCTTTCTAATGAGGCTCCCCTGAACAATTAGCGTACATGCACTGCCTAAGGCTTTTAGGAAGCCAGGTTGTCTGACTTCAACCCTTTCTGGGTATCTCTTCACTGGGTATCTAGGAGCCTGGCTTAAATCCGTATGTGACCCTGGCATTTTTTGGTAACACAGGGCAGGTTGACTGAGTTGTGATGTACACTATTGGAAGAAAGTCCTAATCTAATCAAGAATACTTGCTGAAAATGTGCTTCGCACTAAGTATTTCCATTCAGATTGTCCCATACTTTTTCTGTCCTTAAATCAGGTTTTTACTGCCTATTCTCCTATTTTCTCAAGCTGTCATGGTTGGATCAGTTCTAATTCCTTTACAAAGTATAGGTGATGAGGTGGGGGTGGGGACGCGGAGACAAGATGGCAGAATATAAGCAGGGACTTGCTTGAGCTCTCCCCCAAAGCCCTCCAAGCACTTGTAAAAATTACTTTAAAAAATTCTAGAACTGCAGAACCCACAAAATGACTGAGTGAGACACATCTACAGCCCAAGACAGTATGGAAGGTCATCAGGAAGGCTTTATCACACCAGGTTGGGAGCAGAGCATAGTCTTGCTTGTGTTTCACCAATGTGGTCAGGGCTAGAGCAGACCTCAGGGGACTGAATTGCTGGCAGCTGTGGCAGTTTCCAGACTTCTCAACCCACAAATGCCAAAGGCAGCATGGAAGGTCAATGGGGGAACTCTGTGGGACCTGGGTGAAAGAGGAGCATGATCTGGCCCTAGCATGGGGGCAGTGGTGGCAGCAGCAGCAGCAGCAGCAGCACCTGTTTCCAGAGCTCTGGGTCCACAGATGGTGGAAGATTGAGCAGCTGATGCAAAACCCCTGAAATCTGGGACAGTGTACCCACCCCCACCTCCACCTGCATTAGAGGCAGAGTCCTACCTTGACAAAGAGTTAAAAGTCAGGTATTTGTCTGGGAATATGAGCAAACAGTGTAAAAAATAGTCACACTATAGAAAGAAGATCAAAACATACAACCAGAAGAAGACTACAAAGTCAAAGGTGCTACATCAAAAGCCTACAAGAAAAATATAAATTGGTTGCAGACCATGGAAGAACTCAGAGTATTTTGAAAATCAAGTAAGAGGAAAAAATGGGAAGAAAAATGAGAGAGATGCAAGAAAATAATGAAACAAGTTAACAGTTTGTTAAAGGAGACCACCCCAAAACACTGAGGACAATACCTTAAAAACAGACTAACCCAAATGGCAAAAGATGTCCAAAAGTCAATAAGGAGAAGAATGCCTGAAAAAGCAGAATTGACCAAATGGAAAAGAAGATCCAAAAGCTCACTGAAGAAAATAATTCCTTAAAAATTAGAATAGAATAAATGAAAACAAATGACTTTTTGAGAAATCAAGAAATTAGGGGTGGCTAGGTAGCACAACGAATAGAGCACTGGCCCTGGAGTCAGGAGGACCTGAGTTCAAATCTGGCCTCAGACATTTAACACTTACCAGCAGTATGACCTAGGGCAAGTCACTTAACCCCAATAGCCTTGCCCTCCCCCTCCAAAAAGTAAAAAAAAAAAAAATCAAGAAATTATAAAACAGAACCAAAAGACAGAAAAAATAGAAACCAATGTGAAATATCTCATTGGAAAAACCACTGACCCAGAAAATAGATCCAGGAGAGAGAATTTAAAAATTATCGAACTACCTAAAAGCTATGATAAAAAAAAAAGAGCATAGACATCATCTTTCAAGAAATTAGAAAGGAAAACTGTCCTGATAGTCTAGAACCAGAAGATAAAATAGAAATGGAAAGAATTGATCAATTACCTCTTGAAAGAGATCCCAAAAAGAAAACTCCTAGGAATATTGCAGCTAAATTGCAGAGTTCCCCAGGTCAAGGAGGAAACATTACAAACATCCAGAAAGAAATAATTCTAGTTTTGTGGAAATACAATCAGAATAATACAAAACCTAGCAGCTTCTACATTAAGGGATCTGAGGGCTTGGAATATGATATTCCAGAGGTCAGAGGAGCTAAGATTAAAATCAAGAATCGCCTACCCAGAAAAACTGAGTATAATACTTCAGGAGAAAAACATAGGCCTTCAATGAAATAGAGGACTTTCAAGCATTTTTGATGCAAAGACCAGAGCTGAATAGGAATTTTGACATTCAAATACAAGAATCAAGAGAAGCATGAAGAGGTAAACAGTAAAGAGAAATCATAAGAGGCTCATTAAAGTTGAACTGTTTACATTCCTACATGGAAGGATGTTTGTAAATCATGAGACCTTTCTCAGTATTTCACCTTTGAAAACTTCATGTATCTAGGAAGGCATAGTATATTGGTTAGAGTTTTGGCTTTGCAGGCAGGAAGTTCTAGGTTTGAATCTCACATCTGATTCTACCTTATCTGTATAACCCCAGATAAGTCATGTAACCTCTCTGAGATACTCTTCACTCATCTATAAAATGGATTAATAATAGCATAAGTTGTCATGATGACCAAATGTGATCATGAGTATATAATACTTCACAAAACACAAAGTACTTTGTGTTAATTTAAGCTTTTGTGTTTCTAATTAATTTGGGACGGAGGAAGTTCATGGATAAAACTGAAATGCAATGGGGTTGGTTTATTTGACTGAAGCTATTTGTATTTCAACTTAAAATTTTCTATCTACTCTGTTAAAAACAATAGTGAAAGTGAATTTGTGAGGATCAGGACTCTAACAGGGATATAGTCACTGGGGACAAAGAGTAATTTTGAAAACAGCCCATATTTGCCTATCAACCTAGCGTAAATGAAAGACATTATATTATTTGAAACATGAGTAGCAGAAATCATATTTTAGTATGTTGTCAATGTTTTCTGTCACTGGAACTACGCGTATTTTCAGAGAAGAAAAGTTTATAAATACATACATTCACAAAAGCACAATATTACTTCCTTTCCAGAAGTAATGCAATTGCTTATTAAAGATGATAGAATTGACTTCTTTTGGCTTCTGACTCAGAAACTCTGAATGTCTGATTGTCAAGGCTTAATTGAGAATATAGGGTCCCCCTTCCATCCCTCCCCCAGCAAATAGAAAGGTGTATCTTCAGGATAAAATGAAAATCCATGTCTTTTGGTTTTTAACTGAATAATTTAATTTATCAAGTTGAAAATACAGTGATTTTATAAACACTTTTCTTCTATCTCTTCTTATAGCATACATAGAGGAAATTAAACTTTTTTTAGGAGAAAGGATGGCCATTCTTTGAGCACTTTGGTTGTGTAAAAATTTAATTTCCTTGCTGAGGGATATAGTCTGTTCCATTTTTCCCAATTTTATTTTAAATCAAGAATGTTTATCATCATCATCATCATCTTCATCTTCATCATCATCACAGCTGATAATTAAACAGTAGTTCAAAGTTGGTAGAGTACTTTACATACAATATCAGTATGGCACATATAAAGAATTCTGGATTTGGCATCAGAATCCTGGAGGGCAAATGCTGGTGCTGCCACTTACTTGCTATGGACAAGTCCCTTAGATTCTTTGGGTTTCAATTTCTTCAGTGGTAAAATGAGGAGCTAGACTTGGTGACTCCTCAGATCTCTTCTTATTCCCAATCCTTCCCTTATTATGTTTCTCTGCTAAAACAAATCCCTGATTTTATGCTTTATACTCTCAAAGAAAGAAGTATCTTAGTCAGTTCAAGTTGTCTGCTATTGTCCCTAAACATAGAACTCTCTCTGCACTTTCTCAGCTCCCCCTACTCAAAAGATCAGAGAGGAAGCCTTTTAGCTCCTCTTGCAAGCAGCTGGGCAGAAAGGTAGAGACAGCAGTCTTGGCCAATATTCCCTGTATCCCTATGATGACAGATGGTAGCACAGCCTCTGGGATGGTTCCCCTGAGTCTCACAAACTATTGACACATCAGATCCACTTAGCTAATCACAATGACATAATCTATGCTGTACAGAAAATTCAGAAAATCTTAAAGGATATTAGTCACAAAATACAGTCTCTGAATGGGAGGCATTTGGTCTAGGTGGATTGAATCAGTAATTTTCTGTGATCAGATTCTCATTTTTTCACATTTTGATTTTTTCCTAATCACTCTAGAATTATAATTTTTTTCTTTAGAACTAGAAATAAAGCCTTAAATAGTCTGCAAACCTGCCTCCTTGTTTCACGGATAAGGAAACTGTAGCCCAGAGAAGCCAAGCAATAATCCAGTGATAATGGGATCTGGATAATCTCTAGCTTCCCCTTCAGCTCTAATAGTCGATTAACTCTGATATGCTTAGGGTTATACAATTAGTTATTGGCTATTTCCACATTGGGCAGCTAGGTGACTTGGTGGATAGAATTCCTGCCAGAGTCAGGAAGAATCATCTTCATGAGGTCGTCTCGTCTCTGACTCTTAGTAGCTGTATGAACTGAACAAGTCACTTAATCCTGTTTACCTCAATTTCCTCATCTGTAAAGTGAGCTGGGGAAGGAAATGGTGAACCACTCCAGTATTGTTGCTAAGAAAACCCCAAGTGGGGTCAAGAAGAGCTAGACAAAACTGAAACAAGTGAACAGCAGCAAATATTTAGATTTGAATCTAGGTCTCTATTCATTATACAGTATTCTTTCCATATTGCATAGCCTGTCATCAATTTCCTGCCCCCCCCCCATAGTTACATATAATCTATCTTCCTCATAGCTGTCAAATTAATATTCTTAAAACATGTGTCCCAACTATGTCATTCCCCTTCAGTGACTAGGATTGTATCTAGGATAAAATATGAAGCCAACCTGGTACCTAAAGCTCTTTATAGGGTAGCTCCCACACACATTTCATAATAATCCATTTTGGCTGGAATATTGAGCATATGAAAAGGAATAACTCAAAATCAGGATGGAAAATTGGATTGCTGGCAGACTGTTGAGGGGCTTTAATGCTGGGAGTAGGAGTTTGTGTTTTATCCTAGCATCAACAGGAACCAATGATGCTTTTCAAGCAAGGGAGTGACATGGTCAGACCCATGCCTTAGAAAAAATATCTTGTCGGGTTTCTGGAGGTTGGATTAGAGAGGAGGAGTGACTAGAACTAAGTAAACCAATTAGGGGGCTATTATAATAGTGAAAGAAGATTTGAATAGGGCTACTGTATAGAACATTCTGTGTCACAATTTTATTAAACTAACTTTAAAAGAAAGCATTTCATTGTTTTTCCAGAACTTATCTATCCAGATTACTGAGATATATTTGTTTTAAAGTTAGCTATTCTCAAATATGTTTCCAGATTCAGTTTATTTCAACAATATTTATAATATGTCTATTATGTGATAGGCATGGTTCTAGGCACTAGAGATAAAAAGACAAAAACAAAACAGTCTCTATCCTCAATAAGCTTATATTCTTCATGGGGATGCAAAATTTACACTTCCATCTCCATATCCCATCCAATCATACATCTACCAAGATCATCCTGCCATTTGTCTGACAACATGATAGTACACCCCCATTGCCATTCCCATCACGATTTCCACCTTGTCCTAGGCCAAGAGATTAAATTAATAGTATTATTCTACTTCTGGAAAGAGGATAATAAAATTCCCTTCCCAAACCATCACTCCCTCCCCACGTTCCATGTTGTCTTTTGCCTATTAGAATGGAGGTTCTATGTGGGAGTTTTTGTTTTGTGTGTGTGTGTGTGTGTGTGTGTGTGGTATTCCTTATCCCAGGGAATGCCATGTAGGACTTAATTAATGTTTATTCATATAAGTTCTGGCCAAACCCCCTTGGTTTCTTCAACTGTAAAATGGGGATCATAATAGGTAGGGTTGTTATGAGAATCAAATGATACTATTTCTGCAAAAGCATTTAGCACAGTGCCTGGCACATAGTTGCTACCATATAAATCTTTATTCCTTTCTCTCCCCCTTCCCCCCTCCCTCACCCCTTCCTTTCACTTCTGGGTGGTGCTCTCTCCCCCTTTAAAATTATCTTATATTTATATATGAATGAATGGATGAAAGAACGAAACTACCCCACTTGTTTCCTGGACTTTCCACCCAAAGGCTCACCCCACTTGCTTCTCCCTTTTAGAACCTTTGCCTTCCTTCCCTTCAGCTCACATGCCACCTGTGGCTAGTGTTTCAAACCTCCTCAGATTCCCCTTTTTTATTTACCTGTGAACCTATTGGGTCATCAGAGTTCAATGGAATGAGTAGAGGGACTGGTTAGGTGCTTTGCTTTGCATCCTAGAGTAATGTCTTGCAAAAAAAAAAAGAAAAGAAACAGTTGTTGAATAATTATATGTTAAATGAAATTGAATTAGCTAGCAAATGTATTCTTATAAAGAGCTCTAGAAACCTCATAGGGTTATTAAGATGTGTTACAATTATTTTAATTGACTTTTTATTATGAACTTATCATCAACAAATGTAAAGATTGAAGATATAAAAAAGGGACAAGGATTGTCTAAGAAATGATGAACTTCTGTTTTGTACAGTTTTTTAAAGACATGTAAATATTAAATTTAGCAAAGTAGATTCAAACTTCCTCTATTTGTGTCTCCTATGATTCTTTTTTCCCCTTTGCATTAAAAAAAGTTTTATTGATGCCTTTTTATGTCCATCACTATGTTCCCTCCTCCCCAAGTTTAAGATCTCTCTTTTAATAAATATGTATAATCAAGTAAAGTAAATAAAAAACCCTATTTTACAAAGATAGTAACTTAGCCTTAGAGACGTTTCATTGTGGGTCATGTCCAACTCCCTGTCACCCGATTTGTGTTTTGTTTTTTTTCATATTTGTTTGTGTGTGTTTTGGCAAAGAAATTAGAGTGTTTTACCATTTCCTTCTCCAACTCATCTTACAGATGAGAAAACTGAAGCAAACAGGTTTAAGTGACTTACCCAGGGTCACACAGCTAGTAAGTGTCTGGGGCCAGATTTGAACTAAGGAAGCTAAGTCTTCCTAACTCCAGGCCCAGTACTCTTCACTATGGTGTCACCTAGAAGCCCAGAGAAGTTTAACAGCTTTTTAAAAAAGTTATAAAATTGTGGTGGCAAAATCAAAACTTGGATCCAGTATCTCTTGCCACCAAGATCACACCAAGTAACCTCTTTATGCCGACTGCAAAAAGGAAGTGTGTTATTTAAAGAAAGTCTTTAAATAATAAATAGATCTTTAAAGAAAATGTCTCTCTTTAAAACTGAAGAATCCCACTTAATGGGAACGATCACTCCTAATTTATTTGTTTTGTAAATCCATATTTTCATATAAAGTGGACTTGCATAAAATGAGGCTGCCTTGTAAATATCACAGGCACATAAGGCAATAAATTGCAAGCCCTCTAACCTGGTTAATGGTAAAGGTGGATTGGGTCTCTGGGGCAAAGCACTATCGTACCTACCTGGGTAACCTCTATGTTATGGTCTGGTACTGCCTCTTCACAAAGCTGCCCAGGCAGCTAGGTGGCGCAATGAATGGAGCACTAGTCCTGGAGTCAGGAGAACCCAAGTTCAAAACCTGCCTCCGACGTTTGACTCACTTACTAGTTGTGTAACCTTGGGCAACTCACTTAACTCCAATTGCCTTGCCTTCCCCTCAAAAAACAAACAAAGTACAGCCAAGGTAAGAAGCTAATATTTTACACAAGGGAATAGTAGTGCTCAACTGCAGAGGCTTTGCAAATCAAGCTGGAGTCATCTTCCCAATCGTTACGTTACTAGTATTCTGGCATCTGATGCTTTCCCAGGTCTATTACTCAAAGACAGGTAATTTTATCCCGCTTAAGTACAAGACTGAATTCATTACCCAGTTCCTTTTATGCATTCTTATATATGAGATAGATACTAAGCCCTATTGTAATTGTAGAAAACTAAGAGGTGGAGGGTATATAAACAGAATATAA
Organism: Pseudochirops cupreus; assembly: GCA_028627135.1. Lineage (NCBI taxonomy): Eukaryota > Metazoa > Chordata > Mammalia > Diprotodontia > Pseudocheiridae > Pseudochirops > Pseudochirops cupreus. Next base: position 164,486,017 of record CM053581.1, read on the forward strand.
ATTGGGGACCCAAAGACTTCTTTCTTTGGACATGTAAATATCAGAATCATCCTGAGTGCTATTCTCCAATGCAAGGCAAAATCATGTAAAGAACGGTTGGGGCGGGAGGGGGGAAGGGGAAGGTAGTTCACAAAGCTTTAAATCTCCTCTGACCCTTCCCACCTCTTGGGAAAAATCTGGGAATAATTAGAATTGTTTTGATATCCAATTTTAGATTCTGATTAGGATTTCCAGTTGAACAAAGGACCGAAATAATTTATAAATACACATATAATAAGGAGTTGGATGCTAAACTTAGAGATCCAGCTGCTCATAAAAGTGCTTAGTCACATTGTTTCCATAGTCCTGTAGTTTGATGACTTTGGCATCTCTGTTTAAGATGGAAAAAGGAGGTGGGGTGGGGGGAGTTTCAAGGAGAATTGACTGTGAGTGAAAAAAACTCCCTTGTTTGCCAGATTGTCTTTGGCAGCAGACACAGGAGGACCAGCCATGTGATTTCTAGGATTTTAAAGGAACGATAGAGACCAGTTTGTTACTTTGAATGCAAAAAGAAAAAAAGCATGCCAGTTGGGTGATTGTACCACATAGCCATCACCTGATTTTCTGGTCAAATTCATCCTTGTAGGGCAAGGCAAAATTCACAACCTGGAGCTCTATATTTCTTTTTCTCTGTCAGGATGAACCAGCCAGGACTGGTGTTCCAATAGCAGTCCCATGTCACAGATCCTAGAGAGGCCACGGCACCAGCAGGCTTTGATCAATCCTACATCTTTCCAATTCAATTCAACTAGTATTTATTAAGTGTCTATGATGGGCTTGTCACTGGGCTAGTGCTGGTGAAGAAGATAAGAAAATACATTTGTTGCCATGGAGTTTACAAACTCATGGTTTTAGTTATGACTGTGAATTCTGGTCCAGGTTTGTTGTTGTTTTGTGTTTGTTGTTTGTCTTTCTTTCTGGAAGAGGACCAACAACATCAGGATGGTGATGCCTTGATTTGCAAGTGAGCTGGATTTAAATGAGGCACATATGTCCAAAGTCATCAGCCTCACTCCTTCCTCCAGAGTCATCGAGTCCAGTGGCAAGACATAGATCAAGACGACTGGTAATGGCTCTGGATGCAGTGGGAGACCTTGGCCTTTTTAAGTTAAGGTATTTCCTAAATCTCATTTTGGCTGAGGCAACACCTATTTAGTGATTAAAGTCTAGGTAAGAATTAGGACAAAAGATGGACTAATTTTCATCTGCAGATGGGGTAGAGGATAAGAGGAATCTTCAGAGCAGAATACAGTCTATGGGCAGCTAGGTGGCATGGTGGATAGAACACTGGGCCTGGAGTCAGAAAGACTCATCTTCTAGGGTTCAAATCTGACCTCAGACACTTACTAGCTGTGTTACCCTGGCAAGTCACTTAACACTGTCTGTCTCAGTTTCCTCATCTGTAAAATGAGCTTGGATAAGGAAATAGCAAACTACTCTAGTGTCTTTGCCAAGAAAACCCCAAATGGGGTCATGGAGAGTTGGACATGACTGAAATGACTGAGAAATGCAGGCCAGGTGCAGCCATATCAGGAAACAAGTTGACACCTCCCCTCACCCCTGGAGTTTGACCCCAGATCCATGTAACCCCATCAATGGTACCTAGCACCTGAGAGGAATTATAATGGGAAAGATGCAGTGGGTGGTAGCCCAATGATGAGATGAGAGTGAGAGAGAAGACAAGCCACAAGAAAGAAATAGAACCCCTGAAAATGGAACATTGGAACATAAAGCTCACAGTTGGGGGGAAGCATGACCCCCTTTTGGGGGTCAATTTAAAGCCTTATATTATACTTTTGCATTCATCCTAAGCTACAGGAATTGTAATATTCTATTTAGCAACTACCAAAGGCCTTTCTACAATAGAAAGTTTCTCTTAGAAAAGAAGAAATCACTTATATTAGATGTTCTAATATATCCCTTTTAATTCTAATGTCCTGTCTCTTCATTTATTTCCTATTTTTCCCATGTATAACTTGTTTGTACATTTGTGTTTGTTTGTTGTCTCTCTTGTTAGCTATTTGAGGGCAGAGGTTTCTTTTGCCTCTTTTTGTATTCCCAGGACTTAACACAATGCCTGGCATATAGTAGGCATTTAATAAATGCTTATTAACTGATAAATGTAAAGATAATCAATGCATTACAATCCACACATAAACCTAGGTAATACTCTCACCAATGCACTCACTATCCTTTTATGAAAATGGACACAATATATTAATTTGTAGAATAGGAACACAAGTGTGGAAAACCCATGTGTTGGGAGTAACTCACAATTATGGATTATAGGCCTTGATATCATTGATTGATTCAGGACAATCTGAACCACATGGAACCACTTCTCTGCTAACTACTTTTCTTCCTGTCCTTTCCAGGATCTTTCTGGCCAAATCCTTTCTACTCTTGGACAGATAGAAGTTCTTCTAACCTATAATCACCCTTGCAGAAGGTGCTTTGAGAAAGTGTCATACTACTGTAGTATCACTTCCCTTAAAGCCAGAGACCTTTAAAATTCATTATCCTGTCTTTCTCTCTCAAGGGTGGAAACCTGTGGCCATGAGGCCACATATGGCCCTCTAGGTCCTCAAGTGTGGCCCTCGGACTGAATCCAAACTTCACCCCTGCTGACAAGACTACTCAGGTTTTCACTAGCCAGGACTCTGTGACATCCAAACAACTATTAGCCAGTCATTTGCACAATAAACCAGCTGCAAAGCCCATATATTCCCTTTCTGCCTTTCCCTCACATACCAGAGAAGGCAGAAGAGAATGACAGCCATGACTAAGAGGCTTTACCTTCGCTCACAATGTAGATGACCCTAAAGGTCAAGCAGTTCAGATGTTTTCCAAAGAGAGTCAGCTTTTCTCTAGCCAATCAGGAAGTAGTAGTTGTAGTCTTCTCCTCAAATGACTCAGCAAATGCTGGTTTCTTGGCTTAGCTGCCCAAGCTCTGTATTTCCCCACACCCTGCTGAGAATTTGCTCAATTGTCTGCATCTCTGTTTCCTAGCCAAGTTCTTCATCTCTCAATAGATCATATCAGATGCCTCTGGTACTCAGTGACTCATCTTTCCCGAATTAGGTGAAAAACTCGCCAGTTCTCTTATTCTTTTAGTTATGTCAGCTCTGGTAACAAATGACCAAAAAGTCGCAGAGATTTTGAGACCACTGTTAACTCCAAAAATGCTAGAAAGCTCATACAGGTTGTAAGCAAAAAGCTTTCTTTATTCCATTGGGGAGAGAAATTAGACATGTGTTGGAGCCTCCTAGAGTAGGAGGCCTAAGTGTAATGCCATGCACAAGCAGATTCCCAAAAGAATGCTGCTGTGAACAGCTTTTAAGGTTCTGATTACAAGTATAGTGAACACTCCATTTATTCTATTACAAATCAAGGCAAACATTCACAATCAATTCCCAATACAATAATCAATACTTAATCATTCAATCAATTTACAATACAATAATCAATACTTAATCATACAATCAATTCACAATACAATAATCAATTTTCCACTCATGGGGCAGACATAGATCAACTTAATCAGTCACTTATCTAACAATTAGTCACTAAATACAATCATTAGAAAATCACACAAACCCTACACCCCTCAGTGTCCAGCAAACTTCAATTTCATCAGGCATTCTATATCTGAGAAGAGGCCTTTTCTTCATCTTGACTCGGGGTGGTTTCTCAGATTCCCTGGATCCCCTTCCATGTTCCCAGCTCCTACTTGAATCCACCAAACAGTCACTTGGATTCAGAAGCAGACAGCTCCCAGGTCCTTGCCCAGTCCCCCAAGCAGTTCTTGGTACACACTGAAGTTCACAGGGTCCAGCACATCCCAAACCCTTCACCACTTCTGTTGCCAGGAACTCAAGGATCAGTTTTCAAGCCACAAACAAACAAAGTCTTATCCTGGTCATGCTTCTTCAGTCTTCCAGCAGTTCAGCTCCCAGGACCCAGGAGAAATCTCAGCCTTCCAGGTGGCCTTCACCAGATTCTGGTCTCATAGAAAATTCCAACTCAGTTCTCAGTCCAGCAGGCCCACCTCCCAGATGCTGGGACCATTCTTCTTCCTCCAACTCAGTTCTCAGTGCAGCAAGCCCAGCTCCCAGATGCTGAGACAATCCTGTTTCCTCCAGTAGGAGCCACCAGGAGGAACATTTTTGATTCTGTCTTTCTGTATCTAGAATTCTTCTTATATACACACACTGGCCTCCTGCCTCAGCCAACCCCCTCCTGCCATGTAAGCAACAGGAGACAGAGTTCATGCCCTCTGTTCACCCAGGAGACTGAGTTCATACCTGCTGCCTCTTTCACACAAGAGACAGAGCTCATACTTTCTGTACTTAGCTCTTAGCAACTAAGGGCTAAGTACCTGCTAAATTAATTACTGTTACACCAAGGTAGGGTCAAACAGTTTAATGCAGCAACAGTGGTGAGAAACAACACCAATAGTGAAGCAAGATTGTCTAGTGACAAGTCCACTCACAGTAGGGCCTCATGTCTAGGCCTATTGGTGCTTGCCAGAGCTCAGGGAACACTAGTTCTGTGATTTAGCAGCATCAGTGTTCCTCCAAAGGGTGAGTGCAAAGGATTGTTGTTATGCCAAGTTCAGGGCACAGCCTGCTTTCCAGGTTTCAGCTGTGGAAAACAGTATGTTCCCTGATAGTAAAAGAGAAGAGTAAAAAGAGAGGGGTGGAGTTGGATCCCGACAGTTACAAAATCAACAATTTTTACTTAATCATTCCATTCTCTCATATTTGACAACATCCTCTTAACAATAAAAAAGCAGTAACATATAAAAGAGCCATGGAACCACAATTCCTTGGTGCATCAGTCATGACTTAGTCCCCAACCAGATAATGTTAATATTTTGAGACTCTGATATCTATTTTTTTGCACTTGCTTGAAACAAGTTTTTTAGTAAATAAGTTATTTTCCTGTCCTTTTCAGCCACCAAACTGTTTACATAAGAATACTGCATCACCTTATACCCTTTACAAGGTGACTTAAACTTATAATACATTTTTATAAAAATCTATTTTCTCTTCCTTTTGCCAACTGAATTGTTTACATTTCATCTGAAAAGTTTTTTTACACATGAATATTAATAGCTTTTATTGAACATAAGTTCTTTTTCTTACCAATGAAGCCACTATTCATCTAAGAAAAAAGCATTATCTTCCCCTCACAGTGTTCCCCATTTGTTGTTTTTTTCCTTCTTTATGCAAAAGTATTTTGCTTCTTTTAGCAGCCAAACTATTTCCTTCTTAAAGAAACAGTACATTACTTGATTTTTCCCTTGATATTGAAGTTAATCAGACTGGTCTATATTGATTAGATTTCTACCTAATTGCTTTTAGTTCAATATAATTCAATACAATTATTTCTTACAAATCTACTACATGCAAAACGTTCTTCTAGGTGCAGGATATATAATAACAGAAATAAAAACAAAATAGTTGCAGCCTTCAAGGAGCTTATAATTTTATGAAGATATATATAGTACACACACACACACACACACACACACAGAGAGATAGAAAGATAGATAGATAGACAGACAGACAGATAGATAGATAGATAGATAGATAGATAGATAGATAGATAGATGCATTTGTGTGTATATGTATACAGTCATTTCATAAGGAAAGAATGCCAATGACAATAGGGGGTTAGAAAGGCCTTATAGCATTGGAACTGTATTTTGAAAAAAAAAGGTAGGGAATCTGAGCTGCGAAGGGGGTGAAGGAATACTTTCCATATATGGAAGACCCTCTGCCTAAAGTTAGGAGGCAAGAGATGTGTTGTGATTTGGCTAGCAGTCTAATTTGAATAAAAGAGAGTGTGTGAATGAGAGTGGTAGGATATAAAACTAGAAACGTAAGCAAGAGGGGGATTGTGGAGAGCTTTAAAAGCCGGGCTAAAGGTATCATCCTTCAAGCTAGGGGCAATAGGGAGCCATTGAAGATTTTTAAATGTGGGGTGACATTATTAGGAATGTGTTTTATGAACATAAATTTGGTAATGTGTGTGGACCGTCTGAAGAACAGAGAAACTAGAAAAAGAAATATAAGTTTGACTAAGACATTATTGCACTAATCCAAGAAGTAGGCAATAAAGGTCTCAAGGGGTTTGTTGTTGTTTGTTGTTGGGATTTGGTTTGTTTGTTTTCTTGTTGGTAGTTTTTGAGACAGGGTCTCCTTATCTTGCCCAGTCTGGAAGTATAACTCCCATTGACAGAGCAAATACCAGTGAGGACGGATATAAGAACTTGGAGCTGCCCCCAGGACTGACTTTTAATAGATTACATAGGAACTCATCTGGTATGCAGAAAACCCTTTTAAAGACAGGTAAGACACTTGCCTTTTCTTCTAAGTCTTCTTTTACTGTGGCTTAAAAAGCATGATTTAAACTCCATCTGTATCCTGGCTCTTACTTACTCTCTGTATGACTTGGGTAGGTTATTTTGTCTCTCCCGGCCTTGGTTTCCTCTTTTAAAAATGAAAATGTTGGACTAGATAATAACTTAAGTCCCTTCCAACTCTATCTGTTAAAATCTAAATACAGTCACTTTCTTGTTAAATTTTAATGTTTTAGTGATACATTTTGATTTTCATGCCAGTCATTTCTTAAGACTAATCAATATATTAGTCATATCTGATAGCATATTCGGTATCTGTATTTCCTTCATCTACCAAGAAGAGGGAAGTATGTTTCACTATTTGCCCTCCAGGTCCAAGATTAGTCTTTGTATTTAATCTTAGCTCATGATTATGAGGGTTGTTTCATCCTAGTTTGGCTTTTTTCGCTATTCATTGATTCATATAAATCTTTCCAAGTTTATGTGGATTCTTCATATTCATTATTCCTTATTTAGTCATATTCATATATCATTTTTTGCTAGCAAAAAAAGCACTTCTATTAATATTTTGGTATCTGTGAGATCTTACTTTATATTTTTAATCTCCTGAAGGTCCAAAGGAAGCTAATTTTAAAATAAGCATATCTGATAGTATTCATGAAAATAAGTAGTTGCCCCTTATGAAGTAGTCCCCTTGTACAGCTATATACTTATTACAGGGATACTGTTGTTCATGATATTTCTAGAGTCCTCTCTGGGAATTCTGTTCAAGTTAAGTCAAGGCAACATTTATTAGTTGATTAAATATTTGTTTGTTTATTATACATTTATTAAGCATTTATTCTGTGCCAAGCATTGTGTTAAGTGCTGGAGACACAAAGAAAGTTAAAAGATAGTCCTTTCTCTGAAAGAATTCATAATCTAATGGGAAAACCACATCCAAAAAGCTATTTCTGTACAAATCAGGATCAAATGGAGAGACTCTAGAGAAGAAATGGGGAACCTGTAGCCTCAAGGCCACATGCATCCCTCTAGGTTTAGTCAAAGGACTGCCCTTGAGGACCTGGAGGGCCACATGAGGCCTTGAGGCTGCAGGTTCCCCCTCCCTCCTCTAGAGGGTACCTTCAGAGTCTATAGTACCTTATTTTGCCCATTTTCAGACAACTAATTATTTTTGTGAGTGAATTTACCTTCTGAAATAGTGAAATCATTCACACACATCAAGTGGGTGAAGATAGAGAAGATAGTTTGGCTTTAAGACTAAGGTAATTTTCAGTGGGGTGTAGAAATCCATCTTGCCCTACAAGGAAGTAAGAGGTGGATTGGGGGGATTGGGAGGATATAAGAGAGGGCAGATTGGGGGAAGGGATATTCAATATGCTTGTTGTCTTGAGGTGGGAGGTAGGGGAGAGATGGGAAGAATATCTGTAACTCAAAATCTTTTGGAAATGGATGTTGAAAACTAAAAATAAATTTAAAATATATAAACTCTCAAAAAAAGTGGTTACCTCCTCCAAAAAAATAATAAAAAAGACTAAGGTGATTTTGAAATAATGATAGAAATTACCTTATTCTTGTGAGAACTTTAAACTGGTTCCATCCCCAAAGAGGAGGGAAGCCTTATTGCATAGTCCTCTTTTAAAGTGCCTACTTTGTATGACAACAATTACATTAATAGATAGGTTCTGTTATGCCTGTTTTAATACATCAATCAATAGTCAATAAAAATGTATTAAGTACTTCTTATGTACCAGGCACTGTGCTAAGTTTGGGTGATACAAAAAAGTCAAAAAGCAGTCCTTGTCCTCAAAGAGCTCACACAATATAATGGGAGGATACTACAAGCAAATAAGTAAATGCAGACAAACCATATACAGGCAAAACAGTAATTAATTAGAAGGAGAAAGACATTAGAATTAGAAGTTTGGGGGAAAGACTACCTCTAGAAGAAGGGATTTAATTTGGGATTTGAAGGGAGCCTGGGAAGGCAGACTCGTTACAGTTATATCTCAGGTTTTATAGCACCAACCATCATCTCCATACCTATCTTTGGCTACAGGGGACCAGATGTGCTGATTTGAATCCTTTTAACCGTTTGACTTGCATCCTTGTTTTAAAGCCCTCCTTGACCACTTTCTTATCTACCTTGGTTTGGTGTTCCACACTTAGATCACAGGTGGCATTCACTCTAGATATCTGATCCCAGTTGAGTTCCTCTCCATGTTTAAAAAAAAAAACCCAGCATGAATAGGAATCTACCTTTTCACTGTCATGTCTTATCAGTCTTGTTTTTCCTATAGAGTTGAGGAATGTTTTCCTCTTACCCTTTATATCTCTCACAAGCTGTATTTCTTTGCTCGTTTTAGGTTTCTTGATCTCATCCCTAAACAATTGTATGGTTTCTTTTTGTATGCTCTTAGTAACTTGGCCTGATTTCCAGCTTTTGGAGGGAACATTCCCATCAGCCTTTTCCATCTCAGGACAATTCCCACTTCTGCCAGCTGGGCATCCTGTTACTCTTCCTAGCCTACAGGTGGTATAGGCTTTTGTTCTTATGACCACTGGTGTGTTTCATTAAGGTCTATTCAGTTCCTTTGGCCTCTTGTGCTTTCTCAATTGTCCTTATATCAAATCCTTTATACTGGTGCTCTGAAGTTTGCTGAAGCGCACAGAATAATAGAACTTGCGAGTCAGAGGAGATCTCAGAGGTCATCTAGTCTGGTCCACACCTGAGCCCCACTCTACAACATTCTGGCAAGTGGTCAGAAAGTCTATAATCCAATGTCCTTACCAAGACACAGTTCATTCCACATTTGAATAAATAATTGTCAGGAAGAAATTATTTCTTTATATCTAGCAAAAATCTCCTGGTTTCTCTTCCACTATGGCCTCCATGACCAAGAATAAGTCCAATCTCTTTTCTACATGATAGCTATTCAAATACTCAAAGTTTATCACATTTCCCATAAGTCTTTTCTCCTGGATGAATATTCTCATTTCCTTCAACTAATCCTCATTCATTTTTATCCATCTTTCTAGTTTCTCTCCAATTCTTTTCCTTAGCTTCCAGAATTCTATCATTTTGATTTTATTTCCATTATGGTTTCAATCCATCTTTAGACAGAAAACTAATTCATTTAGCTGTGATAACTCTTTTATTCTGTCTTTCATTTCAATTTTCTGTTTTCCTATTTCTGAGGTATTTCATGGTATGCTACTTCACCATGTCAACTCTATTTCAATTAAGTCATAACTGAAAATCTGATCTGAGCCCTTCACTTTCCTGGGAATTCTCACGTCCCTTTCTACAAGTTACTTGAATTGCCCGCTTCATATAACAAACATGAGACTCTAGTCATTCAGCAACAAATTGGAAGTCTGATTCAGCATGCAAAAAGAGCTTGATAGTCCTGGGCATAGATAGAATCCAAGAACATGCAATTTCATCATGAAAAATGTATAAATCTCACATTTGAGTTTAAAAAATCAACTTCAGACATACAAAATGCAGGAAGTATGCCTAGATAGCAATTCCTCTGATAAGTGTCTGAAGGATTTAGTGTATTGTAAGCTTAATAGGAGCAGCTAGGTGGTACACTGGATAGACTGCCAGGCCTGGAGTCAGGAGAACCTGAATTCAAATCAGTCTTCAGATACTCATTTGTTGTATAGCCCTGGGCAAGTCACTTAAACCTGTGTGCCTCAGTTTCCTTATCTGTAAAATGAGTTAGAGAAAGAAATGATAAACTACTCTAGCATATTTGCCAAGAAAACCCCCGATGGGGTCACAGAGTCAGACACAACTGAAATGAACCAACAGCAACAACAAAAGCTTAATGTGGCTTTACAGTGTGGTACATAAACTTAAAAGAAAAAAAAAAGTGGAACTGGACACAGGCTGAATTAAGAGAGATTGTTCAGAGTGTACTCTGCTTTGGTCTGACCATATTTGGAGTATTGTATTTGCTTTGGGGTGCCATAGTCAAGGGAAGCCATTCATAAGTAGATTTGTGCAATGGTCAATTGGTTATATAAAGAGACCAGGGATGGAACTATAGATCTGGAATTTATTTGTAT
>CM053581.1:164496999-164525531 GCA_028627135.1 Pseudochirops cupreus
GGGCAATTGCTTGATGGGAGCATAAAATCAGGGGAAGATTGTTTTAAGAATGGGTGAAATCTGAGTAGGTTCATAGGTATCAGAGAATTAATAGGGAGAAACTGGAGAGTAGAGAAAGAAAATAATTGTGGGGCCAATCTGTGGGAGAAGATAAGATATGTCTTGTAAGTAAGAGTTGTTCTTGGAAGGGAGAAAGAACATATCTTCATCAGAGAAAAGGTGGAGAGAATGGATAATGATTTTAAGTGTATTGGAGATTACAAACTTGTTTATTTGGCATTCAAAGTCTTCATGATCTGGCTCTATCCTATATTTCCAGCCATATTACACATTATTCCTCTTAGCATACTTTATGGTACAGCCAAGTTGACTTAATTGCTGTTTCTTGCACATAATATTCCATCACCCATCTCTATGCTTTTAAATTGATGGTCCCTATCATGCCTGGCATGAATCCTCTCTTTAATGACATATCTAAGAATCCTTAGCTCCTTTCAAAACAGTTTAAAGATTTATTGCTTCACAAGGCCTGTCCTCCTGACATTTTCCTAATTTCCTATTATTATCTCCTTCTCTGTGCTAAATAAGTAGTTGATGACTGACCACCAAGGTCCTTTCTAATCCTATATTTTTCTCAATTTATTAATTTCTTTTTAGTTTTCAACATTTACTTCCATAAATTTTAAATTTTCTCCTCCTACCTCTCCAAGATGACATGCAATCTAATATAAGTTCTACACATGCATTCCTATTAAACACATTTTCACATTAGTCATGTTGCATAGAAGAATTATAACAAATGGGAGAATCATGAGAAAGAAAAAAAAAATAGTCTGCTTCACTCTGCATTCCAAATCCATAGTTCTTTCTCTGAATGTGGGTGGCATTTGCCATCATGAGTCCTTTGGAATTGTTTTAAGTCCTTGCATTGGTGAGAAGAGCTAATTCTATGAAAATCAGTCATCCCACACTGTGACTGTTACTGTGTACAATGTTCTCCTGGATCTGCTCATTTCACTCAGCATCAGTCCATATAAGACTTTCCAGGTCTAACGCTATATCTTTTAGAAATGCATTACAGAGGAATCTCAAGTGGCAAAAAGATGAAAAAAGATCAGTGCAAATTTACCTAACTTACTCTAGATAACTGACCCCAGCACCTCGAATCAGAAAAATATTTCATTTTCTCATTCCATTCATTAATCCACCCAGATGCTTTTACTATCTGGCTACTGCCACTGGTATATACCTCATCCCATACCATTTCAGCTTTCTACCTTTTGCCCTGAGCAGTGCACTAAATCAATAGCACTACCAATTCTGGAAAAGAACTATGATTGTTCATCAACTCATCACCCTGGCGATTCCTCGGATAGTCCCTTCCTCTATACCACTTCCTTATTTGTATTGTCTTCTGTTAGGAGATAAGCTTCTCAAGAGCAAGAATAACTTTTAGCATTTGTATCCCCAGTGTTCATCATAGGTTAAGTACTTAATAAATATTTTCTTTTATCTATCTATCCATCCATCCATTTATTTTTACTCGGGTATTGAAAATATTTTTTTTCTGGATAGCTGCCAGATAACTATGACTGCTAAGTATAGAACTTGAAACAATTTGAAATACGATGTCCAATATGAACAAATTCTTCAACACCATACATTAGGAGTAAATAAAAGATGATGCCATTTCTGAGTTTCTAATAGAGCTTCTTTGAACAAAATAAGGATGACTGGCCACTATTTACCAATATATACTTTTCTAGACTTTCTGAGCCATCTTCTTTTTGCCATAACTTTAATTTTGGTGTCTATAAGACACTATTGTGACTTTAATCACTGTGTCAGACCTTTCACTTTTACCATAGCCTTTTCTTTAAAAAAAAAAAGTAAAATCTCTTCCTGGGAAAAGCTATCCCTATAAACCAGATGCTTTTCAAGTAGAAACAGAAGGATTGTTTTCATGTTGCCCAGATAACAAACCTCCATTTTTCTTATCATATGGTGGCAGTGGCAGATAGTACTTATGCAACACAAAGAGCTTCTCCTAGACTATATTACCTTGAAATGAATAAAAACTCAATGCATTATTGTAAACACAGAGATGTGCTGATTTAGGAGGCATGGGGACTTCAATAAGGAAGAACAAGCCAGTCATAATGGTAAAATGAGAGAGCTGAAAGCACTGAATACAGACTCTATTGCAAGAGAAACTGGCAAGTTATTGTGAGACAGGGACACTTTAGCTAAACAAAAGAAGAATTAAGTTGACTGAACCTACCTCAGATCTCAAGAGTGAACAATTCCAATCCTGGCCCTCTTGATGCACAATGTACCCAGGCCTCCTTACAGCAGAGTCCCAGGGAGCCTGCAGGAACAATGGCTCTAAGTAGGATTTATTGTGAATATCCTCTCCTTGCCTACCAAGGAGCCTTTGTTCAACTTCCACCTGCTCAGTAAAATCCTATTTCTAATTCTCTTCAGGCTCCTCTCCTCCCGGGATAATTCATTTACCCCAGGTTGTTCTGTCAGACCTCCTAGAATCTAGGGCACTGAGTTCTCCCTTGCACTAGGACCTTGGAAGGATTTGTACCAATAGGAACCTGCTCAGGACAGAGATAAAGATGGAAAGACATCATTCACAGATTGGGATAGAGTCATCCAGAGCTAAACCATTTCATCCATATCCATACACACATACGTGCACACACACACACACACACACACACACACACCCCCTATATATATGTGTGTTTATATATATATATACACATAAACATGCATGTACATATATACATACATGTGATGTGTATGTATGTATTTTGTGTGTGTTTGTATGTATGTATGTATTTTTATTTCTAGGTCTGTTATAGTGTAAAGAGTCCTAAATGTTATATTCCCTAAAGTCTGGAAATGTGTTGAGCACTCATTGTTTAATAAATTCCAGTGGCTCCCTATTGCCTCTAAAATCAAGTACCAACTCCCACAAATGGCATTCAAAACCTTTCACCACTTGACTTCAACCTACCATAACAATCTTATTATGCATACTTCCCTTCATGTATTCCTTACATGTGATACTTTATATCCTATCTCTGTGCCTTTGTACAAGTCATTCCTCATGCCTGAAACATATTTCCTTTTTGCCTTTTCCTCTTGAAAGCCCTCATATCTTTTATAGCTCAGCTCAAAATCTATCTTTAATATGAAATCTTTCTTGTTCTTTCCGCTTAACTCATTTTTCCCCCTCATCCATGAAATAGCCATCCATCCACCCACCCCCACCTAAATCGTCATGTGTACGGACACACATATACTTAGATATATGTATGCATATACATATATATGCACATAGATCTTTTGTATAAACAACTAGGCATATATGTTTTCTTCCATGAATAAAATGTAAGTTTTTTTGGAGGGGGGACAGGGACAGTTTCATTTGTGTAATTGTATCTCCAGCATTTAGAAGCATGCATGATATATATTAGATGCTTAATAAATGCATATTGATTGATTCAATCCTGCTTCCACAGTTTAAAAGCTGTTTGACCTCAGACAAGTCATTTCACTTCATGCCCATAGTTCCTTTGTCTGTAAAGTAAAACTATTGGATTGGAAATACTTTAACATCTCTTCTAGCTCTTAAAATTCCAGGAAGAATCGAAAGAAAGAAAGAAAGAAAGAAAGAAAGAAAGAAAGAAAGAAAGAAAGAAAGAAAGAAAGAAAGAAAGAAAGAAAAGAAGGAAAGAAAAGAAGGAAAGAAAAGATGGAAGGAAGGAAAAAAGGAAGGAAGGAAGAAAAGAAGGAACGAAGGAAAGAAGGAAGGAAGGAAGGAAGGAAGGAAAGAAGGAAGAAAGGAAACAAGGAAGGAAGGAAGGAAACAAAGAAGGAAGGAAGGAGAAAAGAAAAGAGAGAGCTAGGATTTTAACCCAGATCTTCTGATCCAAATCCTTTAGGTTTTTGTTTGTTTTGGTTTTTTGGTGCTATACCATACTGAAATGGGATTAGAGCTGAAGTGTAAAGGATGACTAAAATTTGCTTAGGGAGAAGAGAACTGGAAATGTATAACTGAGATTGGGGGGATGGGAAACCTCATAACAAAAAATCATAGAGGCAATTATGTGAATGACATGACATAGCAAAGAGTACAGCTTGATCAGAGCTAAGGGTATCTCAGGGAAAAGAGGATGGTAAGCTTGAGTGGAACAAGATAATTGAGGGTATTGGAAATCAAGCAAAGGAGCCTTGCACTTCCAGAGTCATCTCTGGATGACTGTATTATAATTTTTGTTTCAATTTTATAAATTGGGATGAAAAAATATGACCCTCCCAGGGGTTCCAACTGTGGGGACATGCTGGGAGCTGTCATTGCTAATGATTCTTCTTTGGCAGTACCACCTAGTAATGCAAATGGCTCTATTCCTCTTCTTCATTATAGTTTTAATTAGCAAGTCTGGTTTATTATCTTTAGTTGCAAAACTTTTATTATCACATTTTCTCTTTTATAAATAGTAGGGCAGTTGAACCCAGAAGTGTTGAAATGTGTAATCTAAGGAGATACAAGCAAGCTGTCTGGACATAGTCCCCAAGTAAGGTAGTTCAATTCTTCTCTGTCTAGAGAAAGGAAACCAAGTCTTCATGTCACTAATGAATTTCAGAGTTTCATTTTCCCCCCTGTTTAGCATTCTAATAACTAACTTCATGACTCTGAGGGTCTGTGATTTTGTCATTATGGGTATTTTTTCTCTCTCATCATAGCCTGTATAATTTAGCTGAGAGTTTCCAAAAGTATCTGTGCTCCCAAATAAAATTTATCTCCTATTGTTCAAGTTTCTGTGATGAGTTTTTCTATAATTAGTTCAACTTTTCCACAGAGTATAACACTGTCAATCAATCAACCAATCAACAAACATCTATTAAGTACTTACTGTGTACAATCAGTCCTGGTGCACTGTGACCTCAAATAGAGGAGATCAAGCATTTGTTTTTTTCTCCCTCACATTCACTTGTTATAAACCTACCACAGAATAGAACTCCAGGGAAAATCTCTTAACACGTTTATTTATTTCTCATATCTAGAGTCTTCTCTAAAAGGCATTAGCAAAGATGCTCTTACAAAGATATTAAATGTCCAAAACATTTGTTAGGTATAAGAGCAATATTTATTTCTTCTACTAGGTAGATGTCGATCAATTCAGAGCTCAATGAAATATTCCTGTTTTCCATTCTTCTTATGTCTTAAATCCCCTTAACCATTCTGCTGTTCAGTAACACCAACCTCTTTGCTATTCTTTGAATAAGATACTCTATCTCCCTACTCTGGGCATTTTTACTGGCTGTTCCTTATGCCTGGAACATTCTCCCTCCTCATTTCTACTTCCTGGACTCCTTCAAATCCCAACAAACACTCCATCTTCTACCAGTAGATTTTACTGATCCCCCTTACTGCTAATGCCCACCCTCTAATTTACTATATATATATATATGGTAAATTATATATATATATATAATGTATATATTATATATGTAAATATATAGTATAGATATAATTATATATAAATATATATGGCATATACACACACACATATATATACATATATGTGTGTATAATATCTATCTATCATCTATCCATCCATTTATCCATCCATCCATCCATCCATCCATCCATCCATCCATCCATTCATCCATCCATCTATCTATCTATCTATCTATCTATGTCTTGTTTATGTAGTTGATATATAAAAGTTGTTTGCATCCCATCTCCTCCATTAGACTAAGACCTCTTTAGGATTAGGGTGTCTCTTTTAATTTTCTTGGTATCCTCAGTGCTTAGAAGAGTCCCTGAGATATAGTAGGTGCTTAATAAATTGACTGATTCACTTAGATAACTGAATCACACAAAGTCAGCATAGTCCAGGTAGGCAAATACTGCTGGATGGCCCACTTAGGGGACACTAGGATTTTTGAACTGAGGTAAAAATGGGAATTGGGGCCCTTTGCATATATACCAACCTTAGGGGAAGCAGACAAAGCTAAGCACAGAGGCTGGCAGAATTACTTTAAGGTCAAGAGTTGTACTCATGAATATTCATTAGTTCTTCTAGCTGTGTCTATCTGCATCGCATAACTCTTAAATGTGGAGGAGGGGAAGGGGGAATCTAACTGTTTTGAAAAACTGATATTACCTTCTGTAAAACAGAGCAACATATGTGCCATGATACAAGATTAAAGGAGCATTGTGATGAAATTTTCTAGAAGATATACCATTATTATTATTGAGGAATTGGTCTGGCAAGGAAAGGAAACCCTTTGCCATCAACTATTTCAAAACTCCTGAAAAAATTTAAAATTTCCTTAAACCTATTAAAACATAAACTTAAGATGATTTCAACCATTAGCATATCATGTACATCTACAACTTTTCACTTACTTTAAGTCATGCTGACATTCCAGATGAAAAATCAGGAAAATCACTTGGCATTTTTGTTATAGCCCCTACAAGGAAACTGGCTCATTTGCAGACAGACATGTTGATTTGCAAATGGGCAGTTGAGTAGTGCCCAGATTTGACAAACCCTTTAGGATGTTTCAGAGGCAAATACCACCTTACCAATAAACAGATTAAATAACACAATGAAAAATATTATAAGGTACTTTTTTTAGATAAAAAAATGAACATAAATGGCTGAGAGAGGGAGGAAAAAAAAAGGTTCCCATTTATGCAAAGGTTGATTTATTTAGCCTAGCTGGAGTCAGAAGCAAAGATTAACATTTGCATTACTATCAGTCCTCTTCCAAAGTATGTTGACACAGCAGTTGGTTTTAAATGGCCCTAAATGGTTCCAGGAAATTGAGTAGATCTCATCTGCAAATGGCAATGTTTCTGCATGTTGTCCATGACTTATCAGGAAAATTTCATAAGGGTGTCATCATCTCACTTTAATAACCATCATTTTCTCAAAAGACATTATCCAGGGTATATTCACCATGACTCTTTTAAATAGTGGAATAAATGAACAAGGGAAAATGGAACCACCTAATCTTTTGATTCCATCAGTTTCAATGGCATATGACCATATAGACATGCTGTATTATCCCTGAATTAAATACATTCTTCCTTCCACTAACAAAAATGTCTATCCTTCTTCATCTTATTAGGTTGTATGCCTAAATCTGGGAAATAAGGAAGACCTGTCTTCGCACTTGCATTTCAGGAAGACTATATGGTTAAATAATTACTTGAAATGATAGGCAAATACAAAACGGTGGGAGATATCTACTTGCTAGAGGAGTAGCAAATTCTGGATGTAATTTGCATAGTGAGGTGTGTGAACCTAATCCCAGAGGTCCCAATCTGAAAACAAATTGACTGAATTAAGCATTTACTAAATTGATTTTGATCAGATCAGAAAGAAAACTCAAAAGTATGAGGTGAAAAGGATCATGCATCAACCAGGTCATCCTTTTTAGGATGAAAGAAACACATTTGTTAACATCTTTAGAGAACCTGAGATTCCAAACAATTTTCCACAGTTTCAAATAGCACTAAAGAGCAAAAGAGTTCTGTATTATGTGAAATTCTACTGGCTAAACTCTCGCTCCTGTGGTTGTCATGACAACATTCCCATTCTCCCCAAAGTAAAGATAATGAGGTGATAGGCTGGGCATTTGAAGAGGTAGGCTCTGGCTCCAGGTATGTGTTGGTGAGCAATAAGCTGTTGTTCATAGGATAGTGTTCATAGTAAAGATACTAAATTGGAAGTCAGTAGATCTGGACTCTAGTCCCAGCTCTTCCACAAAAGATTTTATTGATAATAAGCATTTAATTTCACCAAACTGATGCTTTCTCATCTATAAAATAAGGGTGTACTAAATTTGATGACCTCTAAGGTTTCAATCAGCACTAATATCATACAATCTATGTTAATTCTCTCAGTGTTTTCTTTCTTTGATGTACTATAGAAAAAAGAAAGATAATCTTAAAGGTACTCAAAATATTCTTTCCCATTTCTTTTCTCTAAGGTTGACTGATTTTTGTTTGTTCGCTTTTTTGGGGGGTGTTTTTTTAGAACTAGGCAAGGAAACTGAAAAGCAGGGGCAATAATATCTTTACAAAGTATGATAGATACAGCAGGAAGTTGTGAAATTAGGTAACATCTCAGAATTTAAACTTATATAAATAAGGTTTTCCTAATTTATATAAGAAGTTTGATGTCATGTCATATGTCAATGAGATTTCAAAAGCACAATGTAGCCCCATGTAAGTTAAAAAGACTAGCAAATTTAGAAATACTTAGGTGCTTTGTTATAGTCAGCCCCCACTGTAGTAGGGATGAGTCTAATCATCCACACTTGCAAAACAAAGTGGATTTAAAAAATATATATAGCACATGCTCCAGGCTGTACCTAGTTTAGTAGACTAACATGAGTATAGATAGAGAAATCAAGAGAGAAACAGATTTTCATTAAAATGCAGCCGTGGTTGCAGGTATAGATTCAGAAAGTGAACAAGAGCTACAGATGGACAAAAGCTAGCCCAAGATATATGTTTATGTGTTATGTTCATACACACATATGTATGTCTGTGTATACATACACATTTCTCTACTAGATAAATAGCTAGACAGGAGAGAAATGTGTGTGTGTGTGTGTGTGTGCGTTTGTGTAAATGGAAGCATATCTATTACCTTATGTTGAGATCAAGAGACCTTATAAATATCCAAGTTTAAAATATAGTAAAGGTTTCACCTACATATAACTACAAGCTTTTTTTCTTAAGTGAATAATATATTTAAATGTACTAAGGTTCCTCTTTTTATAATATTAAAACTTTCCTACTGTAAATCAGGAATTTCTAATTCAACTGAACAAGCATTCTCTAAGTACCTACTATTTATTATGTACAGATTACACCGCTAAGTGATTTGAAACACATAGATGCACACACACACACACACACACACACACACACACACACACACGCACACACACCAGGGCTGGGGCTATGTTTTTCTTCCTTATCTTTGTATCTCTTCTAACATAGCATAATACTTTATATGTAGTAAATTGTTAATAAATGGTTTTTTAATTGACTGTAAACAATACTGTTGGATTTATCAACTTCTAGCACAGTCTTACATATAGCAAGAATTTTCAATAAATGTTAGCTTTTCATTTGACTTTAAATACTTCTGGGCACATAATATATGCTCAGTTAATAGCTGTTGATTATAGTTTATATAACCTATATTACATTATAGGTTTATGTTTTTTCTTCAGTTCAACAAACATTTATCATGTTCCTACTGTGTGCAAGGAATAGAACCAGGCAATTGGCATACATAGACTTATGATAATATTAATAATGATAACTATTATTATAATTATAACTCTCTGACTTCAAAGAATTTGTATTCTGTGTTCACAAAGACATTTTTGCTTTGGTCCTTTTCATAGAACCACAGAAACTCAGTGTTGAAAGGAATAATAGATGTCACCTAATTTGACCTATAACTGACTTAGAATCAATCCATCAAGCATTCCTCTGGGAAACATTCCTATTGAATCACCTACCCTCTACTTAAAGATTTCTAGTGAGGGGACCACATTACATCCTAGGCTCATTCTCAAAAGAATGGGAGCCCATTCTCCCTTGCATACATCTGATTGTTAAGAATTTTTGCCTCTCACTGAGCCTAAATTTGCATCTCAGCACCTTCTACTCATTTGTTTCTAGATTTATATGCCCAGATCAAGTATAATAAGCATAACTCCTTTTTTTAACATTGGAATGGTTAGGTGGTTTGGTGGATAGAACACTGGGCCTGGATTCAGGAAGACCTGAGTTCAAATCCAATCTTACTTATTAGTTAAGTGACCCAGAGCAAATCACTTAACCTCTGCCTCAGTTTCCTCTTCTGTAAATTTAGGATAATTTTCTTTTAAATTACTTCACTTTGTATCTCCTTTCCCAACTGGTTTCAACTCCATGAAACAAGATGTCCCTCCTGGGAAAAATGTATCACTTGTAAACTTGCCAATGTGCTTCTGACTCAAGCCTTGATTGACACTACCTTCCTAGACCTACTCTCCCTTCTGAATGGAGGATTGGAGGGCAAAGTACCAAACTCCTCCCAACGCCTCCCTTTATAGAGGGTAGGGGCTAAACTTAGCTCATTCTACATTAGTTCTGTTGCTCTCATTGGTTTCAACTCCAGGGAACAAGAGTACCCCATGCTGGGTATCCCCTAGTGTCCCACCCACCACCTTTCCAGTATTCTTTTGTGTATTATCTCCCCTTTTAGATTGTAAGTTCCATGAGGACAGGGTTTGTCTTTCTTTTTTATTAATTTATATACCCAGTGTTTAGTAAAGAGCTTGGCACATAGTAAGCACTTATCAATGTTTATTGGATCAAATAATAATATTATCTATATCACAAGATTGTTGTCAAGATGGGAAGACATAATATTTGTAAAGCTCTTAGCATAGCTGGCACATACCACATAAATATATAAAAATGCTAGCTGTTATTATTGCTGTTGTTATTCAGCTTCACAAACTTTTAAATTACTCGAAGTTCCCACCAACTCTTTTCCAGATTAAACTTTTCCAATTCTTTCACCCAATACTCATGCGGTATGTTTTCTGGCACATTTATTATCTAGATGAACTTCTTCTGAACATGGTTGTTGGGTGAATGAATGGATGTTTCAATTTGTCTGGTCTTTAAAAAAATGTAGAGCCCAGGATCAAGCCCAGAATTCCAGATATGTCCTGACCAGTATCAGGTGAAGTATCATTACGAGCTCTCCTACTTGCAATGTTCTATATGCCATGCCTCTCTTAAGACATGACCTTTCCAAGTTCCTATGTGATATTGTTGGTTCCTATTAAAATTACCAGCAGTACCATAGAGTCTAACCATGCTTCCACCATCCTATATTTGTGCAGCATTATAACCCGGGTATAGAATATTTTATTTATTTCTGTTATCATTTCATTTTATTAAATTTTATTTTTCCTATCACTCTGCAGTACCAAATTGATTTTGTTTTTAGACTTTGTCATCCATTTTGTCATCTTTCACTCTAAGTTTGATGTCTTCTGTAAGTCAGATAATCATGTTATCTAGAGCTTCAGTCAAAGTCTTTTTGAAACAGGAACAGACTCAAGTATGGATGTCTGGGGCTCTCCAGGACAGATAACTTGCTAAAGCAGAGGTCCTTAACATTTCTTTTTAATGTATCAATGACTCTTGATAGTCTTAGGTTGATGTTTTACAATGCATAGAATAAAATACTCAAAATTATCAAAGAAACCAATTCTAATAGAATATAACTATCAAGGGAGAAACAAATTTACAGACCTCAGGTTAAGAATCCCTGATTTAAGTTGGCACTTACCAGTCAATGAAGGGAAATCTCTGTTTCTTTCTTGTGTACATGCCAGTCTCAATTTCCTCCAGTTCTTAACTGACAACTCAGTGTCTTCACTATTGGGATTAAATTAGCATTATGAAACGAAGTCATCAATAAACATTTATTGAACACTTACTATGGGAAACCACCATCTGAATCATCTTCTGATTCCTCCTCATAGTGTGGAGATAGCTCTGGTTATTAAAATCTTTGACAGCAGAGCTCAAGCTGTGACAGGTTCTACCAAGGTGAGAAAGCTTCAACGATGAGTGGTGAGAGAATATGTGTCTACCATCTAACTAGCCTAGGTAAGTGAAAGGAGGATCATAACTACAGGGTCATCCTGTCATCAGAAAAATGACTTTTTTTTTTCAGTCATGCTCACTCATGAACACTGCTTAAGTCATGGAAGTGTTTGAATTATACTGGAAGAGGAAGAAGCCACCCTGACGAAATCATAGATCCTTAAAGTATTGAATGAAGTTACATGTGCAATGTCCTGTGCTAAACACAGCATTAAGAAGAGCACAGAGGGCATATTTTCTGCTCTCCAGGAGCTTACAGTGTAGAGCTGATGACCAGCCATATCATAACAAATATAGAGCAGCTTATTCTAAGAACAAAATGAGTGGTAAAGAACACAAACTCTACTGGAGCCCAAAGGTTGGAGGCTTGCTGAAAGCTAAAACGAGACAGCAAAAGGCTTCATCAAGGAAAAAGAACAACAGTTTAGCTTTAACAAAAAGACAGAACTTGGAAAATCAGAAACTATGCAGGAGGCCATTTTACAGACAGGAACAAGTTCTTACAAAATGGCTTCCAGCCAAGCAAGTAATAATAAGGATGATAATGGCTAACATTTGCATAGCACCTACTATGTGCCAGCCCTGTGCTAAGCACTTTACAAATATTATCTTGTTTGATCCTCACAACCATTCTAGGATTTAATTATTATTATTATCTTCATTTTATACCTGAGAAACTGAAGAAAAGAGAGGTTAAATGACTTAGCCAGGGTCACAAATCTAATAAGAGTCTTAGGCTTGAATTGAACACAGGTTTTCCTGACTCCTGGCCTAGAGTTCTATTTACTACATTACCTATTTGCCTCATGAGGGGCTCATGAAATGTGATATCATAGAGTGGAAAACTGATCCTAGAGTCAACAAGAGGAATTAAATATTTAAATTTCATGATCGTGGACAAGTCATAAGCTCTATGAGTCTCAGCTTCTCATAAAAAATGGGGAAAATTATGCTTATGTGCCTCACAAGGTGATTTGCAGTATTAAATTTGACAATACCTATAAAGTGCTTTGTAAACCAGTAATTATTATTATTATTATTAATATGAATCTTCTCTCCCTCTCTCCCTCCCTCTCTTTCTTTGTCTCTCTATATCTTTCTCTTTTATCTTCCTGTCTCCTTCTGTCTGTCTGTCTCTCTCCATTTATATGTATATATATATGTGTGTGTGTGTGTGTGTGTGTGTGTGTGTGTGTGTGTGTGTATTTATATAGATATGTATATGTATGTATATATATATGTGTGTGTGTGTCTATATGTGTGTATGTATCTTCCTCTCTCTATCTCTTTCCCTCCTTCCATCCCTCCCTCTCTCACTGCCTACCTCTCTCTTTCCATTTTTAATCTCTCTGATACTACGAAATGGGATTAACCAAAAGCACTCACTTCCAGAAACCAAGGTCTAAATGTTCTTCTAGGCCTACCAGAGTAAAAGTGGAGTCCATCCTTATAAATCTAAGTAGTGAGGAGAGCTTACAAGGCCACTATTAAAACAAGAAGGTTGTGCCATTTCTACTTTCAACTCCTCAGCTCTTCAGACCCACAAACAAGGCACTATCTGTCAGACCCCACAACAACACCTTAGAGCTGACTGAAGCTGACACAATGTACATCTTGCCACAAAATCTGCCCGATCTAGTGTCAAGTATACAATTTCACCATCTGAGCATCTGGGACTAATGAGCTATCAGCAAACACTTGGCTTGTGCCTCGCCAATCTGTTTCTTGAATGCTGTTCACACTGACTGTATCAATAAAGATTTTCTGTGATAGCAAACATTTGCTATTTTTCAACAATGTGGCTGGTTGCTTAGGTCAGTAGGGAGTGGGCTGAGGAAAAGAATGTCACTGTAGTAGGAGAGAGAAAAGAATGGTGGAAATATATAAAGGCTATGACATTCAGAGGACAAACATAGATAAGCTTGAATCAAAGGTTAAGGAGGGCAAGGGCTTGGTATAGTAGGACAATAGGGGCATGAGAGCAAATGAGGGATCACAAATAAGCCTTCCAAGACCCTTAAGAAATAGCCTTGAGATGATTCTAATGCACCAAGGTTTATGAAAGAAGCTACCATGGGCATAGCTGATTGTCTTGGCACAATCATACAAAGCTGTGGTAACCATGATACTTAAGGGAAACAGGCAGTGGCACTGGGACCAGTGTATTCTTGAGAAAACCTATGATGGTTTCTTTGATTTGGAGATTTAGGGTGAGGATAAAGTAAGGGAGCAGATGAGGGCCATGCAATTGGGACACTGCGGTTTGTCTTTGCTGTGTGACTTGTCTATGCTTCTCTTCTTCTGGCCTTTCTTTGAATAAAGACATTGAGGATGTGTTTTTTTACTGACTTCCAGGAGCCAAGATGGAGGAGTAGTAAATTGCCATAACTCTCCTATATTCACCTCCAAACAACCATAAAATAGTACTCCAAAACAACTCTGGGAATAGCAAAACAAGAAAGATGAAGCAATGTTTCAGCCCAAGAAAATTGAAAGACAGACAATAAAGGTCTGTCTCACTCTGGTAAAAGGGGAATGCAGTCTAGGACAGGAATTTAGCAGCAAGTCCCACCTCAGCAAACCAGCAGGAGATGCTGAGACCCAGTGAGGTAAAGCAGATAAATGCCAACAGCAGCACCCCCTACATGCCTCAGCATAGCCAAGGGAACTGTCACACTCTACCTCCAGGAACCACTACATGCTTCACTATAGCCCCTTGGAAATGTGGAAACATCCCACTGACCTCAGCAGAGCCAGATAACAGCACTAGAACCTTGGTTCTGCACCAAGTAAGCCACCAGACCCCTATTGCCTCCAGCAGCACCAGTCAACTCAGCATCTCAAAGCAGCACCAGTCCCTAGCACAAGAAGCCTGAGACAGTGTCCCTTCCACCCTGTGAGCAGAGCTCAAATATAAAAAAAGGGAAAAAGCCAAAAAAGATGAACAAAACAACAACAGAAAAAGAATTTGACCATAGAAAGTTATTATGGTGACAGGGAAGATCAAGACAGAAACTCAGAGGACAACAATATCAAAACTCCTATGGGAAAAACCCTAAAGAAAAATGGGAATTGGTCTCAAGCCCAGAAAGAACTTATGGAAGAGCTCAAAAAAGAGTTCAAAAAATCATGTAAGTGAGGTAGAAGAAAAATTGGGAAGAGAGATGAGAGCAATGCAAGACAATTATGAAAAAGGAGTCAAAAGCTTGGAAAAAGAAAACAACTGCTAAAAAAGGTAGAATTTGCCAAATGGAAAATGAGATACAAAAATTCACTGAAGAAAACAACGCCTTAAAAAGTACAATTGGCCATATGGAAAAGGAAGTACAGAATCTAATTGAAGAAAGTAGCTCCTTAAAAGTTAGAATTGGACAAGTGGGAAAATGACTATAGTATTCAAGTATATAATAAACCCAAAGATCCCAACTTTTTTGGGGAAAAAACCTCATTATTTGACAAAAACTGCTGGGAAAACTAGACAACAGTATTGCAGAAACTAGGTATAGACCAATATCTCACACTATATACCAAGATAAGGTCAAAATGGGTACATGATTTATGTATAAAGGGTGAGACTATAAGCAAATTAAGAAAGCATGGAATAGTTTATCCATGAGATTTACAGATAAAGGAAGAAATTAAGACCAAAGAAGATATAGAAAGCATTATAAAATGTAAAATAGATAATTTTTATTATATAAAATTAAAAAGTTTTCACACAAAGAAAACCAGTGCAACCAAAATTATAATGAAAGTCGAAAACGGGGGGGAATTTTTTTTTTTTGCAACAAGTATCTCTGATAAAGGCTTAATTTCTCAAATTTATAAAGAACTGAGTGAAGTTTATTTTAAAAAATACACATCACTCCCTAATTGATAAATGGTCAAAGGATATGAACAGGCAGTTTTCATATGAAGAAAACAAAGCTATCTATATTCATATGGGGGAAAAATGCTCTAAATCACTTTTGATTAGAGAAATGCAAATTAAAACAGTTGTGAGGTACCACCTTATACCTATCTAAATGGCTAATGTAACAGAAAAGGAAAATAATAAATGTTAGAAGAGATGTGGGAAAATTGGGACACTAATATGGAACTGGTAGAGTTGTGAACTGATCCAACCATTCTGGAAAGCAATTTGGAATTATACTCAAAGGGCAACCAAGCTGTTGCATATCCTTTGATCAATCAATGCCACTACTAGCTCTGTACCCCAAAGAGTTACAACAAAAGGGAAAAGGACCAATTTGTTCAAAAAACATAGCAGTTCTTTTTGTGGCAGCTAAGAATTGGAGATCAAAGGGATGTCCATCACCTAGGGAATGACTAAACAAGCTGTGGTAAAAGATTGCAATGTAAGATTATTGTAATGTATGGGCTATGAGAAATGACAAGAAGGATCATTTCAGAAAAAAAAATATAAAGACTTATGTTAACTGATAAAGTGAATAGTGAAGTGAACAGAACCAGGAGAATATTGTACACAGTAATAGTAATATTGTTTAATGAAGATCTGTGAATGACTTAGCTATTCTGAGCAGCACAATGGTAAAAAAAAAATATATATATATATATATCCAAAAGGACTAATGATGAAGCACGCTATATACCTCCAGAGAAAAAAAACTGATATTGTTTGAATACAGACTAAAGTGTACTATTTTTCACTTTCTTTTTATTCAAATCTTCTTGTACAAGATGACTAATATTGAAATATTTTACATAATTCCACATATACAACTTATATTTCATTGTTTATCATCTTAAGGAAGGAGGAGGAGAGTGAGGGAGTGATAGAATTTGGAATTCAAATTTTTAAATGAAACAAAAAGAAAGAATTGGGCAAGGAGAAGCTATGATTCTATGAGACATCCCAAGAATTAATCAAACAAATTCAAAAGAATAAAAAAAATAGAAGCAAATGTGAAATACTTCATTGGAAAAACAACTGACCTGGAAAACAGATCTATAAGAGACAATGTCAAAATTATAATCAAAAGGAAGATATGGAGAGTATCTTTCAAGAAATTTTCAAGGACAATGGCCCTGATGTCCTGCAACCAGAGGGCAAAATATGCATTGAAAGAATCCACCAATCACTTTAGGGAAGAGATTCCAAAATAAAAACACCAAGTAACATTACAGTCAATTTACAGAACTATCAGGTCAAGGAAAAAACACTGCAAGTGGTCAGAAAGAAACAATGCAAATATCGGAAAGCCACAATCAGCATTATACAGGATTTAGCAGCTGCAACATTAAAGGATCAGAGATCATCAAACATATTCTAGAATGCAAAGAAGCTAGTACTACAACCAAGAATCACCTACCTGGTGAAATTGAGCATAATATTTCAAGGGGAAAAAATAGTCATTCATTGACATAGATGGATTTCAAGCTTTTGTAAGAAGACCAGAATTGGGAAAAAATATTTATCTCCAATATCAAGACCCAAGAGAATCCTAAGAAGGTAAAAAGAGAAAAGAAAACAAAAGATTAAATGGACCTGAAATGTTTACATCCCTACATGTGAAGATGGCATTTGCAATTCTTAAAAATTGTACCACTAGGGGGCAGCTAGGTGATACAGTGAATAAAGCAGGAGTCATGAAGTCAGGAGTACCTGAGTTCAAATCGGGCCTTGGACACTTAGCACTTACTAGCCATGTGACCTTGGGCAAGCCACTTAACCCCAATTACCCTGCCTTCCCTCCCTCCAAAAAGGGGAAAGAAAAAAAAAAGATGAACAAGCAGATTTCAGAAAAAGCTAGAAAGACTTGTCTGAACTGATGCAAAGTGAAATGAGTAGAACCAGGAAAACATTGTACACAATATCAGCAACATTGTGTGATGATCAACTATGAATGACTCAGTTCTTCACAGTAACACAATGATAACAAAATAAATACAAGAACTAACAAAGGAAAATACTATCCACATTCCCAGTAAAGAACTGATGGACTCTGAATAGACTGAAGCATGATTTTTTTAAACTTTATTCTTTTTTGTGTTTTTCTCTTTGGATCTGTTTTTTTTTTTCTTTTACAACTGTGTCAAATATGGAGTTAACCTATATCAAATTGCCTACCATTTTAGGAAGAGGGGAAGGAGAAAAATTTGGAACTCAAAATCTTGTAAAAATCATTGCTAAAAATTGTCTTGACATGAAATTGGGGAAAAAAATTTAATACTATTAAAAGTATTCCATTTTACCCTTTTGTCTACAACACGTATTTCTCTCACCCCCTTTACTTTTTTTTCATTTTAACTGCACTGCTTGTTTTATTTGCTAATATATTGTTACTGTTAATAAAGCTATACCATTTTGAATAACAAAATTAAAAAAAAAAGACATAGAGGGCCTGCATGGGATAACAAATCTACCTATTAATTGTTGTGTTAAAAGGAATTATTTATCTTTATTTGTAATTTATACAAGAATATCCTCTACAGGAAGATCAATGAGGGGGAACCCCAGCATATTGCTCTCATTATTAGGAAGATTTGCCTTATTTCTTTCCAACTTCTAATCATTGTTCCTAGTTCTACTCTATGAGGCCAAGTAGAACAAATGGAATGTCTCTTCCAATGGTTATCCCTTAAGATGGATAAAATACTTTCCACCTCCCAAGCCCTCTCCTCCACATTAAGCATTCCCTTTAATCAATCTTATTATAGCATAAACCTGAGACCCTTCTGCATTGTGCACATCCTGCTATGACTATTCCCAAGCCTATCAATATCCTTGCTAAGATAAAGCACTTAGAACTGAATGAAATAATCTTAATTTGATCTAAATGAGAAAAAAATTTAGTAGGATAATTATCATTCTAGTCCCATACACTATGTACTGTGGATCATGACCCCCATGACTTACAGTTTAAGAAGCATTGAAGGGGTCACGAGTGGAAAAAAGTTTAAGAAGCATTGGTTTCATATGATATTTGACGTATTTTACTTAATATTTTATTTTTTCCAATTACATGTAAAGATAGTTTTTAATATTCATTTTCATAAGATTTTGAGTTCTAAATT
Organism: Pseudochirops cupreus; assembly: GCA_028627135.1. Lineage (NCBI taxonomy): Eukaryota > Metazoa > Chordata > Mammalia > Diprotodontia > Pseudocheiridae > Pseudochirops > Pseudochirops cupreus. The sequence goes on from CM053581.1 coordinate 164,515,766, forward strand.
TTTCTTCCTCCCACCCTTACCTCTCTCCTTCCCAAGACAGAAAACAATTGCATACCTGTACAATCATGTAAAAGATATTTCCACATTAGTCATATCGTGAAAGAAGAATTAGAACAAAAAGAAAAAAAACAAGATAAAGAAAAAAACAACAAAAAAGTGAAAATAGTATGTGTTCTTCTGCATTCAGATTCCATATTCTTTCTCTGGATGTGAATAATGTTTTCAATCACAAATCTTTTGGAATTGTCTTCAGTCATTGTATTTCTAAGAGGAACTGGGTCTATCATAGTTGTTCCATCAAAGAATGTTGCTGTTACTGTCTATAATCCTCTTTAGGTTCTGCTTACTTCATTCAGCCTCAGTTCACGGAAGTCCTTCCAGGTTTTTCTGAAATCTGCCTGCTCATCATTTCTTATAGCACAATAGTATTCCATTACATTCATATGCCACAGCTTGTTCAGTCACTCACCAATTGATGGGCACCCCCTCAATTTCTGATTCTTTGCCACCACAAAAGGAGCTGCTATGAATATTTTTTGATGCTAGTCTTTTTACTTTTTTTATGTTCTCTTTGGGATACAGATGGTATTGCTGGACCAAAGGGTATGAAAAGTTTGGTAGCCCTTTGGGTATAATTCCAAATTGCTCTCCAGAATGGTTGGATTAGGTCATAACTCCACTGACAATGCATTAGTCTCCCAACTTCCCCATATCTTCCCCAACATTTATCATTTTCCTTTTCTCTCATATTAATCAATCTGATAGGTGTGAGGTGGTACCTCAGACTTGTTTTAATTTGCATTTTTCCAATTAGTAGTGATTTAGAGAATTTTCTCAAATGCCTATAGATAACTTTATTTTTTTTAATCCAAAAACTCCCTATTAATATCCTTTGACCACTTATCAATTGGGAAATTGCTTGTATTCCTATAAATTTGACTCAATACTCTATTTGAAAAATGAGACCTTTATCAGAGATATTTGCTACAAAGATTGTTTCCCAGTTTTCTGCTTTCCTTCTAATCTTAGTTGGGTTGGTTTTGGTTGTACAAAAAATGTTTAAATTTAATATAATCAAAATTAGCCATTTTACGTTTCATGGTGTCCTTGATTGCTTTTTTGGTCGTAATTCTTTCATTCTCCATAAACTGGTAATATATTCCTTGCTCTCCTACTTTACTTATGGAATGATGCTTTATATCTAAATCATGTACCCATTTTGACTTTATCTTGGTATATGGTCTGAGATATTAGCCTTTGCCTAGTTTTTACCATACTATTTTCCAGTTTTCCCATCAGGTTTTGTCAAATAGTCAGTTCTTATTCTAGAAGTTGGATTCTTTGGGTTTATCAAACAGTAGATTACTGTAGTCATTGACTACTATATCTTGTGTATCTAATGTATTCCATTGGTCCACCACTCTATTTCTTAGCCAGTACCAAAAAGATTTGATGATTGTTGCTTTATAATATGGTTTTAGATCTGGTATCACTAGGTCATCTTCCTTTGCACTTTTTTAAAAATTAATTCCTTTGATATTTTTGACCTTTTGTTGTTCCAGATAAATTTTATTTTTTTCTAGTTCTATAAAATAATTTTTGGTAGTCTGATTGGTATGGCACTGAATAAGTAAATTAATTTAGGTAGAATTGTCATTTTTATTATATTATCTTGGCCTACTCATGAGCATGATATTTTTCCAATTGTTTGACTCTGACTTCATTTGTATGAAAAGTGCTTTGTAATTATGTTCATATATTTCCTGGATTTGTCTTGGTACGTAGACTCCCAAATATTTTTTTATTGTCTACAGTTATTTTAAATGGAATTTCTCTTTCTATTTCTTGCTGCTGGGTTTCATTGGCAATATATAGGAATGCTAATGATTTATGTTGGTTTATTTTATATCTTGCAATTCTGCTAAAGTTGTTAATTATTTCAAGTGGGTTTTTTTGTTGATTCTCTAAATATACCATCATATCATCTGCAAAGAATAATAGTTTTGTTTCCTCATGGCCTGTTCTAATTCCTTCAGTTTTCTTTTCTTCTCATTGATAAAGCTAACATTTCTAGTACAATATTGAATAATAGTGGAGATAATGGCATCCTTGTTCCATCCTGGATCTTATTGCAAAAGCTTCTAGTTTATTCCCATTACATAAAATGCTTGCTGATGGTTGTAGATAGCTACTACTTATCATTTTAAGGAAAATTCCATTTATTGCTATGCTCTCCAGTTGTTGTTTTTTTTAAAATAGGATTGTGTGCTATATTTTATCAATACCTTTTTCTGCATCTTTTGAGAAAATCATGTTTTCTACTGGTTTTCTTTATGCTGATAGCTTTCCTCATATTAAACCAGCCCTACGTTCCTGGTTATAAATCCAACCTAGTTGTAAGATAATGGTAGAGATCCTCCTCTAGTATAGTTTTGCTGTTTATTTCTTCCTATAACTCACTTAACTTCTCCTCTAAGAATGTGGATGCTACACCACTTGGTGCATATATGCTTAATACTGATATTCATTGTCTATGGTACCTTTCTAGCAAGATGTAGTTTCCTTATTTCTTTTAATTAGATCTATTTTTGCCTTTGCTTTGTCTGACATCTGGATTACTACCCCTGCTTTTTTTTTTTACTTCAGTTGAAGCATAATATATTTAGCTTCAACCTTTTACCTTTACTCAGTGTTCATCTTTTTGCTTCAAATGTGTTTCTTGTAAACAACATATTGTAGGATTCTGGTTTTTAATCTGCTCTACTCTCTGTTTCCGTTTTATGTGAGAGTTCATCTCATTAATAGTCACAGTTATGATTACTTTGTATTTCCCTCCATTCTATTTTGCCTCATTTGTACTTTTCTCTCTCCTTTCACCCTGTCCCTCCTTGCTAGTGTTTTGCTCTGACTACCACTTCTGCCCTTCCATCTATCAGCCCTCTGCCCTTTTCTTTCCCATTTCTGCTCCTACTTCCCTATAGAGTATGATAAATTTCTTTACCCAATTGACTATGTGTGTTATTCCCTCTTTGAGCCAAATCCAATGAGAGTAAAGTTCAAACAATGTTTACACCCTCCCTTCTTTCCCTCTACTGTAATAGGTATTTTGTACCTCTTTATATGATGTAATCAACCCTGTTCTGCCTCCCCTTTTCATCTTTTCTCAGTACATACTTTCCCCCTCCTTTTTTCCCTATATTATCACATCAATGTCAGCTTAGATAACAACGTCTGTCTATGTATCTACCTTCTAATTACCCTAATAGAGATATGGTTCTCATGAATTATAAATATTTCCCATATTGGGTTGTAAACAGCTTTATTTTATTGAATAACATTTTTCTTTCTTTCTTTCCTGTTTACCTTTTTATTCTTCTTTTGAGACTTATATTTGAAGACGGAATTTTCTGTTCAGTGCTGTTTTTTTTTTTAAATCAAGAAAGTCTTAAAGTCCCCTATTTCATTGAATGTACATCTCCCCTGAAGGATTATGTTCAATTTTGCTTGGTAGTTGATTCTTGGTTGCAATCCAGGCTCCTTTGCTGTCAGAATATCATATCCCAAGCCCTTTTATGTAGAAGCTGCTAAATTCTGTGTAATCCTGACTGTGGCTTCTTAAAATTTGAATTGTGTCTTTCTGGCTGCTTGCAGTATTTTCCCCTTCACCTGAGAGTTCTAGAATTTGGCTACAATATTCCTTGGAGTTTTCATTTTGTAATCTCTTTCAGGAGGTGATTGTGCATTCTTTCAATGACTATTTTACCCTCTGGTTCTAGTATATTAGGGCAGTTTTCCTTGAAAATTTCTTGAAAGATGCTGTCTAGGCTTTGTTTTTGATCATTACTTTCAGGGAGTCTGATAATTCTCAAGTTATTTCTCCTTAATCTATTTTTCAGTTGTTTTTTTCTAAAAAGATATTTTACATAGTCTTCTATTTTTTCATTCTTCTGATTTTGTTTAACTGATTCTTGATATTGCATAGAGTCATTAGTTTCTACTTGCCCAATTCTAATTTTAAAGGAATTGTTTTCTTTAGTGAGCTTTTATATCTCCTTTTCCATTTGGCCAATTTTACTTTTTAAGGAGTTGTTTTCTTTAGTGTATATTTTTTTTCCAATTTGGCCAATTGTAATTTTTAAGAAATTGTTTTCTTCAGTCAATTTTTGTCCTTCCTTTTCCCAACTGTTGACTCTCTCTTGAATAACTCTCATTTCTTTTCACAATTTTTCTTCTACCTCTCTTATTTGATTTTTAAAATCCTTTCTGACTTTTTCTAAGGTTTCGAGGACTTGAGACCAATTCATATTCTCCTTTGAGGCTTCACATATAGGGATTTTGACATTGTTGTACTCTTCTGAGTCTGTGTTTTGCTTATCTTTCTTGTCACCACAGGACCTTTCTATGATCAGGGATCTTTTCTTTTTTTCTTTTCTTTTCTTTTCTTTTCTTTTCTTTCTTTCTTTCTTTCTTTCTTTCTTTCATTTGCTCATTTTAAACCAATTTTGTGCCTTTTGATGTTGAGCTCTGATCCTAGGGCATTGGGGGGAGCAGGGTTCAGCACTGTCCCAAACTTCTTGTGTTGGGGGCCAGGGGTCTGTCCACTGGCATTATGCACCAGGGTCTCTGGGGTTCACAGCTTGCCTGCTGCACTTGAGTGACTCAGTCTAATTCATTCATATTATGCCAGGGTTCTGGGGCTGGCAGTTTGGGGACCCAGTGTCACTAGCCTTCTCTGTCATTGGCCTGCCAAGCCAGTACTAAGGGGACTTGCTTGCTGATATGTGCTGTGGCTAAATGACTTCCACTGGTTTCCCTAGATACCATCTGAGCTAAACTACGTTCTTCTTTTACCCAAGTGAGAAAGACATTTCTTGAAGTTCTTCTAAGTCATCTTAACCTGGAAAATTGTTTTACTCCATCTTTTGGGGGTTCTGTCACTCTAGAATTCATTTAGTGGCTTAGGGAAACTGAGGAGAGCTCTGGCAACTTCTTGGCTTCTCTCTGCCATGTTGACTCTGTTTCCCTATTTGACATTTTCAACTGAGATTGTTGACACATGTTGAACTTGTTGTCCACTAAAATCATCAGATTATCTTCAAGGTCCCTTATAATCATATTTGTATACTTGTGGTATTAATTTCTGAAATCAAATATATTTGGTTTTTAATAAATAAATAAATGCATATGTATATATGTTTTATGTATAATATATCATATATGTTATATATAATATATAATAAACCAAACATACAAATTGCATTTATTCCTATTAAATGTAGTCTTACTGAATTTAGCCTAGCATTCTAACTGGACAAGATTGTTTTAGAGCCTGACTGCCACAAAAACTTTGCCATCTCTTCCTGTTTTATGCTTTGACTACCATCAATAAGCATTCAATGGATACTTTTTTCAAAGTCATTGATAAAAATGATATATAGTCCAGAACTAAATTCAAATTCCTGAAATACTTCACTGAGATTTCCTTCCAAGTTGATATCAAACCATTAACGATTAATCTTTTGGTATGACCACCCAAACCATTTAGAATCTACCTAACCATGCTATTGTCTGGCTTTTATTTCCTTTTTTTTTCTTTTCCTTTTCTTTCTTTTCTTTTTTGGGGGTTAGGATTATGAAGGTAGATGAGGAGAACCACAATGTAATTCCTATTGCTGTTCCATATCCTATAGATTCAAAATATTCATGATCACTGCCAGTAACTGACAAGAGCAACTGTACTGGCACAAGATAATAGAACTCCCAAGTCTTTCTTCAGTCTCTCCTCTCCACTTGTTCATCTACTTTTGGCTACCCATGTCTCCTGCACCCTAAACCAAACAAACAGACTTCACTTAATCTTGCTATTTCATTTTGATACCATTCCATGTCTTACTTATATTCATGACTAAATTCCTTGAGAAAGTCTACTATCTCTACTTCTTTATCTTCTTCTTCCATTCTTCTAAACTCTCTCCTATTGGGTATCTGAGTTAAAACTACATCATCCAATGGAAAGTTTCCTCTCCAAAGTTACTTTTAATCTCTTAACTGTACAACTTAATGACTTTTTTCCTCCATCTTCATCTTCTTTCACATCTCTTCAGCACTTGACACTGTTCATCCTTCTTTCTCCTTCATATTCTCTCCCCTTTGAGTTTCACATTCTCTATAGATGTTCCTCCTATCTGATCACACTCCTCAGTCTTCTTCCTAATTTTTAATCCATGCCAAGCTCATTGACCATGGCTGTCCCCCAAGGCTCTCCAGGACTCTTCTTCTCCTCTTTCTACTGTATTGCTTGGTGATTTCATCAGTTTTTATGGGTTCAATTATCATCTCTATGCAGAAGATTGCCAGATCTCTAGATCCAATCTTAGTCTCTTTCCTGAGGTCTACTCCTAAATCAAAAACTGTCTTTTGAATATCTTGATTGGGTTGTTCCCTAGATATCTCAAACTCAACATGTCGACACCAGAGGTATTTATTTTTTTTCCTAAAAGTCCTATTACTTGAGGATACCTCCATACTTTCAATCACCCAGGTTGCAATCTTTATGTTGTCTCCAATTCCTCTCTCACACTCATGACACAAATCCAGTCTGGTGCCAAATCTTGACTTCTATCTTCACAATATCTCATATCTATCCTCTTCTTTTACCTCACTTTTTTGTTGGGTTTTTTTGGGGGTTTTGTTTTGGTTTTTTTTGCTTTTTGGAGGGCAATTGGGGTTAAGTGACTTGCCCAAAGTCACACAGCTAGTAAGTCTGTCAAATGTCTGAGGTCACATTTGAACTCAGGTCCTCCTGACTTCAGGGCTGGTGCTTTATTTACTGGACCACCTAGCCACTCCTAACTCCCTTTTAAAATAACTTCTTAGCTGGCATTCCCTCATCATGTCTCTCCTCACTTCAATTCATTTTCCACTTAGCTACAAAAATGATTCTTCTAAAACATCAACTTCATCATGTTACTCCCCTACTCAACAATCTCCAGTGGTTCCATATTACCTTCAAGATCATGTACAAAGTCTGTTGTTTCACATTTAACAGTCTTCATAACTTGGCACTTTCCTATCTTTCCAATCTTCTTACACTTTCCCACATTTGACATAATGTACTATTCAGCAGCACTGGCCTACTCACTGTGCCTTTCACACAGCACTGCATCATCTGTTTCCATACCTTTGTCTTACTGTCTTCTATGCATGGAACATCCTCCCTCCTCACCTGGCCCTCAGCTTCCCTGTGACTTCCTTCAAGATTCAGCCAGAATTCTACCTCTTAGAAAAGATGATTCCCCATTCCTTTCCACTCTTGCCCCTTTAAGTGCTCGTATGGTCTCATCTGAGGGTACATTTCATCTATTTTATGTATGTTTTCTATGTACCTAGTCATTTTCAATTCATCTTTCACATTAGAATATGAATTCCTTAAAAGCAATAATTGCTTTAGACACTTTGTATCCCAGTACTTAACACTGTAGCTACAACATAGTAAGCACTTAACAGAAGATTGTTGACCGATTGACTACATATATCTTCTGCCTTCAGTTTAAGTGCTTGACTGAAGTGCCATCTCTTCCTTATAGGAGTAATGTGTTTAGCCATTCTTCTTTGTGGTTTAAATCCCAGAGGTTTTTAGCTATAGTTTTTTGTTTTTATTTTTGTTTTTCTGACAGGCTCAAATACTACTCATCATCAGATATAGAAGGACAGGGAGCAAAACTGAATGACTTCCTTTGGCCCCCTTCATAGCTATGTAAATAAGTTTCTCAGAGGCTTACCTGGAATATACTTTTCCCTTCCACAGAAATTCCTTGCCCCAGATCAAGCCACTTAAAATACAAATCTAGAGAGACTTTAGTTATCTAGTGCCCTGAACTTAAATTTCTCCTTAAATTTGTCTTAGTGGGGGGCAGGATAGGATGGAGGGAAATATAGTCTCTCACAATACATATACTGTAGAAATGTTTTGCATAACTACACATGTACAACCTATACTGAATTGTTTGTCTTCCCAGTGAGGGTGGGTGAGGAGGGAAGAAGGGAAAGAATCTGGAAATCAACATTTTAAAAACAAATGTTAAAATAACTGTTTTTTTTTAACATGCCACTGGGAAATAAGATATACAGGCACTGGGGTATAGAAATCCATTTTGTCCTACTAGAAAGTTAGAGAGGATGGGGGAGGATATAAGAGAGAACAGATTGGGGGAAGGAGTATTCAGTAGGCTCGCTATCTGGGGGTCAGGGTAGGGGAAAGACAGGGAGAAAAATTTGTAACTCAAAATCTTGTGGAAATGAATGTTGAAAACTAAAAATAAATAAATAAATAAATTGAAATACTAAAAAAAATTGTCAAATCTCTATTCCTAAGTCCTCAAGGGTTGCCTTCCTATCATAAGCCTGACTCTGACAGGATCAGACAATCTATGTAACTCACTGCCACGCCCCATAGCCTTGCCATATCACCATCTCCAAAGCTATCTTACTAGCACTCTGGCTACCTCTTCCTATTGAATGTCAGACTTTTCTTCCTAGGAACCTAGGTTCTGATTATTGAGAGATGATCTCATGTCACCTGGTACTCAGACCATCATATGATTTCCTGGATATCTCTAAGCTATATCCTCACCTACATACTGGTCCCCCTTCTTCCTGCCATTTTTTCCCAAATTTTGTTCCCCTATATGGGTTAGTTTTACCTACTAAAATGAAAGCTTCTTTTAGGACAAGGTCTGTATTGACTGCCTGTATTTATATCCCCATAGTACAATGCCTCCCACATAGTTAGAGCTTAATAAATGTTTTCCCCATTCATTTATCCATTAATATCAATTCCGTTATTATAATCATTTTGACTCTACTTTCTTCATTTTGTATCATATAAGTCTTCCCATGTTTCACTGAAATCTTCAAAATCATCATTTATTTTGATTAAAGTTCCTATTACATGCACAGACCATGATTTGTTTGCCCAGAACTCAATTGTTGGGTATATATTTTCTTTCCAACATTTTTATAGCAAAGAATGTTGCTACAAACATTTAAGTATACACAGGCCTTTCTTTTGGCAACAATTCCTTGACTATTGTTCTAATTCTGAAATCTCTAAGTGAAAAGGTGTAAACAGTTTTGTGACATTTATCGAATAAATTTAAATTGTTTTCTAAGGTGGCTGAACTGAATTCAGAGCACCACCATCAATGACTCAGCATTGCTGTCATTCAGAAGCCAATCAAATCATGAATTTATCCATCTAACTTGATAGATAACAGATTGCTGAGTCAGTTACTTTAATCTTCCTGTCTCTAATTGTTAGTGATTTTGAATATTTTGGAGTAATTTTTGATAGTTTTCATTTCTTTTGTTGTTTTGAAAAGCATCATTGGGTAGTGTTTAGAAAGCTAGCCTCAAAGCCAAAAAGGCTGGGGTCAGGATCTGACTCAGACATACTGGCAGTGTGACCCTGCCCAGGTCACTTAACCTTTCTCTACCCCTAATAATTCTCCCAGACTACAAATTACAAAGATACTGCTGATCTGCATTGGTAGAAGGAGTTTCACCACCGGAAATTCTCTCCGGGGGTATGGAACCTGTGGCCTTCCAGGTCTCCTTGGGTACAGCCTTTTGACTTAGTCCAAGTTTTACAGAACAAATCCTTTCATTAAGGGGATTTGTTCTGTGAAGTTTGTATTCAATCAAAGGACTGCACATGAAGACTTAGAGGAACATATGTGGCTGTAAGGCTGCAGGTCCCCTCCCCCCC
>CM053581.1:164526031-164587623 GCA_028627135.1 Pseudochirops cupreus
TATATATATATATAGATATATATAGATAGATAGATATAGATATAGATATATAGTTTCCCCATATTGCCTCCCCTAAAATCACAGAGATTGGGCCTGGAAGAGTCTAAGCTTACCAGTAGGCTTTTTAGACAAGGTAGATTTGGTTCTCATAGGAGATCATAGAATTTAAAACTGAAAGGGAGGCCATCTAGTAAATCCTCTCAGATTATAGATGATGTAACTTAACTGCATAGAAAAGAAGTGATTTGCCAAAGGCTGTACAGGTAGTAAGTGGGAGAGCCTGGATTTAAACTTAGGCCTTCAAGGCCCCAAATCTGCTTGATGTCACACTAGGTACTTATTTTACCACAGCCCCACTAGACAGATAATACAAGAATTGTCACTCCCATTTTATAGAGATGAAATAATTTGCCTGTGGCTACAGGTAATATGGTGCTGATGGCAGAGTAGTAGGTAGAAAGTTGTTATTCAATTGTTTCTCATTTATGTCCAACACTTTATAACCCCATTTAGGAGTTTCCTTGGCAAAGATACTGGAGTGGTTTTCCATTTCCTTCTCCAGCTCATCTAACAGATCAGAAACTGAGGCAAACAGGGTTAAGTGACTTGGCCAGGGTCACACAGCTAGTAAGTGTCTGAGTACAAATTGGGACTCAGGAAGATGAGTCTTCCTGATTTTAGGCCTAGCACTCTATCCTCTGTGCCACCTCACTGCCCAAACAGCCAGGAAGATCTTTGCTCAAATCCAACTTTAGCCACTAACCAAGTGTGTATGGATAAGTCACATAACTTCCTGGGCCTCTGTTTTCTCACGGAAATTGAGGAGGCTGCACTGCATGACCTCTGAGGTCCTTTGCTAAATCTATGACCCCATGATCCTGTTGTGCAGGCAATATATGGCAGAACTGGCATTTCAGCCCAGATTTTCTGTATCCTAGTGGATGATACTTTGCAATGTATTACAACATATTAAATGACAACTAAGTTTTCTCAGTCACACTATTTTCCTTTCAGGAATAATCTCTGTACTACCGTAGAACTTGTATACATTCTTTAAGGCCCCATTCAGGAGAAGACCTTCCAAGAAGTCTCCCTGATTTCCTACACTGAGATGATTTCTTTCTTTTGGAAATTCTCACATAAAGCCTTGTTTGTGCCTCATCTTTGAACTTCATGTGTTTTATTTTCTATTTTAGCCATTTAGCCACGTGTCTTAATTAAACTATTAGATTATAAACTTCTTGAAAATGGAAGATGTCTTATTTACTTTTCTTCTGCTTTCCTCTCCAGTAGAGTACGTTACAGAGTGTTTTCTTAAATGAGTGCTTTTTGAGGGAATGAATAAATGCAGAAAAGGCAAGATAACTTAAGTACCAAATAATTAGTAAAAACAGTTAAGTACAACATGAGTTCTAAGGAAGGAGAGACCTGGTGAAGTCAGGGAAAACTTGGTTGAGGAAAAGATATCAGATCTGGATTTTGACAGATTGGTAGAATTTGCATAATTAAATATGAAAGGGAAGATTATAGGTCAGAGTAGTTGTTATATGGTGAAGGGAAAGGAGTAGAGGTGAGAAGGTATTAGGGGGCAGTAAATATTTCAGTATGCAGACGGACAGCCTGGAAAGAGTGCTGGCTTTAATAATAATGATGCCAGCTGCAATGATGTATCTATGTGCCATTTGATATACTGAATGCTATGATATTGATACACACGCACACACACATATGTTTTGCTTACGGATGTTGTTATGAATGTTATACTTTAGTTTATTGCTGAATAAATAGAGAATTCATCATACTATGCGATTAGACCCTTGAAATTATGCACAGCAGCAGTCCTCAGGTGCGCTGCCACGATTGGCTTTACAAAAGCTAACATTTATATCATGTTTACTAAGTTCCAGGCACTGTACTAGGAGCTTTACAATCATTATCTCATTTGATCCTCAATACAACTCTGAGAAGCAGGTGCTATTATTATCTCTACTTTACAGATGGGGAAACAGAGGCAAATTGTGGTTAAGTGACTTGCCTAGGGTCATATAGCCAGTCTGAGGCCATATTTGAACTTAGGTCTTTATGACTCCAAGCCTGATATTCTTTCCCCAAACCACCTGCTGCCCTTTTGATTTGGAGAAAGAGCTTTAAATGCTGGCTCTTCCACTTACTTTATGAATTATAACAAATCATTCTATTGGGCCTTAGTTTCCTCATTTGTAAAATGACAAAACTCAGCTTGATGAGTGGTGTAAAACTGAAAGAGAAACAGGGTCACACTACTCTGTGCAAGAGGATCACTGTGGGCTATATATTGACTTAGCTTTAAAACGTAATGTTATCTATGTTTTACTCTACTTTTATTTAGTTAATTAAATATTTTCCAATGACATTTTCATCTGGTTCAGGTTGTACTAAGGAGTATTGGAGGATCATATGCTGCCATGTTTGACACTTCTACGCAAGATAACCACTCAATTCATAGTCTAGTGCTACCATTCTATGAATCAGACACTACCCCTTCCTTCAAAGAAGGTATAAATTATTTAAAAGATCGATTTCACATGGAGATGCATCTGTTTAGAGATTTCATAATACTTAGGGAAAAAATACACAGGTCGCAAAACCATTTTCAAAACAAGAAACTCTTAGTTTCTTTGTAAAGGAGGATAAAAATACTTGTATTATCTACTTCCCAAAGTTGAGAGAACATAAACAGAAACCTAAACCTTTAGAAAATGTTAATTGTCACTACATATCAAAGTGGAATGAAGCAGAAGTTAGGGAAGTAAAATAAGAATGAAGAATGGGGCATGAAGAGAAGGCCACAAAAAGCTATGGCAGTGTGAAGATTTGAGGGAAGGAAGGGACAGAGACCCATGCCTAAGCCTGGCTATGTTCCTTGGATTTGGGCCCTCACTGATAGTAGAGCACTCTTGCCAATAGTTACCGGGACCAGACACAATGAGAAAATGAAGGTTAATGAGATAATAATCATTAATGATTTTTGGATCAAAATTCCTTTTGGTATATACCAAAAAAAGTGAGGAGGAAGGGCAGAAAAAAATTTCTGAGGGGAAGGCGAGTCATACCCTTTTGCAAATTACTGAAGATTGGATTTGGTTTTAGGGGACCTGGGTTTGAATCACTGGTTTACTTGTATGACTCTAGAGAAGTGCTCAATCTTCTAAGCCTCAGTTCCCTCATCTATAAAACAAAACACTTAAATAAATTCCTCCTATTCAGTCTTTTCCAGCTTGATTACCTGAAATGTCAAGCTTCAGTAGAAAGAATGTTGGATTTGGAACAAGAGGTATTATTGAGCTCATATTTTGACTCTTCTACTGACTTAAATATCTATCTTTGAGCTAGTCATTTAAACCATTTGGGTCTCAGTTTCCTTCTCTGTAAAATGAAGGAACTGCCTACTGCTAAGTGGGAGCATCTGAGCTCTCAGGTCCTTTTCAGTTAGGAATTCACTATCCTTTGTTAGTCAAACCAACCTAGATAAAAAGCCAATTCTTCAGAAAGTTAGTTTTTTCCTAGAGCCTCCTACCCTAATGGTTATGTCATATGTTCCCACTGTCAAGAAGGAAAAAAAAACAAAAAGAATTGGTTTCCTCCACATTGCTAATTCTCCTAATCTTTCTTTTCTGCCCACCACAAAATGATTACTTCAATCAGAACACCTCAGTTTGCATTCCCTCCCCATACATATACACATTCACATATATATACTTAAGTAATTGACTAGAGTAATTCTCTCTGTCATATAAACATATCGTTTTGAAAAGCATATATTATTTAATCACTACCCCTTGACTACTTTTTTAAAGCTGATATGGTCTATTGAATTCCAAATTCATATTCAAGAACAATTTTAAAGAAATGGATCCTTGACACAATGGGTCTTTGACATGATGTGTAGTTTCAAGTCTCCAATCCCTATCTGCACATTGAGACATCTTATGGCAAACATTACCGTGCATTCTTAACTGGCAATTTTCAATTGCTTTCAAAAAATGGCTTGGATGGGAGCTGCGCTGTGATTGACTGAAGAGGGGCCTGAACTCATAATTATCTCTAGACTAATGTGCACATTAGGATGGTAAAGCCTCTTCACAAACTGAATAGTGATAATGCGCTGCAAAATATGCCATTTTAAAGGAGCCATTTTTTGAAAGAGCACACTGAAATCCCTTTATGGCGTTAACTACACACACGTCTAACCCTGTATACTTGTTCAGCAGAGAGCACTTAGGGTCCAGCAACAATAGGCACCAGGCTCCCTGCACTCTACTCCAGCTGTTCACTGGAACCTAATCAGAGCAGCCGATGGAGGGGTTGGGGGTTGGTATTATATGGCCTTTATTCCACCTAGCATGGGGTTCTCCGTCTGAGTTTTAGTTGTGTGTATGTGTGTGAGTGTGTGTGTGTGTGTATCCCTTTTTTGCCTACATATTTGTCTATATAGAAGGAACCCAAGGACTCTGGAGGCAGGGCCTTGTTGAATTAATTATTGCAAACCATGATGCTAAATACTCAGTGACTGAAATTATTCTATATGTCATTAAAGAATGAGCATGAGGGGGATATCTCCAGCAGGGATGAAAATAGTAAATTCATAGTCACAGTTTTACAGATCAAGAATTGAAAGGGATGCCAGAAGCCATCTATTCAACTCCCTCATTTTACAGTTGAGGAAATTGATGACCAGAGAAGTTAAGTGACTTTTCCATGGTCACTCAGGTAGTAAGAATCAGAGGCAGAATTTGAAGCCATATTAATTCAATATGGAACTCTTTCCACAGTATCATGCCAGCTGACTTTACAATTCCATCCTAGGGAAAAAAAAAAAGACCTGAAGCAATATCATGAAACTTTTAAAAAGTTATAGCTAAAAGAGATCCTAGAGATTGTTTTGACAAATGAGGAAACTGAGATCTAGAGAGATATGAAGTGACTTATACAAGGTCATAGGATCATAGGTAACAGTTTCAGAGCTGGGAATGACCTTAGAGGTCATCCAGTTCAACCCCGTCATTTTTTAGATAAGGAACCTGAGACTCAGAGAGATGTTAAATGATTTACCTATGGTCTTAAAACTAGAAAAAAATTTGTAGAGAAACAACAGTTTCCACACTAACCTGGAATCAAAACTATTATAAGCATCCTCCCCTCTTTCTTTCCCTTTCCTTCTCCCTCTTCTCTCCCTCTCCTTCTCCTCTCCTATTGCCTCTCCTCTTCCTCTTTCTCTACTTCTTCCTCTCTCTCTTTCTCTTCATCTTCTCTCCCTCTTCCTTTTGATTATATGATGAAATTATCACTTCAGATGAAAAAGTTGTTATTACATCTTTTACTCCCTGAGTTTACATTGTATATAGCATCCCCTGCCCCTTCTGTTGGTCCAAAGCCACTCTGAATGCAGTCAAAATTATTTAAAATCTGGCTCTTGTGTCCCAGCTATTGTCATGTCATAGCTAAATGCCTTGTGGTTGCCCAGGGGACTAAGAGAAAGGTTAAGAATGAATGAAGATGACAATTTTTGATAAGGCAAACTATTTTACCTTTTGCAACATTGACTTTTCCTTCATAAACATCCATCTTTTCTTACTTTTTCTTCTACATTTCATGATAGCTTCTGTCTCTCCAGTTTCCCCCCCATCTTGTTGTGCTACATTTTTTTTTTACCAGCCTCAAGCATATGACATCAGAGTTTGTTTGTTTTTGTAGTATGACTGATCCAAAAACCAAATAGACCTTCTCATATCTTGCCTACAACCTGAATACTTTCATTTTTCAAAAGATAAAATATCTATAAGATGTAAATTAGATGTATTTTGTAGGAAAAAAGATAATTGTGAGCCCAATGATTTTTCAACTGTTCCTTTGGGCTTAACAGTTTTGTCTCCCCCAAACATAAAGCCTCCTCTGTGGTAAGCTGATCACCTGAAATCACATCATCAAACTGATTGACTCAATTTTTGGTACTCAGTACCTCCCTCAGGTGTTTTTTCCCTCTGATTAAAACAACAACAACAACAACAACTGGAAGTTGGATTATTAAATTCCACCCAAAGCCTTCCTTTACATAAGGAAGAACTTTCCAAGTAATTCTCCATTTTCCATCAGCAAACTCTGCTTGGTTTTGACTTCATGAAAAATCATACTCTAGGGTTCCCTCTCTCTTCTCCCTACTAATAGCTTCCTTTTGTGAACTGTCTTCCTCCATTACATTGCAAACTCCTCGAGGGCAGTAGCTTCCTTTTTCTTTTTTTTAATTTCTTTTTTTAAATTGGTTTGTTTATTTACTTTTAGTTTACAAGATTCAGTTCCACAACCCCTTGAGTTTCAAATTTTCTCCCCTCCCTCGCACCCCCCACCCCACCCCATGGCAGCATGCAATCAAGTATAGGATCTGCAAATACTTTCATACTGGACATTAGTCTGGTTGTATAGAAGGGTTGTAACCAATGAAGTGAACAAGGGGAAAGAGGAAACAAAACCAAACATGGAAAAAAAAACAAGAGTGTGTAGTTTGCTTCATCTCCATTTAAACTCTGTTCTTTCTAGATCTTTCTCTGAATGTAGACATCTCCTTCCATCCTGAGACTTTTAGAGTTGTCATATAGCTGTGCATTGCTGAGAAGGTTCCAGTTTATCAAAGTCACACATACGTTGTGTCTGTCATTGTGTACAAATTTCTCCTGATTCTGCTCTTCTCACTTAGCATCAGTTTGTATAATCCCCTCCAGGTAAATATGAAGTCCATCTGCTCCTCATTTCTTATAGCACAATAGTATTCCTTTTTCTTATTCATACCCCCAGTGCCTAAAATAGTGCCTGGCAAATAATAGGTGCTTAGTAACTGTTTATTGAATTGAATTCAACTGAGACATATAGATAGATAAATATGTATATATAGATACGTATGTGTGTATGTACATATATACACAAATCTATATGTACACACATATATACAGATAGATGCATGATGCATATCCCAGAAATCTATTGTTTCACTGGAGTCAACTACCAATGAAGAATTTCCCTACACTGTTGCATTCTTCAGCCTATGGAGAAAAGCCTAAGGAACTGAGAAGTTAAGTGATTTGCTCATAATTAGTAAGTATCAGAGACAGGAATTGAATCCAGTTCATCCTGACTCTGAGGTTAGTCTTATACCCACTATTCTACACTATTTCATACTACCTTTTGTGTAGAATATGGAAAACATGTACAAAATATATAGGAAGTAATCTGGGGACATGGTGATAATAGTAACAACAGGGTAAATATGGTACTTGAGCTGATCCTTGAAGGTAGTTAGAAATTTTCATTTATGTTAATTAACATTTTAATGAATGTTAGTGAGATTGGAGTATGTTCCCAGCATGGGGAAGAGACTACATAAAGGCATGAAGTGGGGGACAAAATATTTTGGACATATAATCACAAATTAGGCCTATAAAGGTGGAATACAGTGGATGAGAGGGAAATGAATGTGAAATCATACTGGAAACATAAGTTAAAGCCATAGAGTGAAGGAGTTTAAATGACAGATAAAGGAGTTTACATTTATGATGGAGTTAGTAGGGAGTCGCTGAACCTTCTTGAGCAGGATAATATCAAATTTCTATCTGTGTTTTATGATATCAGCTTGGTAGAGAACTGTGTAGAAAATGTTGAAGCCTACTTAGACCTACCATGTGTCTGTTTTTCCCCTGGAAAAAAACAAACAAACTGTGATTCTTCTGAAGTCATGTTGTTCCATGATCTTCAACCATATGATAACACTAGGAGAAACTTTTGCACATGGCATTAAAATGCCAAAAATTATTCCACTTTTATTTCCATTGATTCTTCATGTGTATTACCTACCCTCTCATTGTAGCTTTTGCCATTCTTTAGTTTTGCCTTAGAAGTGGCACATGGCATCATTTTCTTTTCATTCTGATAGTCATGTAGTTAATTGCCAGTTACATGACCATGACATCATTGTTCCAAGTATTCTGATGGTTGTTAGAACAAGGAAGAAAACAAGGCCTCCTTAACTTCAAGCTCAAGACTAAATCCCATTTCCTTTTAAATTATTAGGTCTGGTTTCTTCGAAGTGCTTTAAAATAGGTGCAGCATCAACAGTTAGCCATATGGCCGATTTTATTCAATGCATATTCAACAGGAAAAACTGAGTGCTAGATTCTTTGGGGACTACAGAAGTTATGTAAGACACGGGATGTAGTTTCAATAAACTTAAACTCAATTGGAGAAGATGATGTATATTCGTAAAGAGGAAACTAATAATACTAGGTAGTCTACCCTAAGTGACAAATGTGTTAGGGACAATATAGTGCCACAGATATTCAGAAGAGGTAGGGACTGTGAGATAGGGATAATCAATTATTTAATCAATAGTCACTTTTTTAAACAATTACTATGTGTAACATATTTCTAAGTGTAGTATGAGATACAAAGACAAAAAAGATGTGACCCCTTCCCTCAACAAGTTTATAACCTATCATTTGTGTTTCCAATCCAGGAAGAGAAAAGATAGTTAAAAGACTTCACATACTAGGTGAGACTTTAAGTTGTGCCTTTGAGGACTGGTTGAGCTTAAATGTGTAACTAACAGGCAACGCTTTTCCAGAGCTATCATAATGAGCTATTTTACAGAGCTATTGACAAAGAAATTGAGTTTGGGGTATATAATTCAGGGTTCTTCTACTTCCCTAAGAATTAATGGAGTTGAAATCATAGAATACCTATGCCCTACTTCTAAGGATAGAGAACAGATGAAGGGTTTGAATTTTGGTCCTTCCCTTCCCCTGTCACGGTCTTCATTTTGCTTTTTATTGGGGTTGCAAGCTTTGCATCTGTAAATCTCAGGATCTGAAAAGATCATTCAATACCTTGAAATTTATAGAAGTCCTAAGGTAAGGAATTGTGATGCACATAGCTAGATTGGCTAAAAATTAAAAAAATAAATAGAGGACTCAACATATTTCTGAAATTATAAGACACTGGCTTCTAACATGCTACAGGCCTTCTTTCTTGCTAACTTTTTAATGACCTGATAAAAAGGTAAATATTGAGCTCATCAACTCATTTCCTTTTGAAGCTAAAGAGTTTTTCTTTATATAACAGTGACCACCATGTTTCTCATTTTTGTAGTAGTCATGAGAACAAGTCAATCACTAAAGTTAATTTATGGATTTCTTCAAAATGCTTTATTTCAAAAACATGAAAATATGTTGCCAATTTTTTTTATTGAAGAAGCCCTTAGTGCTACAGATTTGAATAGAATGATGAAGAATGAGGGTATGAGGTTCCAGGAATTATCCTAGCCATTGGGGTGACAAAGGCAAAAAACAGAAGCAGTCCCTGTCTTCAAGGTCCTTACACGCCATAGATCTGCCAGCAGTGATTCTGGCAACGTGGTCATGGCAAGTAATTTAATTCTCTAGAACCTCAATTTCCTCACTTTGAAAAAGGGTCAATACTAATTTCATAACTTGGTGAGTTGTAGCAAGGAAATTTAATTTGCAAATCTTAGAGTTCTAGAAATATGCATTGGTATACTCATTTGATGGACTACATCTATAGTTTCACTGAGGTAGGGAACTACAGATGAAGAAACTCTGTCCATCAATGCAGAGTGGCTGTTGGTCTTTGACTTACAAACTTAGAGATAGATCAGGAATTTATTAGGCCCTTGTGCCAAGTATTGTGCTAAGAACTGGGAATAAAAGTACAAGCAAAAAGCAAGATAGTTCCTGTGTTCAAGGTGTTTGCATCCTTATAAGAAGATAACAAATAAAATGGGCCTGAAAAAGCGGTAGGGAAGGAACTGTTAGAAGACCAGATCCAAAAGGAGGCAGGTTTGAAATAAATATGTGTGCTTCTTCAGATATTTAGGGATGAAATTATTAATCAGAGGTGGAGATTGTACAGATGAAGATGTTTCCAGAGAGAACATATCTGCTGGAAAGGAATTCCAGAAAGAGTTTTCAAAACTGTGGGCTGAAGTAGGTTTGGAGGGAGGATGGCAAATGTAGCAAAGAGCTCCTGGAGGGACTGTGAGGTTAAGTGATTTCCCCAGGGTCATATACCTAGCATATATCAGAAACAGCTTGAGAGTTTGAAATCAGTTTTGTTTTTTATTTTTGTTTTTTTTTCCTGACTCTTTGCCCTCTAACTTCTATGGCATATTCATATTCTCTCTCTGTCTCTCTCTGTCCCCACACACATGCAAATATCAAATACTAACATATATGGAGTGAATTTATGCATATACACATGGACATATACATGTTATAGTCATTGAGATGCCTAGATACATATTTCAGAAGAAAAACTGAGTCCCCAAATAGAAATGTATCACATTAATTTGCTCAACCCCAAACTGAATAAACATATGTTTGCAATATAACTTTCCACTAAATTAAACATTTTTTAAAAGATCATTAATTAGGATATCCTTTTATTCTTTCCTAAACCCAGATCAAGGTATAATCAAAGAGGAACATCAAATCATGGTTAGTAAGTACCTGCATTCCTGAATTGAATGAATATTGCCAGCAGTGTATGACTTTTATTCAAAGGAAGATTCTTTAAAATGAGCCAACAAATGTTAAAAATGGTTGACAAAAATGTCAAGTCAAGAAGTCATTTTCAGCAGGTGATATACACTGGTATAGTCAGAAACGCTGAGAAAAATCCAGATGTATCCAAAATTTTCAGCAACATTTTAAATCTTTTGAGTTTGATGGAACCCTTTTCTCCCCCACCCCCATGCCCTTTCCGGAGCCCTTTTCCCTTAATTCCTAATCTCATGTGTATTTTAAAGGAAATGAAATCCGTGTGTTTCTTATTTCTATATACTTAACTCATCAGATAATGTTTTGTAACGATGCTTTGATATCCAAGAAGCCTTCGAGTCTTTTTATGGGCCTTTTTAAAACCTTTCTTCTTAGAAACAGGAAGCCCTGTTTGGCCACAAGCAAAAGCCAAACAGTTTGAGTTCAACCTAAAAAGGCCACTAAATAGATTTTTAATTTTTCCAGTGTGTTTTCAGTCCTTAAGGGAACGATAGGAGTATGTTTTGTGTATTGTACTGTGGGTGATCTAGGATTTTGAAAAGCCATGGTGGCATTTTTAAAAGAAAATTAAAAAGACAAACATTACAGTGCCAAATTCTTAGAATCCAACTTGAGGTCATCTAATTCACTTTATTCTTTCTTGCAAAGATATATTTAGAGATCTAGGATTCTAGGACTTAGCGTTTGAGGGGCCCTCATAGATTATTAAGTCAAAATGCCTCATTTTACAAACTAGGAAAAATAAGGCCCTGAGAGAACACAGAGCTACCAGTTTTGAGCTGGGATAATAGAGATCATCTAATCCAAACTTCTTGTTTTATAGATCAGGAAATCAAGGACTAGATTGAATAAGTAACACATGAAACTGGTCCTTTGACTCCAAAGGCAGTGTTACTTCCACGATGTTACATTTCATTCCTCTACCAAAAGTTCATTGGTGTTCTTCTGCTCATTAAATGTATATAGACTGCAATACTTGATTGATCTGTCTTTCTAGTTAGCTATCCATCTATCTATCTTCCTATGCGTGACATTTAACTTTGTTTTTCTTCTGAAATCATTATCCATCAGTGAGGAAAAGACAATTCTTGAGGGTATAGTTCCTTGACAAATTCATAAGGCAGTTATAGAGAAATTTTCATAGAAGCAACTATACCTAAGCCATAAAATATCCTATTAGTCTATGATCCTATAAGGAATTTATTTGGCATCTGAAAATCTCCCATGATGGTGTATTTATGCTGTGAAGGTCCTAAATCACATTCAAAGACCATTTAGAATGGATATCATGTTAGACCCCAGAGCTACATATACCCTGATACCCACCAAAGACATAAGGCAGGGAGTTATGCCACATGCCCATTTGAACATAGAATGAGAGAGTTCAGGAAAGGGGTGGGGTTTATATGTTTTTAGTGGCTAAAATTGTGAATAAAAAAACAAGCTTAAGTCAGCACTCCAGAATGAAATGTTCATTTACTGGAGAGTGAAAAAGACAAATTTTACAATGTGGGTTTGTGACTGTGTTGAAAAATGGACAAAGTGATTCTATTTAAAACTATAACAATAACTATAGCATGGAAAAGTGGAAAAAGGCCTGAATATGAAGTCAGTTGACCAGGTTTCAAATCTTGGATCTGTCATTCTGTTGTAGATTTAAGGCTGGAAGGGACCATAGAGATATTCTAATCTAACTCTCCACATTTTACAGATGAGGAAATCAAGGAACAGGAAAGTTAAATGACTTGCCCAAGGTCACAGAGGTAATAATCATCTGAACTAGAATCAAATGCATGTCTTCTAGTTCTGACACCAGGTTTCATTTTACCCCATTGCCTCTTGCTAGGTTTTTGAAATTTTTTAAGCTCTGGTTCTTGGGTTTTGTCTTTTGAATAATGAGGGAACTGGACTACATGGCCCTTGAAATCCCCTCAAACTTTGTTATTCTAGGAAAACTAGAGTTACTGGAGCACCCACACTGTTATTTCACAGTGCCCCATTAACTTTACCATCCCAGTCTATGCTGTAGTTAAATGGACCATCCTAAACCATTAATCATAAAGTCTTAAGCTTGTATGTTTATATTTTTTACAGTGCTTTCCCATTATCATTTATCTCATTTGATCCTCAGAAAAACCCTAGGATAGGTATTATCCCTGTTTGTCAGAGTAGAAAAGAGGAACGAAGAGATGTCACTTTCCAAGGTAATGAACCCAAGCCTTGGATTCCTACTCCACTATACAACCAAGTTGCCTCTTCTATATGGTCTTCACATGGAGACCACCCCCTACCCTGATAGCTGTCCATTCAGAGCAGCTACAGCCATCAGCATGGTGTTATTTAAAGACCATTATATTTAAAGCCAAAGGATAGTGGCTCTGCTACTTACTGCCAGTCTCACCCTGTGTAAGTCAATTTACCTCTTAGGATCTCAGTTTCCTCATCCATAAAATGGAGGGTGATGGATTAGATGACCTCTAAACACCCTCTAGCTCTATTTCTCATAAATCAAATCCAGACATAGACCCCCAAACAGGAACGGATCACATACATTTGTTTAACCCTGAACTGAATAAAGGATTTGTTTATAATATAACTTTTCATTTGATTTCTTTTTTAAATCACTAATTGGGAAATAATTTTATTCTTTTCCAAACCTAGATCAGAGTATAATCAAAGAGGAACATCAAATCATGGTTTAGTAAGTACCTGAATTCCTGAATTGAACCAATGTTGCCAGTAGTGTATGATTTTTAATCACAAGAAAATTCTTAAAACTTAGCAAACAAATGCCAATAAACCTTGGCAAAAAATGACAAGTCAATAGGATATTTTAAGGAGACGATATACACTGAGATAGTGAGGAAGTCCTGGGAAGACATGATCTTAGGAATTTCTAAGCATAAATTCATACAAATTGAATCTTGCTCATAATCAAACCTAACCTATCCTATAATGAACCAGCCTAGCAACAGCTCATGTTATATAATACAGGGTTAGTTATAGATGAAAAAGAGTCCCATACTCATCCAACTTTTAAATTCTAGAAAGAAGCAAAATTATTAACTCCTTTCATCTCAAAGCAAAAAATAGTATTTCTATAACACACATCTATATCAATCTCTCTCTCTCTCTCTCTCTCTCTCTCTCTCTCTCTCTCTCTGTCTTTCTATGGATCTATGGATCTATGTGTGTGTGCGTGTGTGTGTGTGTGTGTGTGTGTGTGTATACAGAGAGAGAGAGAGAGAGAGAGGGAGAGAGACAGAGAGAGAGAGAAAGAGAGAGAGAGAGAAATTCCTTATAAAATCTTATGATTGGGAGTAGGAGCCAAGATGGCAAAGTAAAGCAGGGACTCACCTAATCTCTCCTCCAAACGCCTCCAAATATCTTTAAGAAGTGACTCTAAACAAATTCGGGAGCAGCAGAACCCACAAAAAGAGAGAGTGAAACAAATTTGCAGCCCAAGTCAACCTGGAAGATTGGCAGGAAAGGTCTATTGTATCAGAATGGTAGTTTCCAGACCTCCTAGCACACAGACACCAAAGACAACTTAGAAAGTCAGAAGCAAAGGTCTGTCTAACTCACATCTGGGTAAGAGTGGAGCACAGTCCTGAGCACAGGCTGCGACAGCACAGCTAGGATGCCTCAAATCAGGAGCAGGCCTTGGGAGTGACTGAATCAGCAGTGACCATGGCAGTGGCTGCTTCGGGAGTTCTCATCCACAGACCTTAAAGGGGCCAAACAACTGGTCAGAAGGAGATTACAGAGGTCTTTTTGCTAGCACTGGAGCAGGACTCTGTTGCTCTCCCCATACTTGGATTTGGGTACCAGTCCGGGTTGGTAGTCCTAGGGCAAGGAGGAGCACTATTTCAACAGAGCTTGCAGTCCAAGGGGAGGGGGGACCATGGTCACACTTTCAGGGCAGGAAAGAGCTTGTGAGTGCTCACAGACCAGAGCACAGATCAGAGAATAGTACACACCTTTCCTTAGATCATAAAATCTTGGAAGAACTGAAAACTTACAGGTCCCTAGAAGTATCTCTGAAAACAGCTGCACAAAACCCATGAAGCGTAGGAGACAGGCCTACTACCCTGGAAGCAGAGGCCTACTGTAACAAATGGCAAAGGTGTGAGTTCATTGTGAAGGGATGGTATCTAAAAGATAAAATTAAGGGTTGAGAAAGGAATGTAGTGGGAGAAAAAGAAACAGAGAAGAAGAATGGGGTAAATTAAATCACAGAAAAGAGGCAAAAAAATGCTTTTATAGTGGAGGGTAAGAGGGGCAAGAGGTGGGGAAGTGAGTGAACCTTACTCTCATCAGAATGGGCCCAAAAAGGGAATAAAATACACACTCAATGTGGTATAAAAATCTATCTTACCCTACAGAAATGTAGGGCGGGAAGGGGGAAAGAGAAGGGGAGTATGATAGAAGGCAGGGCAGATTGGGGGAGGTGATAGTCAGAAGCAAAATGCTTTTGAGGATGGACAGGGTAAAAAGAAAGAGAACAGAATAAACAGGGGTGGTGGGAATAGGATGGAGGGAACTACAGTTAACTTTAGTCACTACGAAAAAAATCGGAATCAAGTTTCTCTGATAAAGGTCTCATTTCTCAAATATAGAGAGAGATCAGTCAAATTTATAAAAATGAGAGCCATTCTCTAACTGATAAAAAATTAAAATATATGATCAGTTTCCTGATGAAGTGATCAAAACTATCTGTAAGCATATGAAAGAAATATTCTAACTCACTATTGATTAGAGAAATGTAAATTAAAGCAATTCTGAGGTGCTACCTCATACATGTTAGATCGGCTAATAGGCCAAAAAAAGCAAAATGACAAATGTTGGAGGGGATGTGGGGAAAATGAGACATTAATGGATTGTTAATGGAGTTGTGAACTGATTCAACCATTCTTTGGAGCAATTTGGAATTATACCCAAAGGACTATAAAACCATGCTCACCCTTTGAGCTAGCAATACTGCTATTAGGTCTATATCCCAAAAGAAATTTTTAAAAAAGGAAAAGGACCCATGTGTACAAAAATATTTATAGCAGCTCTTTTCAGGGGGCAAAGAATTAAAATTTAGAAATTCCCCATCAATTGGGTAATAGCTGAACAAATTGCCGCATATGATTCTGATGGGATACTAGTGTACTATAAACAGGATGCTCTCAGAGAAACCTGGAAAGACTTAATATCAGTTTATACAAAATGAAATGTATTGTGTACAAAGTAACAGCAATACTGCAAGATGATCAGGTGTGGATGACTTAGCTATTCTCAACAATACAATAATCCAAGACAACTCTGAAGGATTTATGATGAAAAATGCTATCCATCCCCAAAGGACTGATGATGTCTGAATGCAGATTGAAGCATATTTGTTTTACTTTATTTTTCCTGAGGTTTTTTTTTGTCCGTGTTTTCTTTTACAATATGACTATTATGAAAGTGTTTTGCATGGCTGCACATGTATAACCTGTATCAAATTGTTTGCCTTCTCAATGATGAAGGTTGGTGAGGTAGGATGTGAGAGAATTTAGAACTCAAGGTTTTATAAATTAATGTTAAAAATTGTTTTTACATGTAACTAGGGAAAAATAAAATACTAAATAATTTTTAAAGGGAAAAAAACTTATATAGGAAATGCAGTTTCAGAGATTGTGACTCTGCTTAACAGAGAGAGGAACTAGCTATGGATTTCAGAAAGGTTACTAATCCTTGAAGCTCAACTGAAAGCTGCACCTAAAAGGTCCTTCTACTGACTTCATAAATGTATTAAAGGACTTCTGGGATAAGGAATCAAAAGGGTTCTTGTTCTCTACACCTGTTCCTTACTACCAGTGTCCTTTAAATGTGACCTTGTTTATACAAGGGAAGAGTTTGCTCGTGTCCCTGGTCGGGAGGATGTTTTCATAATTTCTTTCTTTACTACATATTCTCTATAAATAGTCCTTTATAAAACAGCAACAACACCACCACTAATTGATGTTAATTGATTGATTCACATTTTGGGGTAGCACACTGGAAGTGACCTTAGGACAGTACTAGAAATTCAAATTCCTCAGGGTTACCTCTAGAACTCTAAGAGGAACAGTTTAAATTTGTCCAGGCACTCCACCCCACTTAAAGAAAGTGATAACACAGGACACCACAATCAGGTGAGAAAAAAAAAGTCTCAATTGTTCACTGTTTGGACAAGGCCTGGAAACGTTGAATCAAAGACATCTCAACTGGGTTGGCCAGGAAGTCTATTAAGATAGATTGAGAAACTTGGTAAAATCCTGAAGCCTATATAAAACCAAAAAACTGGTTCAGAACCCAAAATATTCTGGCACATGGAGAAGCGAGAGTGTTTCAGTAAAACCCCTGGGAAGTCATAATTTGAGGAAAAAGAATTGTGCCTTGAGATGAGGATTCTATCTTGGTCTCCTCTTCCCTACTTTAGTCAAAGGGGAACTTTGCAAGCTTTGAAGTCTCTGGAAGATTTTGGACTTCCCATCAGTGTTCTATTCTAATAGTATTTCAGGAACATCTGAAAATAATGTGTACATTAAGATACAGAAGCAGCCTGGATATATTCAAGGCTCTATAAGAGTTAACAGAAAAACTGTGCTATAACAGAGGGGAACATCTTGGGGACTCCTGCAAAAGGATTTATTTGGTCTGTGAGCTGTCCCTTTGTGACATGCACTCTGATCTGAGCCTATTTTACCCTGGACTGTATATATTTCTGGGAGAGTGTGCCACAGAGTATTGAGGATTTTTTTTTAAACCAACTGTTCTCACTATAAATCTCTAGCACATACTCCTTTCTGAAAGTCAATTACCTATGTCTATCTAATTGATATCAACTGACAATCATGGCAAGGAGCAGACCAATGGGGGCTCATGAGGTACAGCATTAATAAAATAGCCCCAAGAACACTGTAGAACAATGTAAACACACTGTTTAGACTTGACTCACCAGTGAGAGTAGGAATTGAGATTAGGACCCTTATAGCATGTGCCATATATATATATATTGGGGGGGGGAGAGTATATATGTATATACATACACACATGTGTATATATATATATATCTATCTATATATCTATATATCTATATATATATATATCTGTATGTACAGATATAAAGTGTGCCTGGAAGTATAACTAATTCTCCAAAAAGCATATACATATATATGTATGTATATATCATATATCATATATATCATCTTCCTGAGTTCAAATCTGGTCTCACACACTTACTATTTGACCCTGGGCAAGTCACTTAAGCCTGTTTGCCTCAGTTTACTCATCTGTAAAAAATGAACTGGAGAAGGAAATGGCAAACCACTCAAGTATCTTTGCCAAGAAAATCCCAAATGGAATCCCAAAGAGTCAGACACAACTAAAAAGACAGGAACAACAACAACATAGCAGGAAGAGGGTTTGGCTCAGATTCCAGCTCTGCCATTAACAAAGTCAGATCTATGAACTTGAATATGTTATTTCCCTTTTCTGGGCCTCAGTTTCCTCACTGTAAAAGGAGATTTGGGGGCTATATGATCTCTAAGTTGTTTTGCAACTTCACTAACCTAGATCACTATGGTTAAACATGTGCTTTGACAAGAAAGGAGCCAGTACAACACATAACTAATGAATGTAAACTAGGATAAGCAAATGTGGTATTAGCTGGGTGCATATTAAAAATATAGCCATACTTTCCATCCATTTTTATTTGTGAGGTCTCCCTGAAATGGCCTATAAAAGCTAGGAGCCTGGGCAGCTTTTCTCTGGGGGAACACATAAACTGCAGCAGCTGATCCTGGTAAAGTCGGTTATATGGAACCTTAGAAATCACGGCTGATTTGGAGAGTATTTATGGCCTGTGTGATGTACAGAAATAGTAAAACCGAAAAGCCCCAGTTTCCATCTGTGCTGCATTAGAATGCCATGCATGAGAAGAGGAGCCATTTTTCATGGAAACTGGTGGTAGCCCTGTAGAACCCTTTTCTTTGATATCCTATGCTACCACACATGATATAGTATAAACAGACTGACTATAAATCTGAACCTCCCTAGCCCTGAAAGTTGAAACATTCCAGCATTCACTTCCCAGCTCAACAAGACTTCCAAAGGGAAGTCTTCCCAGGTCAGGTATTCCCATCTCCTTTCCTTCCTTGGAGGGGAATAAAGTATGTAACTTTGACATTCATTTTTTGGATTTTGTTGTCTCTCCCCTCCTTCCCACCCCCCGCTCAAAAAAAAAAAAGGCAAAGGAGGACTCACCCATTGGGTGGGAGTGGGGGAGGAGGGAAGTGGGAAGCTCTAAGCATGGGACATCTGGGAAGGCTGAAGCCAAGCTGGATGCCAAAACAAGTAAAGTCTAAGAAACAAGGGATATCCATTATTATCCATTCAAGCTGGGAGAGGTTAACTTTCATTTCCTATCCAAAGCTCACCACACTTAACCACCGATTTCTCAGATTTTATTTAAGCAACAGCCCAGTGATCTGGGCAGGAACAGTATCCTGCTTTATCTACAACCATTTGTAACCAGAAAGAGCAGGTTCAAGCAGATGGCTTTCAGTTCTTAACGAGTGTTTTAACAGCTTTTTTTGATTCTGTCAGTCTGCAGGCTAGGGAGTAGCAGGCTATTGGCTGCCTGATTTTGTTGTGGTTGTGGGAGAAAGGTTTCTAGCTTGGTTAGTTTTATTATTATTATTTTTAACTTTTAAAAGACCTCTAGCCAAACTGAGTCTCTTTTTTTGTCCCCTTCCTTTTCTTAAGGCTGAATAGAAGGAAGTAAGTGTATGTGTGGGTTGGGGGGGAGGGAGTGGCAGGGGATGAGGGGAGGGAAATGTCTCTGGGTTAAAAAGATTACTGAATTTGGAATCAAAGGACATCTTTTCAGATTATAGCTCTGCTACTTGCCAACTATGTTTCTTTCCTTGGATAGATCACTTGCCATCTCTGGGCCTTAGTTTCTTCATCTATAAAAATGAAAGGGTTTAATGCAGTTATAAATACTATGATCACTCTATATTCTTAAGTAATGACTTCTTATAAGTGCTTTCCATCTTTCAAATTGTTGTTGTTCAGTAGTTTCAGTCACATCCAACTTCTCATGACCCTATTTTGGGATTTTCTTGGCAAAGGTACTGGAATAGTTTGCCATTTCCTTCTGCAGCTCATTTTATAGATGAGGCAATTGAGACAAACAGGGTTAAGTGACTTGTCCAGGGTCACACAGCTAGTATGAGTCTGAGGCCAGATTTGAACCACAAAGATGAGTCATCCTGACTCTAGGCCTGGCATTCTAACCACAGCATTAACCAGCTGTCCCAAAATGAGGGCTTAACACAGTCCTAAATCCTATAATCCTTAATACTGTTGAAGCAATGACCTCTTATAAAGCACTCTCTATCACTCAAAGGGATCCATAGTTCACCACACTAATCAGTACAAAGGATTTCCTGATCATCGTTTTACAGGTTTTAGAACTGCCTGGAAAGGACCTTAGACAACCATCTTTTTCTATTATTAGGCTGAGATGATTGTAGATCCTAATAAACATCACAGAACAATAAAATGATAGAGATAGATAGGTGCACAGATACGTAGATTAAAAACATAATATATTAATGGTTATAGTATGAAGGAAACATGGGGGTTGTTTAGCCTAACTTCCTCATTTTAAAGAAGAAGAAACTGAGGCCCACAGTGGTTAAGTGACTTACTCAAAGTCATATGTCTATATTCATGTAGAGATCCCTTGGTTTCTAACTCAATACTTTATTGTGTTGCTTAGGCTTGGAAAGATCTTAGAGGTCACAAAATCCAATCCCCTAATTTACAAGGTTCCAAACTGAGATTCAAAGGAACTAAATGTTGAAAAGCATAATGGTTTTCTAGAAAGAGCTGGAATTAGAATCCAGAAATCAAAATGTGTGCCCCATCTGACAGTAGCTGTGCTATTCTGAATAATTGAAATAACCTCTCTGAGACCCAGATTCCTTATTCATGAAATACAAATAAAACCTTTCCATTAGCTACCTTTCCGCCCTTTTGAAGAAAAGATACTTTGTAAACCTTAAAACCAATAGTGTAGAAATAGTTTCCAGTAGAAAATTAGTTCTTTGAGGACAGGGGCACTTATATTGCTGTTTTGTGTTTTTCAGGGGCACTTATATTGCTGTTTTGTGTTCTTCAGGGCTTAGCTTAATACCCGGCACATCATTGGTGCTTGATAAAATCTTGCTGAGTTGAAATAAATTTTCTGGAACTCAGGTCTTCTGACTCCCAGGCAAATGTTATTTATCATATAGTCCTGAGCCTTCAAGCATAGTTAGAGTGTCTCTGAATTTCATATTCATTCATCTTTTTTTTTCTCCATTTATTCCATAAATAGAGAATGTTTCAGTCAAATGTACACACAGTTTGAGTGTTGATAAGACAATTACAAATGTAGATGGAAATGTGCTCATTTATATAATTGTGTGATAATGCTCTGAGTTGGCATTGGTGATGTGTCATATATGATTTCACTAATTGAAATATGGAGGAAAAGTAAAAATAGAGCGGTAAAATTGCATCTGACTTTTGAGAGACATAATTAGATTTTCAAGTGTTTTTTGAAAATAGGAAGTGTTATTGAGGTGCAAAGACACTGGAGACAAATTTGAAGTCTAACTATTCAGCAGATACACATACAACAAATATTTGGTAGGGTCCTGTTCTGTTCTGAGCAATGTGTTCAGTGCCTAGGGCTGGGGTAGGGAACCTGCTGACCCTAAGTTTGCAGATTTCCCATCTATGGCCTAGGGAGATATATTAGAGAAGACATAGTTCTAGTCTTTAGGGAAATTACCATTAAGCAAGGGATAAGACACAAACATGTAACTGCAATAAGCAACATTACACAGCAAATGTAGCACAGAGACACAAAACAAAATGCTATGTGGAAGTACAAAGGGGAAGGAGGTTACTAATTTAGGGTACCAAAGAAAGCTTCCTGAGAAAGGTGGTATTTAGGTTGGATTTTAAAAGATGAAGAAATCAAGAGGAGGAGGGAGGACATTCCAGACATAAGTAAAGTCTGAGCAAAGGACAAAGAATTGTTCCTTTTGACTGGAATGTTGAGTATGTAGAAAGGAGGGCTATGAGCTAAGGCTCATATAAGGTAGAGTTGTGCCAAATTGTGAAGGACCTTGATTGCCTTGTTTTATTTGCATTTCCCATAGGTAAGAGACAGTCATTGGACTTTTGGTTTGGTTTGGTTTTCAGCAAAGGAACGATATGACCAGATCTATGCTAAAGAAAAAAGTATATTTTTGCAGATTAGTAAAAGTCAGATTGGAAGGATTATGAATTAGAATTGAGAATATCCACAAGAGTGGTAGAGGATTCAGTATGTAGAACATTATGGATACAATCAGACTTTTCTTGATGTTTTGGTTTTATTATTCAGTTGTTCAGTAGTGTCTGACTCTTCATGATCCTCGGGATCATAGCACTTTAGGCTCTTCTTTCCTCCACTGTCTCCTGAAGTTTGTCCAAGCTCATGTTCATGGCTTCCTTGACATTATTTATCCATCTCATCCTTCTATCTCCTTCAATCTTTCCTAATCTTTCCAATCAGGGTTTATCCACTGCACCTCATAGTTGTCCCATTTGCCCTGCTGTGTTAAAGTTTTCATTTTTTAAATTTTTTTTTGTTCTTTCTTCTTGCTTCCTTATTAGGGATGGCTTTATGAAAAATGAGGAGTAAGGATACACTGGGAAATGTATTTTTTTTAAAAAAAAAAGGTCTGCAAGAATATTATTTCAATAGTCTGGGAAGATGTCAGTTGGAGGCTGCACTATTATGTTGGTTGTGGGAGCAGAGAGAATATAAGATATCCAAGAGATATTGGGAAAATAGAATAGAGAGCATCTGGTGACTCAATTGATTGGATATGATGCATTACACAAAGGTAAAGGAAAAGTCATGGAGAAAAAAAGACATGGGAAAGGAAGTGAATTGTAGTATCATATATTGAAAGAGTGAAATTAGGAAGAATAATAGGGTTAGGGTATAATAGGCTTGTTTTAGACATGCTGCATGCAATTATAGCTGTGGGGGATAGACCAGTGGTGATATCCAGTAGGCAGTTAGAAATGCTGGTCTGGAGTTCAAGAGAGAAGTCTAGAATAAAGATATAGGTAGGGGAGTCATCTTCATAGATTGAAGCTGATGACTAGAAATCAGTCAGCCAATCAACAAGCATTTAAGCACCTACTGTATCCTAAGCAAGGACAGCTAGATGGCACAGTGAAGAGAGTGCCAGGGTTGAAGTCAGGAAGATTCTTCTACCTGAGTTCAAATTTGGTCTCAGATACTTACTGGCTTTGTGACCCAGGGCAAGTCACTTATCCCTATTTGCCTTAGTTTCCTTATCTATAAAATGAACTGCAGATGGAAATGGGAAACTACTCCAGTATCTTTCGCCAAGAAAAACCAGGATGGGGTCAGAAAGAGTCAGACATGACTGAGAAAGAACTCAACAACAACAAAAAATATTCTAAACATGATGTTTGGCCATGAAAATACAGACAAAAGGTAATACATGCCACTAAGAGTATATATTCCATTCATTCCATGTTTAAGAAAATATTGCTCATAAACTATATTTTATAAGATTTGGACCTGAAGGGACCCTAAACCTCATCTAAGATCTTCCTCGAGGTCACAGAGTTAACAGGCAACAGGGCTGGAACTCAGACCCAGGTAACTCCTAAATCCTGTATTGTTGTTGTTTTTCAGTAGGCCACAGCTGCCTCTTAGAAATGCCACAGAAAGAGGTCACTCAGGGCCTCATTTACCTGGAAGCTGGGTAGAATGAACAGGAGGTGTGAAGCATCTGTGCCTGCAGGTCCATCTGCAGTGAGTTTGTTCTCCAAAATTCACAGAAGCTCATGGCAAAACCTTGGATGAGTTATTTTCCTTGAGCTCTGGGCTGTAATATTCTGTCAGAATCATCAGTACAAGGATGTTAAAAAAAAGAAAAAAAAACAGGCCTGTAATTTCGTCTCTGTCAGGAGTTCCCAGTGAGGAAATTCTTCCACCAATGCTGATTGGTAAATTTTCTGCAATTCACGTCTCAGAAATGAGAAGTTAAGTGACTTGCCTAAAGTCACACAGCCACTATGTGGCAGAGGCAAAGCTTAATTCCAAGTTTTCTTCAAGTTGAAGCCAGCTTTCTATCTAGTACACCAAGTACATACATTAGTTATTAAAAGTAGATACATTTTATTGCAATTCTCTACATTAATGAATGACAGCTTGGTGGCACAAGGTAGAATGCCAGGCCTGTGGTCAAGAAGACTTACCTTCTTGATTTCAAATCTGGCCTCAGATACTTACTGGCTATGTGACCCTGGGCAAATCACTTAAACCTGCTTGCCTTAGTTTCCTCATACATAAAATGAGCTGGAGAAGGAAATGACAAACCACCCCAATATCTTTGCCAAGAAAATTCAAAATCGGGTCAAAGAAGAGTTAGATATGACTGAAACAACTGAACAACAATCACCTCTGTGTAAGGAATTAAAATAAGTCCTATGTTAAATATAAAGCACCCATCACACAGCCTCTGACTTAAGATGTTTGAAATATCATACACCATTTTAGAACACTTGAAGGTTTACAGAGCCCTTTCCTTGTGGTGATCCTTTGAAGTGGGCATAACACAAGCATGATTATCCCCATTGTATAAATGAGGAAAGAGGATGAAATGGTGAAGTTATTTGCCTCACCAAGTTATTTGCTAGGGTTCAACCTCATCTGTCCATATTCCAAGCCCAAAGTCCTTCTCACTATACTGTATTGCCTTTTAATGTGAGTCCATGTGCTGAATGAGAGTGTGGAGGAAGGAATAATATTAACTGACATTGATACACAGTGCTTCCCATAAAAGTTGCAAGCTAACTTATATTTGTTACAGTAGTGCATATGAGTGTCTCTGTTGAGGGCAAGGTTGGATACCCTTTCCTATTATGTCACTTAGCATAAGAGAGATACGTGTGATATCTCGGGTGTTTTTCTGCCCTAATTTGGATTTTTGTTTATTTCTGGATAAACCAAAGCTTCCTGATGTCTGGGTGAAAAAAAGAAAGTAAAGTTTATCATACTCTGAGTTACTAGACAGACACAAGGAGGGGAAATAAAGGAAAAAGCAGACATTGGGGGGAATCTCCCTCCACCCTTGAAAAGATGGATACGACCTGAAGATGATGCCTGAATATATCTCCAAGATGTGGATAGGGATTCAACATCCTTCCTTTATTTCTCCCTTTTCTTCTACAACCTAGTTCACCTTTCACTTTCTCCTTTCAGACTCTCTTTTTCTTTTTTTCCTGTTTCTCCTATTCAGAATGCTTGTTGTTTCTTCAACTTAATGAGTTTGGTTCATTAAATCCTTGGTAGCACTAGTCTGACTAGTCTAGGTAGTCCCTAGTCTGACTCTCAGTTCTTGAAGACTCCATGATTTCCTCTCTGTCTGTTTCTTGTCAACTGTGTGTGTACTCATAAGTACTCCTAGGTGTTACTCAAGGCTGCCTTGAGGGTCAAAGATGGTGGAAATCAGGGAGAACATTTATCATCCTGAACTACAAATTCCAAGATAAATTCCATTGAAGCAGGCATTGCAGTTTTTATTTTCCCAATTTTAAAGAGGAGGATACTGAGGGCAAGAAAGTGGCCTAAATTATTAGCAACAGTCACACAGCTAGGAAAGGCTAGTCATTAATTGAATCCAAGTTTTCTGGATGATGAGTCCCTACAAGTTACTCACTAAGATATAGACAGATAGATAGATTAGACAGACGGACAAACAGATAGATAGATAGATAAAGAAATTGAGGGACAGAGAGACAAAGACAGAGAGAGAGACAGAATTTATTAAGTTGTTTTTACAAACCAGTTACTATGCTAAGTGCTAGTGATATAAATAATAATTTTAATCTCTGCCCTTAAGAGTTTGCATTGTAATGGGAAAAGACTACACCATAAAGAAAGGTGAGCTAGAAAACTGGGAAGGAAGGGGAGGTTTCAAGGCATAGAGATGTCTGAAAATTGTGTGGAGGCCAGGTTCCAGGCTTTATAAGGCACAAGCTCATCTATCAGAGCCAAGCATCCAATGGTCCACTGTTCCAGCTGGGAAAGAGGTACTGAGGAAGATTGGAATTTTGGCCATAAGCGAGGCAACATGTGTGGAGATAACTGAGAATTCAAAATAGATCAACATTTTGATTTTTAGAGCTAAAAGACTTTTGAGATTATCTGATTAAACATTCTCATTTTGTAAAAGAGGGGACCAGGGCTCAGAAAAATTAAGTGACTCCTCCTAACCAAGAACAGAGACTCTACCCCCAATCTCCAACTTCATGTTCATTCTACCACGTAGTACTGTCTCCTTCAGGTAATCAAGCTCAATCATTAAAAATAAGTAATGATACAGGAGCACAGGATGCAAGCAAGTACAGTATTCCAGCTAATGAACATGTTGCATATGGACTTAATGAGAAGCAGAAGATTCTTGGCCTTTACTTTCTCCTGCCATGCCCTGTGTTGTTTTTAATGGGCTCTATGGCTGTGGGTGCATACATAAGAACTCAGCCAGTTGTTAATGAGAACCAGATCCATAGTTGGGGTGGGATGATTGGGTCTTTGTCCCCAGAGTTTCATTTCCAGAGGGTGTATTTTCTCCCCAGAGCTGGCCCTGAATTGAACTTCTATGTTCCAAGGTCCCACCACTCTCTTACTTTATCCCACTACTGCATACCACCTTCACTAACCTTAGCTTCCTAACAAAAATTGTAGGGTTGAAGATTAGCGGATGTGCCAAGAGGACTGGAGATGTGATTTCTAGAGCAAGGTTCAGCAAATCCCAGCCCAGGTAAAAGCTACTCATAACTCAAGGGCCATATAAAAACAGGTGGGAGCAGCAGAATTTGGCCCCACAGCTACAATTTGCCAGCCTTTGCTCTGGGCTCTAGATTCCTCTGGAGTTTCTAGAATCTAAGGGGTGGACTATGCCCCCCTCTAGCTGGTAACTGAAAGTCAGTAAATAACCTCTGTTCAAAGTTCTCCCAACCCCCACCCCATTTCCTGAATTTGCCTGGTGTGCCAGAAATTCTAGTTAAGGCTAAATGAGAATAAGTATGATCAAGCCTACTGACATATTCTGAGTCTGTGACTGTTTCTCTATAGATAAACTCCCATTTTTCTAGAACCCAAACAACCAGCATACTCAAATAAACAAATTTGGTTGCTACAAATCCTTTATTTAAAAAGGTCAAAGGACAGTCAAAATGGAAACCCTAAATTAATGCAAGAACCTCAGGGATCCAACATCTCCTGAATGTTCCCTATTGTAGAAAAGGG
Organism: Pseudochirops cupreus; assembly: GCA_028627135.1. Taxonomy (NCBI): domain Eukaryota; kingdom Metazoa; phylum Chordata; class Mammalia; order Diprotodontia; family Pseudocheiridae; genus Pseudochirops; species Pseudochirops cupreus. The sequence goes on from CM053581.1 coordinate 164,553,044, forward strand.
ATGAAATACACTCACTTAAAGCATGGATCTTTTGAAGTATGTTTTGTTTCATATTACAGCTCTAATCCATTTGCATGCATACACAAAAACATCATGAATGTATACACATTAGACATAGATACACACGTATAGCAATGAAATCACTAAAAAGGTCCAGTCCTGTCCTAATACACACACACACACACACACACACGCACACACACACACACACACATATATACATATACATACATACATATACATAGATACATATGGAGAGAGAGAGAATATAGACACATATGCATATGAACACACACTGCTTCAAAGAGTGCTTGGCACACAATAGATGTTTAATAAATGTTTATTGACTGACGCACACACACACACACACACATACTTTCTCTCTATGCATATACATATACACATATATACATGTACACATAGTTTATATGCATGCATGTATATTGTCTATATATACAAAAACACATCCATACACAGCATACATATGCATATATATGTGTACATGGTGGCTGAAACATCTTAGCTACTAAAGCTTAAAACCGTCTTAAGATGTTTGGGATACTCAGTATAGCAATTGAATCAATAGAAGGGTACAGGTATTTGACAGCAAAATCACGGGGAAGTCTGGTCCCACGCAAGATAATGAGAAAAGCCACCTGCCAGAGCCCAGAATTCTAGGGACAATGTTCAAGGTTCTAGTGCAAGGAGGGATAATGGCCATAGTAGAGGCAAAATGTGTAGGGATGGTTGGAAAGTACAAAGTACAAAGTACAAAGTACGTTTTGAATTCCAGAGCTGAAAAGGACTTGGGATGATCTGACTAATAGTAAGTACAACAATAATAATAATAACTCACATTTCTATAGGCTTGTGAAAGACTTTTCAATTGTTATCTCATTTTATCTTTTTAACAATCTTGAGATTTAAGTGCTACTATTTTCCTGATGTTACAGCTAAGCAAACTGAAGTGGGTAGAGGTTAAGTGACTTACCCAGGGTCACACATCTAGTAAGTGTCTTAAGGCTGGCTTTGAACTCAGGTCTTCTTGACTCAATTCCCACTCTGCCTTATTAAACATTCTCATTCTCAAGAAGAGAGAACAGAGAAGAGAAATAAATTAAGTGACTTCCCTCTACCAAGAGAAGAGACCTCATCCTGTTGTTTCCAATTTGGTGCTGATTCTATCCCAGAGTACTGCATCCTTTAGGGAATGAAGATCCGTCATTAGCAATGACAGAAAGGTGCAGGGAAATTGAGCTAACTTTAATTCAAGTCATCTAACACTGATTCAATACCTATTGTGTGCAGCCACTGTACCAGATGCTGAGGATATAAAGGCAACAATGAAACATCCCTTTCCCTCAAGGAAATCATCTTCCAATGGGAGAACATTGATTGTACACAGATAAGTAAATGTAAGGTACAAAACTTGAGGAAGGATCACTGACAACTGGGAGAACAAGAAAGAATTCACAGAAGGAGAATCTGAGGTGAGTCTTGAGGGAAGAATGGAATTTGAGAAATGGAAACTTACAGAGAAATTCAGGTATGGGGCAAAGAATATGAGATTCAAGGATGCAAGTGAAGGGATGTATTATGAAAAAGGATTGAAAAAAGCAGACTAAAGCCAAATAGCCAAGGACCCTTAAATAAAGCCAACCTGAGGAATTTGTACTTTGTCCTAAAGGCTGTTAAGAGGAGACACAGTAGATTTTTGAGTGGGAAAGTGGCATGAATGGACTGAGGAGTTAAATAAATTATTTTAACAGATGTATAGAAAAAAGTGCATTCAATAAAGGAGGGAGACTAGTATATTTTTATAATTATTACTATAGTCCCACCAACAGGAGATGTTGGGCCTAATCTAATAAAACCTACCAAATTAGTATTTGTCATGGTAAGTTTCTCCCGTTGTTTTGGGTATCCTTGACTCTGGCACCAGGTGTACAAAAGTTGTTGATGAAAACAGAATAATAGAATAGAATCTTGCATCCAGAAAGTCCCCCAAAGATCCTCTAGGTCAGAGATGAAGTTATTTGTCATATGGCAAGAACGAAAGGATAAAGGAAGACATGACAGCTATTTTGCTCACCTCAGAGTAGCAGGATTAGTAACAACAAAAACAGGGGGGGCTTTGGCCATGGTTGGATGTTTTACATGGAACATTTATAGAAGAACATTTTGAGAATTATTCAGAGTGGGAAAGCCTGCAGTAATTATAATCTGTACAAGTGGAAGAAAACAAATAGTGTGGACTTTTGACCAGGTGGTAAAGTAAGGGTTAAAAATAGGAAGAAAAAAATCAGAATACTGAATTCAAATTAGATGCCTTAGATTTGATTTCATAGTCTGGCACCTAATTTGTGACTTTGAGATGTCTTCCCAGCACCCCCCCATGCATATGTATACAAATACATACACGTGTGATATGTATCCATACAAATGTACATACACACATATCAATACATATATGTATATGCGTATATATGTATAATTTATATATACTTACCTTTCTATCATCTGTATCATTAGCATTTACATCACATTCCTGTTATTTCAAAACTCAGTAAAAAGTATGTGCAAGGGATGAGCAAGGTTATGTGTTGGAAGAGAGAGAAAGAGACACAGAAAGAAAGACAGAGACAGACAGAGGCACACAGACACACAGAGAGACACAGAGATGTTAATATCTAAATATATATGTATATGTGTATATGTCATATATACATGTATAAATGAATTAATATTATGGAGAAAATACTAATAATGCAGATTAAACTTAAAAGTGTGTCATACATGTATTTCCCCTAGATGAATCCTAGCTATTAAGCATTTACCAACGTACCATTGTATAAATCTGTGTGTATATCCACGTATATACATGCATGATAACCCTTTAGGAGTATACTTATTTGGAAATTTCCTTATATTTAACAAGGAAGATAATAATTCTGTTGTGACTCAAATGAATTTTGCAAGGTTCTTTTATATTCCTATTGTTTCTTTAAGGATCTTACATTAGGGCCCAATTTCTACCCAGTGGAAACTGAGGCCCAGAGAAGTTAAGTCACTTTGCCCAGGGTTACAAAGCCATTGATAGTCTGTGTTTACAATGCTTCTTTCCTGATTGTACTGTTTACTGTCAAATTGCAGATGTATTCCCTTTGCTGGTGCCTAAGAACAATGCTTTCCAGGACATCCTCCATGGCCTCTTCCTCCTCAATGCTGCTCCCACACAGTGCTGCTGTTGAGAAGGAAGGACAGTAGGGACACACAGAATCACAGAATTGCAGAACTGGAAGGAATTGTAATGGCCATCTAGTCATTCCAGGGAACTTGGCTCAGCTTTATCTACTTTCAGAGTCTTCAATGCATGTCCATGCTCAGAATCTAGTAAATCTGTTTGCTTGTTTCCTAAACTGTTGAATGACCTACAAGTCTCTCATTTCATTCCATCACCGAACCTCAAACACCAGGGGACTAGGCAGAGTCAAGTCCAGCCGATAACACTCTTTATAGTTACTTAAAACTGTTAAAATAAACATCAAATAAAATAATGATGATAAAGAGCACAGCAAACTCCAAGGTGCTATACAGTATCAGCAAATATATTTACTTTGAGGATATACCATAACAACTATATTGCTTGTGTTCATATCTTTGAAGGAAGAAAAATAAAACTTGAAATGGTAAAAGTTATGCCACCTTTGATGAGTCTGCCCAGAAGAGGAAACTGGCTTTTCCCAGCATTTGTATAATCCATTTTGCAGCATCATATAACAATCTATTTTCTGGATTCAGGCAGACATTCGAGTGAACACCTTCCTCCATATGGCCAAACTGAAATTGAGGTTGTATAAACAGTTGTGAGTTAAATATAAATCAAAGATATGCTGTTAATGGGACTGTCATCCCATCTCTGAAAATACCTAAGGAAAACAGCCAAAGTGAAAGAATGTGATGGGAAAAACAATTCTTGGATATAAGAGGGGAAAGAAATATATACACCAGAGGTATAACTAATCCAAAACATCCAAATTTTCCCTGTGAATTAGAACCACCAGGTCATTTATAAGATTGTAAACACTCAGAAGAAATGTACCCATGAGCCACCTTCGTGTCTCAATGGAGATATATTTGCTTACAAGATCTATATGCAGATAACCACCAACACACAGAAATCAATAAACCAATCAGAAGTTATTAAGATTAAGAGCTATGGAAATCTAATAATCTTGATTTTTGTTTTCAGCCTTTCTCATGAGATGTATCTGCTTTAGAAATGCTTCCTGCCTATCACCTTCTCCTTTTTTTCTGGAATCTTCTTTTCATGCTGAAAAGTTCCATGTTTTGGGACTGACATCAGGGGCCCAGCTCCTACATACTCCCTAGCATATCCTTGCTTGTGACATCTGAGTTAGGAAACCAATCAGACTTCAATGGCTTCTTCCCTTCCCAGTAGACCCCTGACCCTAATCTGATAATCACTGATTTAGAGAGTAAAAGTAAGATGCCTCCAAATAGAATGAGGTCTGCCAAATATATATGGTAGCCTCTCATGACTGCTTTTATCCTTTTCCTTAAGCCTCAAGATCATTTCACCAAACATTAATTTGATTTTCCCTAATAACTGACACCCCAGTTGTATCCTTGTATCTCTGATGACTGAGATTCATATATATACTTTATGCTTAATCCCTCCTCTCCTGATGGCCTATGCATTCAGCCTGAACTAGGGTGGTGGCCGTGGGAGCAGATAGGAGCGGATGGACTGAGCGATATTGCAAAGAAAGAACCAACAGGACTTCAAACTGATTGAACGTGAGGACTGAGGGAGAGAGAAAAGTCAAAGACGACTCTCAGGTTTTAAGCCTGGCTAGCTGAGACAATAAGTTGGGGAAAATGTATGTGTAGGTTCAAAGCAAACACCAGTTGATTCTTTCTCTCAATAAATGGTGGAAAAGCAAATAAGTTTTTGTTTAAATTTCTTTTTATTGGGACCACTTGAAAGGCATGGGCTGAGAACTTGAAATGACAAATTGGGGGCACTTCTCTCTTATACAGAAGTCCCTCCTACAAGGTGCCTTGGAAGCCAAACAAAGCTAGACAGATTCAGAATTGGGATCTCTTGGGATTTTATGTAGCAGTGATTGATAGCAGCTGAAGATGAGTGATAAAGGTATGAAATTTAATAGAGCTGGTTGCGTTCTAATTGTGTATCCTTTTAATATGTAGTAATGTGATATATAACGGCATCATTATTGAAAATATAACAAGGTATCAAAAATACTTTCGCATACTAAATTACATTTCAAAAGGATATATAATTAGAGCACAGAGTAAAGAAATACATATGACTGACTGCATACAGTTCATTAATTTTCTCTACTCCAAATCAATAATATTGCTATAAAGATGTTGGCTATTGTTTAGGATTTTCTGCAAAAGACAATTACAGAGGATTTTTGTCTTACAAAAAATCCTAAGAGAAAAGGAAATCCTTACAGCTTTATCAGTTTACCTTTGTGTGGTCTCGCCAACACAAATCACATTGCCTTTTAAAATAATCTCGTGAACTGTTATATCCAAAAATGTCATTAACTTGTGGTCAGACTTCTGGTGATGAAGCTTTCTAAAATTATTTGGACTTTTTCTTGGACAATAATCATTCATTCCATTGCTGAAGTCATGCAAGAAACCTTTCATGCTCTTTATAAACTAGGAGAATTTGTACTCCCATACTCTAATTTACAAGAGCTATGCTGCCAAGGTAAATCATTAAAAGAAGACGTAATTAGAAGGACCTATATTGGAGTAAGGGCAGTTAAGAGCTGCAGTGGACAGAGCACCAAATTTGGAATCAGGAAGACCTGAGTTCAAATCTGACCACAGACACTTAGTAGCTATGTGACCCTGGGAAAGTCACTTAACCTTCTTTGAACTCAGGTTCTTTATCTGTAAAACAAGTTTGTAAAGGAAATATCAAAACACCCCAGCATCTTTGCCAAGAAAACTTGAAACTTGAAACAGAAAAACTTGAAAACTTCTTCACAAAGAATCAAATACAACTGAGCAGCATTTGTATAATTTTTTTAAAAAGAGTGTATGGGGGACAGCTAGGTGGTGCAGAGAATGGAGCACCAGCCTGGGAGTCAGGAGGACCTGAGTTCAAATTCGGCCTTAGACACTTGACACTTACTAGCTATGTGACCTTGGGCAAGTCACTTAACCCCAACAGCTTTGCCTTCCCCCTCCAAAAAGGGAGATGTATCTTTAGATCTAACTCAGATCATGGTAATTTAATTTAACTAATTCCTAGGCATATGACTTTACGTTTATTATTTTAGGTTTAGCTCCATACTCCAGTGCTTTTACCTAAGCAGAATTCTACTAGGCTATGTTTTACTACTATCAACAGACCCAAGTTTTTTGGTTTTTTTTTTTTGCTTTTTGGAGGGGGGAAGGCAGGGCAATTGCTTTTCCACAGAACCACCACTGATGTCCTAAATGACATATTGAGGCAGTCTGCCATCAGTGGTGTAGCCTGCAGACTGGGTCGTCCCAGTGGTACTTTTCATAGTTCAGGAAAAGTCATTGCAGAGTTGAAAATCTCATTGATACTAATTTTTCTACTGTTTCTTTTTGTAATGGGCATTTCCTTCAGTGATACAATAAACAGAGATGAGGTAAAGGGCATTACTTCAAGTCCAGAACTATCTGTTCTGAATAACAAGTTTCTCAGTGATGCTTGGGCCTTTTCCAGTCAACCCTTGCTTTGGTAATATTGCTAAATTTATGCGAAAACAGATACATGGGAACTTTTTTGGTGGCCACACTATCCGCAGGACCAAATTCTCTATTGATTCACCTTAAAAAGTATATGACTTTAATCTCACTGGAGTTGAATTTGGTCCATATGGCAGTGTTAGGGTGGAATATTCTGGATGCCATAAGGGTGACTCCTAGCTTTGGGTGAGCCTAAATTTGGGAATCACTTGGAGAAGTTCTGCCTTTGAGAGCCATAGGCTAGGAGTCAAGAGCCAGGTGCAGGGTAAATTATTTCTTCACGGGGGCATTGGAACTTGCCCATTTCTCTAGACCTTACCTTATTCTATAGAGACAAAACATGTTAAAGTAGTAATTATGTTCACTGTACTGTAGTAGCATATTTAAATCAGAGTCCCTTCACTGCTGGATCATGCATTCTAATCCTAAGCTTTGCTTCTTATATACAGATGGCAATACAAGTAATGCAAACATAACATGTTTGTCTAGTGCTTTTGGGCTACAAAGCTTAGCATATATTATGCTATTTGAGCCTCACAACAGTCCTTGGTAGGACAAGTATTGATGTCCCAGTTTTCCCAGATAGATAAGGAAACAGAGGGACTCAATAATGTTAAGTGATTGCCCAGACTCACACATCTGGTGAGTGGCTGAGTTGAAACTTGAATACAAGTCTTCTAACTCTAAATCCAATGTTATTTCCACTCTAAGCTGCTTTTCCAGGAGCAGAGATGAGTTTGCCTCCCATTTGCTGGATGCCCTCTGTGACCCAGGACACACATTTGCATGACAGCTGGCTGGGATTAGGAGTTCAGGCTGTGGGCACAGACTGAAGCGAAACTAAGCAGCCCACCCGGGAATCAAACCCATGACCCTGCTCTCATTAGCACCAGGCTCTAACTGACAGAGCTAACCTCCTCTCTAGAAAATGTATGTTCAATATATGATTTTCCTCCCAATCAGGAGTGCAGCAAAACGTTTTAAAAATGAAGTCAGTCTCCATCCTTCCCTCTTTAACATGTCTTTGGCTGTGTGTAACCCATAAAACTCGGCATGCTTCAGCACGTTAAGTTCCATTTTGCACAAACAAAGGAATAGTTTAGAATCAGTGTTACTTCCCTTTCTGGCCTCAAACTCAACTTATGTACCATATTAACTGCAAACAGCAGGGTCTTAATCATTCTTGGTTGCCAAATAACCCAGCAAATTAGGTATGAGGCTGGCTCTGGGTACCAGTAGAGGAAATGAATGCCTATGTTTATGTGGAAAATATGACCACATAACATAATTGGGGAGTATTTTTAATTTTTTCATGAATATATCATTCAGTGATGAGCATGAGGACCATTGCTTGAGAGTTCTCCTGGAAAATTAATAACAGATTAACCAAAGTCCTCCTAACCTGATTAGCGATTACTGAAATTGCTCTTATTAGCACAAAAAATAGAACAGAATAATCAAGGTTTACATTTCTCCTCATTCACATCACACACATATGCTATTACCATTGGATCAGCCTAAAGTTACTTAACATTCAATTCTGCATTGTGGAAAGAGTCAATCTCAGAGCTCAATAGCAGCCCAGTGCTCTGCCATATGGGAAATTCTCTCTCTTTCTCTGAGCAGATGGAGACTAAGCATGTCATAGAAGTAATGTGTTTTGTCTCTAGAGGAAGGATGCTGGCTGCTTTGTCCTTACACAGCATTGCTTGCCAAGCCTTCTGCTCAGGTTAGGGCTCTTCCTTTTGAGACTTCCATGGATTTTGTGGTTTAAAAGCAGGTCTCAAGCTAAGCCGCAGAAACAAGGAAGCACAAAACTTTATAAAATTCTTGGGAGTTAAACCACAGACAAATAATACTGGGCTCTTTGAATGAGTCCAGGAATTTTCATATAGGGTTTCCTGTTTTCTGTTATGATGTTCAGAAGATGCATGAGGCTGGGTATAAAGAAACCCAATTTACTGCTCAAAAAACTGAAACAAAGTCTGCTTCCCAAATTGACTTGCTTAAGCCCTCCGTAGTAACTGGTAGCAGATCGGATGAAAACCCACGTGTTTTTGCTTGGACACACTGCCTCTGTGCTGAGGAAGCTGTGGGATTTAGCTTAGGAAAATGAAGACTTAGTTTGTGATAAGAGGGAGTATAATCAGCAGTCCAGAGGTATATGTTCTAGTCTAGTTTAAACCCTGCCAGTAACTAGTAATGTGATTTTTTTTTTTGCTCTCTGAGACTCAGTTGTAGAAATGAGTAGTTTGAATGAGATAGTCTCTAAAGTTTCTTCCAGTTCCATAGATGTCCCTTCCACTTCAAGTATTCTGTGATACTACAACACCAAAATCGGGAGGTCTACTTGTAAATATATGAACTCTTCCCTCTAGAACATTCCCTTTCATGAAGCATAAGTGAGAATAGTCATCCTACTCGATGTGGAAAGCTGCGGTCAAATTCAGCTTCTCTTTGGTAATGATCTCGCCATTATTTTTTAAATGTTGTTATTCAATATTAAGCTTGTGTTTGTGCAATTTCATCACAAAGATTCAAAATGCAAAGAATGTTTCGGTTGCAGAACATAAATGTTCATCTTTTCGTGCGACAATGGGACAAAACTTTCTTGTGTTGGTTATGACTTGAATAGTTATAGTGAAGTTCTAATTAACTAATGTGGGCTCCAGTTGGTCCCCCAGGGAGAAAAAATTCTTGTTAAATACCTATGTAAGTCAAAAAGCACTAGAGTGGGGGATGGAGGAGAAAGAAACTTGAATTTGATCCTTGGCTTTGCCACTTACCAGAAACGGCCTTGGGCAACTCATTTCACCTCCAAGACCAATCTTCTCCTCCCTAAAATCATACAAGAAAGCATTTGTCCTACAACATCAGTGATTTCACTGGTGTGAGAATAAGACACATCAGTAGCTTACAGTCTAGTGCACTGAAAAGTTAAGTGTCTTGTCCATTTTCACACAGTAAATATTTGTCAGGGGTAGGATTTGAATTCAAGTCTTTTTGACTTTGAGGCTGGCCCTTTATATACTCTGCTATTCTGCCCATCACTTCACAAGATACTAAAAGTGCTTGATAAACATTATAGAGCTATAAGAGTGGGCGTGCCTAATGTTATTAATCAGGTCATTTTTAGCGTAGTCTACCTATGGGACAGAAGAAAGAAGGTATTTTTCTTTCCATTTCTGGAGTCAGTTTTCCACTATGACACTCATTCATTCATTCATTCCATTGTTGTTGTTGTTTTTTTAATTTTCAAAAACTGGGGTCAAACAGAACAAGTCTATTTTCTCTTCTGGGTGACAATCTCTCAGACACTTGAAAATTGTTAACATGCCTCCCGCCTCCATCATGCAGGATCTTATCTTCTTCAAGTTCAACATCTATCATTCCTTTAAGAGAACCTAGCACCCTACAGCCAACCTACGGAGATTGCATCCTGCTGACTGTTTAAATATTCTGTACATACACATATTATGCACATGTTGTCTTCTCCGTTAGAATGCAGACTCTTTGGATCAAAAGACTTTGGGATCGACTCTGTATTGGTAGAACATAATCTGTTGGGCCGTTACAATTTTGCCTTGGATGTAGCATGTAATAGACATTTTATAAATGACCAATGATAAATTACAGTATGTTTTTGGATACTTTACTATGATTATTGTCCTTCAAGAGCTTACTAAAACTTGGGGTTTGTAATTGTGGATAAATCATTTCCTTTATCTGGGCCTCTATGTCCTTAACTATAAAATGAGCAGTTCATATTCAGTGATCTTGATTTGGCCAGAAGTTACTTTAGTGATGATGGACAAGTGATTCCACTTAACTACACCATAGTTTCTTTACCTAGGACATTAAGAACTTGGGCAAGATATTCACTAAAGTACTTTCCAGATCTAAATCAATGCTCCTCAAAATGCCTTAAAAATCTAATATTCTCCCCAGACCTAACTGTAACATAAGGCAGTATGTAATGCATGATATAACTTCAGCAAATATAATCTCTAGGAATTCAGGAAAGATTATTTTGGCCCTGAAATATGGGTTGCTGCTGTTGTTGCTTAGTATAAGAGATGGTAGGAAAATGGTATTTCTTTGGATGAACAAAGGTCCAGAAGGCTATTTTGGTTAAAATTGGAAAAGAAAAATATAGTATGAGATAAGATTTGAAAGTGGATTGAGACCAAATTGTGAAGGACTTTGAATGCCTAGCTAAGGAGAACGACCATTATCATGATTATTTGTTAATATACTGAACCGTCTGTTTCAAAAGGCCCTATTTCTACTTCCTATCCTTAAGCTTTTATAGCTTAAAACTGCACAAATTTTTGGAATACCTTGTATATTATTTAAAACTAGATTCAAAGGTAAGTGATTAGGATGATAGAATTTAAAGCTATATCTCAGAGGTGAGGAACCTGTGGTCTCAAGGTCACATGTGGCCTTCTAGATCCTTGAGTGCAGCCTTTTGACAGAGTCCAAGTTTTACAGAACAAATCCTTTTAGTAAGAGGATTTGTTCTGTGGAGTTTGGAGTCAGACAAGAGGCCACATTTGAGGAGCTAGAGGGTCACAAGTGACCTCAAGGCCACAGGTTCCCCATCTTTTCTATCTGCCCTTATTTTATGAATAGGAAAACCGAGGCTCAAAAGCAGAAGTGAGCAGTTCAAGGATACACAGCTTATAAATAACACAATTAGGATTTGAATCTGGGTCTTCTGACTCTTCATTCAGTTGTTTTTCCAGTGTAATATTGCCCCTATATTCTGACTTCTGGCTCCATTTTTACCCTGCCTTCTACCAATTGCATGATCTTCCTGTGGGGTTGGCTTCTTCTCCAATGGATGAAGTGTCCATTTGACCTGAGTTACCCAGTTCATCTTTTTCCTTTGCTCTGTGAGAAGCAAGTGAATCTCAGATCTTCATTAAAATTAACTGGGAAATCTGAAGCACAGGTCATTAGCTGGCTTCAAAAGAGGCAAGTGTTGCAAGGTGAAAAGATAAGCATGTTAAGATGTTCTCATGACATTAAACGTCAATTAACGAGACACTTATTTGTGACTTGAGCAATGGGAAATTTCTCTGATGGGTGGGAGAAGAATGAAAGAATGTATGTGTATTGGGGAGGGGGGTTTGAAGTGAGTAGTTTATCTTGCTGATTTATGGTAACCCAAGGCTTTGGGCTATGGGAATTTCCAAACATGTTGATGAGTGCTTTGTGACCATTGTTGCAATGTTAAGCCTGGCCCATAGTCATTTTGTATAAGAGTGAGCTGGCCTATGTTTCTGTAGCACCATTTCATAGGCTTAAACTATGGGTTTGAAGGCATTGTGCACACAGTCAACTGTACCTAGCACAGATGGAAAATGAGGCCATTATACAACCCACTCATTATTCCTTGTCAGCGTGGAGTTCCATTTGGAAAATTAATATATTGACTATTTCTCGGGAGAATAGTCCCAAGAAAATGATCCACAGAGAGGGAGGTGTCAGAATAGCTAATATCTAGGGTATCTGCAGTGGTCCTTCTGGAAGATCCAGTTTCCAGGAATCCTAGGGCTTTGGTTACCTAGACAACCACAGGTAATGCCTGGGTACAGTTCTGATGTGTCTGTGCTCCAGCCAGCTTCTCCCAGTCAAAATTTATCCTAACAAGCAGGGGGTTGGAGTTTGTCCACAAGAGAGTTCTTTATAATTGTTTAAACTGCCACCAAAACCTCATTTATCATTTTAATAAACTTTCCAAGGGAAGAGAAGGATTTCCCTAGATCCTCTTTATCTTTGACATGTACGTGTAATGTGTAATCAAGTGTGGATCAGTGTTGGGCCTGTGTTAATCCCTCTTAATCCCTATGTGAATACTCTATGTTTATTAATAATCACAGAAAAAGCAGTGCGTATTTTTGTTGTTGTTGTTGACTGTGTTTGGAGAAAGTAAGAATGGTTAAAAGACAATTAAAAAAAAAGAATCAAATACTACGTTGAAAAAAAGATACATCCAAAGGAAGAATGCAGACACTGACTCTTTGCCTTTGTATGGCATAAGTAGCTCATTTAGCAATAAGGAGAAGTATATAAAGTCCTGTATGCTAATGGAAAGGGCATTTGCCAGCCTTTCCTTCTCATATATCCCTTTCTTCTTCCTTAACCCATCCATCCACCCCAAAAAATAAAAAGGATGCTTGTCAAGATTCTGTGTGCTTATGCCTACTAGAAGGTTTTGGTCTCATATTTTCTGAAACCTCAGACTATAGCTGTAAACCAAGAGACAACTAGATTGAGACAATAACAGTTGGCCATCAGAAGCATAGACCTTATCCCTATAAATATCCATGCTAGCCCAGAACCTCAGACTTTAGACACTATTTAGTCTGATTCCTTTATTTTACATATAAGTAAACTGAGGCCTAAAGAGAAGAAGTGATTGGCTTAAAGCAGCATTGTAGCAGAGTCAAAAAGAGAACCAGGCTAACAAGACGTTAAATTCAGTGCTATTGCCATAATACCACAGCCTATTTGTTTTACAGATTGGAAAACTGGAGCCCAGAGAAGGGTTCTTTTGTATCATTTGGTTAAGATAGCACAGGAGGACTAGACTGACTCAATTTTACAATTTGTAGACTAGGCCAAAGCTAGGGATAATCATGAAATAGGTAGATTTTGTCTTCTATGGACTCTCACTTTATCAATTTAATCACTACTTCCTCTATCAGGAGCCTTCTTCTCTTTTATTCCTCCAGGAAACTTCCATAGCTATTTAATCACTTTGGCCTAATGATTTTGGACCCTGCTGCCAAGTTCTTCCCAAATTTTGCAACTCGCATTAACTGACTTATGCCAAAAGCTCTCTGAGCTTTCCAAAGAAACCAATATGGTACAAGTCAATGTGGTATAGTAGAAAGGACAAGTCAAGAGATACATGCTGTGGTCCTGACTTTACTACTAAATACCAGTGTGAACTTTGTCAAGTCTAAGTGCTTCTCCACCCTTGGTCTCCATTTCTTTATCTGTCAAATGAGGGAATAGGACTGGATGATCTCTGATCTCCCTCCAGCTTTAAAGTTCTAGGACTCTGTGAATATCAGTTGGCTCATAGTATAAACTTAAGCATACAAATGAGATAAGACAAAGGAAGGAACTTGTCATCAACTCCACAAAAAGGATCTTCCCTCCTTCCTTTCCCAGGAAATATAGGTGTACTTTAGTAATGACCTTCTGGGGATTAAATGGTCAAGTCTGTGAACCTGACCCCTTTAACACATCCTGACTTTTTGTATGTTTGTTTGCCTTCTATGTAGCCTAGAGAGAGAATGATGATTTGAGAAGACTACTGTAGTAGTGGGGATGAGTGCAGCAAGGACCACTCAATAAGGGAGTGAGTCAAATAAGGCCTTGTAAGTCCTCTTAAATCACTCCATACCTAGGCAGGTGCCCAGAACAGGATCATAAAACCTCAGAAAATGCCATTCCAACCTAGTTCCTCCATTTTTTAGACAAAGAAATGGATACCTAGAGGAGTAAAATGACTTACACAGGGTCACACAGAAAATAAATGTCAGAGTAAGGATTTCAACCTAGGCTCTATAAGTAGAGCCAGTTGGTGGTTCTTGTTTTTGGTTTGTTTGGTTTTTTCCCCCTCTTCTATATATATATCTCACCTACTATAGTTCTTTCTGTTTCTGATTATGGCATCTCAACCAGGTGGTATCTGTAGGCCTATATTTTCTGTGACTTGCAGAATTTCTACATTATTTCTCAATCCTTTGGAATCTGATAAGTCAGCCTGAGTCCATTATACAAAAATGAAGTCATACTAACGTCATTCTTATGTTGTTCATTTCCCTCTACTCGTCCTCTCTGAAAGAGGATCGTCCACTTGCCCATGTAACTTCACTGGCATGAAATCAATCCCTGTTCAGCCATTAGAACCATTTGCCTCTGCACCCATGTTGACTTGGAGTGTCCACGGAGCTGGGAATACTTGTTCTTGGCATGGCTAAGCTTCCTTTCCAATCTGCTAAGTGTCACTGTGTGGTTTGGCCCCTGTTTCTGAGAGCCCCATTTTATGTGGATAGAAAAGGGGACTGACATGAGGAGGAGGTGGGGAGCCAAATATTTTCTTATTGGCAGTGAATCTTAAAACCAGGAGTGGGGGGAGAGTAATGGATCCATTCATACCACCGGCCAAGGAAAAATTTGCTATTGCCTGAGAAACATTTGTTATCTTTGTATTAGCGAACATTGGTAATTAAAATTATAACCATTTGTTAGTTATGCTTCATAATGGCTGGCCCTCTGATGTAAGCCTGCCTTATTGCCTGTACTTTGCAAGAGAGGAAGTTAATTTCTTTTCTGCTTCTCCCTGACAGGAACAGACAAAGGGCTGTCACCACCCTGGCTTGTCATTCAGCAATGAACAACTGACTAACCTCACTGCAACCACTGGGAGGGCAGTCTTAGTCTGAATGACAAGGATTCAGAGGCAACAGAAGGCCAAGGTCAGCCTGACAATGATCCCATCGCTTCTTTCAGTGGGAGCCCTGTACATGCACCCAAGGGGATGAATTGGACCTAGACTTAATCCAAAAAGTCTCCCTGAAACAAAGAGCCTTCTTTGGGTACCATTATCAGTTGTGTCTCCTAAAGATGTGTCCTTCATTTTCAGTGCCTGTAAATCCAAGGAACAAAAGGGATAGCATCTTCAAAGGGCAGTAAGAGTTCCTGGCACGCATGCTTTCATGGTATATCTCTATTCCGTCCTCCAACAGAGTCCTGCCCCTCCCCCCAGAAGCCACAGTCTACAGGACTTAGCTAATTGTGAATTTGGGTCTTCTGTGTGTGTATGTGTGTGAGTGTGTGTGTGTGTGTGTGTGTGTGTGTGTGTGTGTTTCCTTTTCAAGTTAGTCTTTTGTTGTTGTGATTTTAATGAAGCTTTGAATGCATATCACAATGTAACACATGGGGGTGTCTGAGTATGTTCTAGCACATTTTAAATATACACATATGCCCATCATAAAAAGCTGTGATAAAGTCATGTTGGAAAAAAAAAAGACAGTAAGATAAACAGAGAAAAAGAAACTGAACAGGAGATGTACCAAAAAACCGTTTTCTGTAAAGGAATCCCTAAGGTAGTTTAAAAAATGATTTGCTTTGGATAAGCTGTCTCGGCCACCTATTTATTCTTAAGCTCGAGTGCAGGATCTGCTTCCCAAGCTAATTCTCTGCCTGAATCATGCTTATGTCAGGGCCAAAGCGAGAAAGGTAGCCACAAAATCTCAGCCAAAATTGTAAAACCAGATCCTTGTGGGCCACTCAGCAAAGATGAACAACAAAACAGAAACAGACCACAGAGATGAAACACAAGAAGGTGTTAGAAAAATATATATTAAAAAAAAGCTTCTCTCTCCTTTTTTTCTTCTTTCCTATTTTCTCGGTTTGTTTTGTGATTTATGGATTTTTTTTTTTTGCAGAAGGGGATACCAAGGAGGGTTTAGTATTCACAGAAGGAAATCAATTTAGTGCTTATAAAAAAAAAGTGCTGAATAGAATTTGCTGGATGATGAGGCCCTTCTTTCAGGTACAAAAGAGAATATCATACACAAATGAGAAAGTGCTGGTACTGCAGGACAGAGCCACTGGGCATCTAGTGTCAATGGATCGGGGTTTAAATACTGGATCACCCACTATTTTTTGACCATGTGCAAAGTCCTTTAGATCTCCAGACCTCAATTTCCTCATATGTTGGTTGAGGGGGTAGATTGAATAATCGTTAAGCTGTCAGTCAACAAGCATTTATTAATAAATAATCATTTTTACTATGTGTGTCTGTTCTAAATACTGGCAATATTAAGCGAGAAGAAGGAAAAAAAAAGCTGTCTTTTACTTAAAGGAACTCATATTCTGATGGAGAAACCAAATGTAAATGACTAGATTCCTTCAAGGTACAGGGTAGATAAAGGTGATCTGAAAATGGAGGGATTAGTAGATAAAAACACCAGAAAAGGAGTCTTGGAGAAGGTGAGATCAGAGCTGAATATTAAAGGAAGCCAGGACAGCCAAGGGACAGAGGGGAGGAGACAGAGCATTCTAGGCATGAAGGACAGCTGGTACAAGGGTAAGAAACACAAGATGAATGTCATGATCAAGTAACTGTAATCAGACCAGTCTCAACAGATCACAGAGTACATGGAGGAAGTGTGGTGGAAGAAGACTGAAAAGGTTAAGAAGGGGTCAGATTATAGAGCTTTAAATGCCACGGAGAGAACTTTATATTTAATCCTGGAGGTCATAGAAAGCCATTGGAATAAACTGAGCTGAAGGGGAGGATGGTGAATAGGTCAGACTAAGCTTTAACAAAATCACCTTGACAGCTGAGTGGAGAATGGATTGGAATGCAGATAGACTTAGTAGAAGAGAGACTAGTTAGATACCTATTGTAGAAGTCCAGGTGAGAAGTGAGGAAGGTCTGAATTAGGCTTGTGTCTATAAACATGGAGAAGAAAGACACTGTAAAGTTAGAAACAAGATTGGGCAATGGATTGGCTGTGTGAGGGAGAGTCAAGAGTTGAGGTGTTATTGAGATTTCTAGCCAGGATGAGTAGGAGGATAATTGTGCCCTCATTACAAATGGCATAAGGAGTGAAGGTGAGTTGTTTTGTTTTTGAAAGATAAGTTCTATTTTGTGTATGTTGAATTTGAGACATGTACAGGATAATAAATTTGAGATATACAAAAAAGAGTTGAAGATTTGTGACTAGCTCAGGAGAAAATAAGAAGTAGATATGTAGATCGAGGAATCATCAGCAAAGAGATTTTAATTGAACCAATAGGAAATGAAAAATCATCCAATTAGATAAACAAATAAGAAAAAGAGGAAGGCTATCAGGACAGCCTTGGGAGACTCAATGTTAATTGGTATGACATGGATAAAGGAAAAATAAAAAAAGAGTAAAAAAGAAAGCTCAGGTAGATAGTAGGAGAACCAGGAGAGAACAGTTTCATGAAAACCTAGGAGGAGAGGTAGCCAGGTCTCTTTCAATTCTAAATTCTCAGGATAATAGAATTCTAGATGTGGAAGGGACACAAGAAAACTTGGAATTCAGCCCCCTCATTTGAAAATGGAGGATACTAAGAGTTAGAAAAGCCAGCAACTCAAAGCAGAAGTGGAAATGTAGGGATCAGAAATCAAGTCCCCTCATTTCCTATTCAATTCACATTCCATACACGTACATATTCACCCTTCCATTTCCCCAGACCACTGCAGTACTCTGGATAGTGATTTTAAGGACTACATCCACAATGACAAAATAATTCTATTTTACAAACCTAACTTTCACAGCTATGGAGAACTTTACCTACATTTTGAGTCAATGACTTTTCTTCATGTAGTAGAAATGAGAAGCAAAGTCTGGAGACATTCAGTAATTCAGTTAAAGAGTAAATTTGCACTCTTTAACAGCTTCAGCTTTCCAGTACCTCAGACTTCCCTGTTTCCCCCAAGAAGATATAGTGGGGTAGAGGAGAGGAAGTTAAGAAGGAACAGAGGAAAGACTTCTTGGAAGCTGAATAGACAGTTCAATTTTTGACCCTATTATTCATACACTAATTCAGGTATTAAGTACATACTCCCATGATCAGCATTGTGTTGAAAGAGAAGTTCCAAAGACCAGGTAAGAATAATATCATGAAAAGCTACAGAGGATGGGGTAGCCAGGTCCCCTTCAGTACTAAATCCTTTGAAAAATAGAATGCTAGATATAGAAGGCATCCAAGAAATGTCTGAGTTCAATTTCCTCATTTGACAGTGCAGGAAATTGAGGCTCAGAAAAGAGGAGTCAGTTATAGATAGATAGATAGATAGATAGATAGATAGATAGATAGATAGATAGATGGTAGATATCATCTGCCTTCAAAGAATAACAATTTAACTTGGAAGATAGGGCATATATATGTTTTTAAATTATTAACAAACAAAACCATTAACTCTGATATCTCCTGCTATTTGTCTGACTTCTCTCATTCTGCTTTGTGAATTCTTCTTCCATGTCATGATAATATAAGAGTAAGTACTCAGCTAACGCCATTCAACTTCAGACCTTGTCCAAATACTGTGATGTGATAAGAATGCCATACTTGAAGCCGTCAGAACTGGTTTGAATCCTGATTCCTCCACATAGCTACCAGTGTGGCAATCTTTAGGATCTCAAAATTGAGAGCTAGAAAGAAACTTAGAGATGGTCTAACTTAGAGAGAAATGGGGACCATGTAAGGATCTTTGTAAGTGGAAGGATCACTGCTGCGTCTGGAGTCAGGAAGAAATCATCTTCTCGAATTCAAACTTGGCCTCAGACTTTTTACTAGCTGCGTGGTGCTGAGCAAATCACTTAACCCTATTTATCTCCATTTTCTCACATACAAAATGAGCTGGAGAAGGAAAGGGCAAACCACTCTAGGATCTTTGCCAAGAAAACTCTAAACAGGGTCATAAAGAGTCAGATATGACTGAAAAATAACCAAAAAGCAACAAAAAGGCGCATAGTGATTTAGGAAAAAAAACATATATTAATGCTATGCTTTACTGTATTTTAAATTTATTTTGTTAAATGTTTCTCAACTACATTTTAATCTGGTTTAGGCCACACTCAGGAGTGATAGGGGCCTCATGACATCAGTGGGAGATTGTGTTTGATACCTCTGGCTCTAAGTCAATTTCACATTTTATGGGTAAAGAAATGGAGGCTCATAGAGGTGATGTGATTTGCTCAAGAACACCAAGCTAATAAGTTTTCAGTGTTAAAATCCAGCTTTAGCAACATTTACATGATGCCTACGTCTTTCAAAAGGCAATTCCAAGCAAGATTTGGGGAAAGATAATATTTTTTTCCTTAGTCATAAGATATAAAGGTCAGAAAAAATACTAGAGGAAAGTATCCATTCTCTAGAAGAAATTATTTTCATAAGTTGTATTGATTCCTTCTGTTTTCACATTATAGTTATTTCTAAATGTTGTATCTTGATCAAGTTCTCTCTCTTTTTTTTGTTTTTTTAAAATTTATTTATTTTTAGTTTTCAACATTCTTTTCCACAAGATTTTGAGTTCTCTCTCTTAAAAAAAAAGAAAGAAAAAAGTATAAAATATAACCAACATGTACAGTGATTATACCTGACAATATATGTGATGTCTTGCATCTGGAGTCCCTCACCTCCATACAAAAGCAAGAATGTGTGCCTTGTCATATGCTTTCTTGGACCCATGCCAGTCATTACAATTACTCAGGGTTTATGTCCACTTAATGATATTTTCTTTTATATTCATTTAGTTGTGGTTAGCGTCTCTCCATTCTGCTTGCTTCACTCAGCATCAGTCCATATACATTTTACAATGCTCCTTGAAATTCCTCATAATAATTGTTCTTTATAGAATAAAATCATGCCATTACTTCTTAAGCCACAATTGAAGGGTACTTATTTTGTTTTCAGGATTGTTGTTGTATATCACAAAAAAAAAATACCGCTAAGAATATTGTGGCATAGATGTGCCCTTTCTTTCTTTGATTTCCCTGGTTACATTCTCTTTAGTAACCAGGGAAGGTAGAGAAAAATCGATTCATCCCTTCACTTTTTTCCCCAAGTGGATTAAAATAAAAGGTGAGTTCAAATGTCCTTGGGCAAATTGATGGCATTTTGGTTTGACACAAGATGTTTTCCTGTCAGCTGCTAGTCACCATGTCTCCATAGGGGTTCGACAGCATAGCTGACAAGTCAAGAGACCTCTCAGGAGACATGTACATGGGTCAAAGGTTGACAGCATCTCTAGGTGAGAGGAAGACTGAGGGCAAATCAAGGTCTCAAAATCATATAAAATATTGGGTAGAAGAAAGATAGAGGAAAGGGTCAGAGAGTTGCATTTTTTTGTAAGGGAAAAATAATAAATGGATAAATGGTGGTTTTTTTTTTTAACTATAGACATATTTGATCCTTCCATTCTCCTCTCACCCTTCAAAATCAACAAACCAAACCAACAGACCTTCTTGAATCAATATATCTTAGGCAAAAAACCCTATGATTTACATAGGCTTCATGAAATAATAATAAAATGCATTATTAAATTCATTAAAGGGAGTATAGGAAAAATGTTATGATAAAGCAACTCCTAGTAGTCATTTAATCTATCTGACAATGATCTTCCCCCTGAAGAGGCATTACGGACCACTCTCAGTTATCAAAAGGAGTTTCTTTACGTAAAGAAGACAGACCTTCTCTGAGTTCACTGGTACTTTGCAGATAGCCTCTTGAATAATAAAAATAAAAAAGCAGAACAATCAGGTCCACTATCATTAAAAGCCTTTTAAAACCCAATTCTTAAATACTGTGGTCCGCAACCAGAGAAAATGTGAGTTAGAAGAACATTTCAGTGCAAATTTCTTTTATTAATTTTGAGTTTATTGACTTTGGTCAAGACTGGTATTCCTTTTTCTCATATCTTTTTACTCTGTCCCAATCTGAGAGGTGATGCTATCTCAACAATTTGGCAATATATGCAAGGATTGTGGTGAGTACCGATGAGACAACATATAAGAAATCTGTTCAAAACTATGAAGAATTAGACAAATGTGAGGAATTATTTGACAGAACCTAGCATTTTGCCTTACATGAAGTAGATATTTAATAAATGTTTATATAATTGAATGAAATCTAATTTATTGAAAACCTATCCCCTTTCACCTATGATGATATATTGCTTAAGAATGTTTTGATGTATGATTATACACGCATAGCCTATATCGGATTGCATGCCATCTTGGGAAGGGGGAGGGAAGGGAGGAGTAAAAATTTGGAGCTCAAAAAATATATAAAAGTGAATATATAAAAGTGAAAATATATATTATAAAAGTGAATATTGAAAATTTAAAAATAAATGAATGAAAGAATAAATAAAAAGCTTTAAAAGAATGTCTTGAATGAATTTTAATTTTCCTAATTAGGAGTCATCCATGAAATGACAGTTACAGGAATCAACATTTGATTCAATTCAATAAAGTAATGATGAAGTGACTTATGTTCCAGACACCCAACTAAACACTGGGAGTATTTTTTTTTCAAGGAATGTCTTTATTCTTGGGGAGTTCTCTTTCTGCTCTGGGGATTAGGCAGCTATGCATATAATTCAGGAAAATTTGAGGAAGGGGAGGGCATTAGAAATTGGGAGATCAGGGAAGGTTTCTCAGAAGAGAAGAAGTCAAGAAGGAAGACAAGGATTCCAAGGGAAGGAAATGAATTCCTGGAATGAGTGGCAGTTTGAGAAAATCCTTAGCCATGTGAAGTGATAGTCAAGTTTGAGAACAGATAATAGAGCAGTTTGGCTGGAATATAATGTGAATGCACTAATGCACTATTAGTGGAGCTGTGAATTGGTCCAACTGTTCTGGAAAATGATGCCTAAGTGCCTAGTAAGAAAAAAAAATCCACTTAATAGTACATACTCTAGAACCTATAGACACCATTACTAGGTATAAACTACAAGGGTATCAAAAACATAGTGGGGGGAGGATGAGGGTAGGGGAGGTTGCATGTGTATAAGACTATTTGTAGTAGCAATGACTTAGAGAAAAGTAGATACCAATCAATAGAGAACTAAATGAAGAAATGACATCACATTCATGTAATAGAACATTACTGTGCTATAAGAAATGATGAATATGAAGAATTGTAGGAAATTTTGGGAGACTTGTACAAACTAATGCAAAGGAAAGTAATAACAGGAGAAAAATAGTATAGTGATCACAATAACTTAAAAGAAAACAATCCTGGAAGATTTCATAACTTTAATAAATGCAGTGACCAAACAACTTCAGAAGACTGATGATAAAGCATACCTCTCATCTCTTATCAGAGACTATACATGAAAAATATGTATGTCACACACACAAATATATATATATATATGTATATATATATATATATACACATATATAATCATATTTTCCATCTCTTAGAGAAGAGATGGGTTATATATGAAGAATGAGGCATATATATTCAGATATGATCACTGTATTGATTAGCTTTGCTTTAACTCTTTGGAGGTTGTTGGTGGGAGAGAAATCATTGGAAAGTGAAAGAGGTTTTTTTTTAATTTTCTTCAAACATCAATAAACAAATAAAACAATAAAGTTTATGAAGGAAAATAATACTAAATTAAACCTTAAAAAAAGAAAAGCAAAGCCAGACTGTCTCCTATCTTCCCTCCCCCACCATGGGCCTTAGTACAACATTACCAGCGAATTGGACCATTACGACAAACTCCTAACAAGTCTTCTGCCTACTGTCTCTCCTATCTAATCCAACTTACACACTGCTGGTACATTAATTTTCAAATTACTGACCAGGTCACCCCTTCACTTCTAACCTTTAAATATCTTCCCATTGCCTACTGATTAAAGTTCTAACTCCTTGCAAGTCCCTCCACAATCTCAAAACACTATACCTTTTGGCAATTTTACTACATGTTAGTTAACACTAATGCAACTACAACTATGACTATTTTGTCTCTCAAATATGCTTTGGGGCCTCAGACCCTCATAATTCTGATCATGTTCTTCTCTATAACAAGGATGTCCCAACTCACTTCTTCTGGTGAATTTCCAATATCAAAACTCAACTCAATTATTTCCTCCTCTATCAAACCTTCCTTCATATCTCCCCTCCATCAGTAGCCAACTTTCCCCTTACCCTTACCTGACATAGTTGGGACATTTATACATCTCTGATGTACTAATGTACCCAGTGGGTAGAGAACTATCTTTGAAGTGTGACATTTTAAAAGTTCAAGAGACACAATTTCTGGGTAATTAATACTTTTATTAATAATGCTAGCATTTTATTAATAAAAGGAATGGTTATTTGGTCATTTCTCTTGGACCAAAGACCACTCATGGTGGTGGGTTCACTGTTTATACGCCCTTAGAAGAGTGGATATTCCCGAGAGGGGCAATCAAGTCTGATTGGTTAATAATTAATTGTAGGTAGACCTATTCTAATCAGGGATTTTGAAGGTGATAGCATGTCATTCTTGGACACAGGAACTACCTCTACACCCCAGACCACCCACAGTCTTGGGTCACCTAGACAGGGGATCTACCTGCACCCAAATTAGGTTGAGTGGAACACAGTGGGCGGGAATTCATTTTAGATTGGAAGTCTGATCTAGTTAAGTGGAGTAGCAATATCCAGAATGAATAGAATGTTAATCCTATTTTCCATCAGTCCTGTCCTTGAGAGACTTCAGAGAAAGGAATAAGACAGGGAGAAAAAAGCTTGGGTCTCCCTAATTTTAATAATTGGCTACTGATATGAGAGAAAAATAATCATTTCTCTCCAAAGCTAGGAAGATGTGAATTCAAGTCCTTGATGCTTAAAATATGGCTGTGTGACATTAAGCATGTCACTTAACCTCTGAATGCTCTAGGCAAATCTCTATGATTATAAATTGTATGAAGTTGCTGACCTGCACTGGCAGAGGGAATTTCTTCCACCAGGAGTTTATTCATACCAGTGAAATCACACATCTAGTTACTATGCATAATGTACTCATTGTGTAATAACTCTAACTGTTTGTGTTTTATTCCCACTGCTAAACTGAAAGCTTCTTTAGGGTAGGGAGTTATCTTATTTTAACTTTGTATCTCTCTCTGTGTCTATTACAAGGCTATATGCCCCATAGGCACTCAGTGAATATTTGTTAAATGAAGGAAAGAATGAAGGATTAAAAGGAAGGAAGCAAGAAAAAAACACAAATACATCAGTAATTGAATATCACTCTAACAGATGTTTCCCACAGCATGGGAGCAAGTCAAAACACCAAAGATAATGAGCATTTCTGTTGTGGTGGTTCTTGTTGTTCTTGTTCTTATTATTGGTTGCAAAAGGGAAAATGCAGTAATGGACCAATCAACTAAACAGATGAATGTGGTCCCCTATGTCGTTCCTCAGAGAACAGAGGGACAGAGGGAAGGGATTTCACCGAAATTGTGAACATCGACATTTAGAATGTATGCAGAAGGTATTCTGGTGAAATGGGAATATCAATCTGGTCATGAAGAATAATAATGAGGCACTGTACATGCAGGATGAAGGAGGACAATCTGAAGGTCTTCAGGATTTTATTTAGAACAAAATGCTTTATTATCAAATCAAAGGAAAAACCAAACCTATTGTTTCTGTGAAATATGTGGCTAAAGAATGACTTCAGAACCACAGCACCACTGTTACTAGGTGATATATTGTTTCATTTTCTTCATACTAAATGTCTGTTTTCCTGTGAGGTATTATGAAAAATGGAAATGCTAACTTTAGGATGAAGAGTGATTTAATTATTAATATGTGACTTTTTAGTTAAACAGTACTTTACACACATTATCTCAATTGAAGCCTTATGAAAATTATTATACTCATTTCACAAATGAAGAAATTGAGATTCAACGGGATTAAATGACTTGCCCATAGTCACATAGTTAGAGGAGAGCTAGAATTTGAACCAAGATCTTCTAACACCAAATTCATTGTACTTTTCACAATAGTATACTGCCTTTTTCTTAATTTAAGTAAGGGCTTTGTTTATAAGGCTATTCTAATTGTGAATTTCATTTAACAAAATTTCCTTTAAGTAGGAGAACCTTTGGGACCCCCTGTACATTAATTGGCCAAGAGTAAATGAAAATGTTTTTGAAATCCCCCGTTATGTTTGATTGTCACATCTTCTAAGACTCATTAAAGACTTAGGTTCTATCAACATTTTTATATGTTGATTTAGTATTTTCCAAAGAGTGATGGAAGTGAGGGAAGTGGAAAGTCTGTCCTGAGGAAGAGAGGAAGAGCCTAAATCAAAATCTGAGCAAGCTTCATTCAAATGTTGGTCCAGGTTGGGAAACTTTACTTTCTCAGAATGTCAAAATCCAAGGAGCTGATATAAGAAACTTTCAGTAGAAGGAGGAGAGATACAATTTTGGAAAGAACTGAATTAAAAAGAGAATATAGTGACTTCTGTTGGACTGACTTCATGTTGAATTCAACCTGTCTCATCAGGTTATTGTCCTTTTATGCAGTCTGTATGCATTCCTGCCTCTAGCACTGAAATGTTATCTAGCTGGGAGGAAGGGCAAGCAAAGCAGAATTTTTTGCTGTTTTTCTGGATTGAGTTTTAGTCAATCAAGTGCCTTTGATTGAGTCTTGCCTTTGATTGAATCAAGAGTCTTTGATTGGAACCAATACATACTATATTGCTTGGAGGGAGAGGAGAGAGTAGAGAGAAAAGCAGAGCTGAGAGAGAAGCAAGCTAGGAGAACTTGCTTGTGGGAAGGTCTAACAGAAAGAATGTCTGTGATATTGGTGCTCCCTCTGTTGATCTGTGTTAATTTCTCAGACAGAAGCCCTGTCTGTTGGTCTGTGGTGATTTCTCAGACAGGAGTACTGCCTGTTAATCATTATGAGTGAGTTGAGCAGAAGAGCAGAGATCCACCTACAGGGCTTAGCTTAAGCCCCTAAAGCAAATTAGGATGATGGCACTGGCAATATGTATAAACAATGTTATAGACCCGTTAAGCTTTCCTTTCCTAGAAACAGAAGCCGCAGGCAGGAGACACTGGAGCCTGCTGTCAGGCAGAAGCAGGAAGAACTTGAAGTGTAATGTGCCATTAGTTGAGACAAGGAGCAGGAGCAGAGAACTGCCTGTGTATGAACCCAGGCAAGAGCTGGGAACAGTTGGCCCATGGAGGAGGAGCTGTGGGGTTTAAAAGTCAGCCTCAAATGAAGATGAGAGAGGACTTTACTTGGACACTGTGTATTGATTCAGGAGATTGTGACTTACTACGACTTAGGGGTGAATGGTGTTTGTATATTCTGCTATTCCTTAAGGATGTTTTGTGCTAGGAGAGACCCTAGCCTGGGACCCCCTCATTGTGTAAACAAGTATTTGGGGGAATGCTACTGAATGCAAGCTATTTCTATACTGAGTGATTATATATACATATACACACATATAATTTCATATATATGTGCATATATATGTATGTTTTGCTTAAGTAAGTTGTTGTGAATGTTATGCTTTAGTTTATTGCTGAATAAGTAGAAAGTTAATTATCCTGTGGATTAGACCCTTGAAATTATTCAGAGCAGCAGTCTTCAGGTGTGTTCTCATCATTGGCATTACATTTGGTCCTCAGATGCTTTCCTGACTAACAAACACTAACACTAATAAGAAATACTAAGGCATTAAGCTTACAAAGCTAGCAACTGAAAGCAAGGCTTACAGTCTGAATTAACAAATCGCTCGCCGTTGCAAAAGAAACAGATGCCTAAAGTTAAACCCAGAAGAGTTAGGAATATGGAAAAAGTTACGGAAAGAAGCGTAAGGGGTTTGTGGTACCCACCAGGATGAAACAGTTACTCCTAGATTCATTGGGAACTGCCCCGACAACTGTAGGAGATATGTTCTTCTAATCTAGAGACATCCTGGAGCTTCAATTTTTTCTGCCAACTACTGCTAGAAGCCTCTTTGGTCCAGTACAGAAGTAAAAGTAGGAAGCAGGGCATATTTTTTCCAATATTGCCTTTCTTCTTAGATACCACAGGTGATGATCACCATAGTTTTCCTCCTCTCAAACTTACTGTCTAGCTCTTGAAGGCCTAAAAGAAAGAATTCTAGGGAGCGCCATTGGATTCCAGGGGAAACTCTCTAGCTGAAATGTGACAAGAAAAGGTCTTTGATTTCTGTGCATAGAACTGGCTTGTACACACAAGTATCGCAGCTTCCCCACAAAGCTTCAGATTAATACACCAGAGAATAGTGGACCTTCAAAGCTATACCGCAATTGACTCCCAACTGTTCTAGTTCTTTCATCTCCATGATTTGTCCCCTGCCACATATTTTGCCTACTGCAATCACATTAACTATTTTTAAAGAACTGCTTTACGTCACATCTAAAACACACAGAAATAGTCACATCTTAGCTTTTATCATCACCTATGATCATGCCACCTCAATGATCTTGAACTCTGAAACTCTCCTATCTAATTGATCATAATAATGCTGTGTCCTTTTATATCCTTCTGGCTCATTCCTCCTAAATCTATTCCATTTGCAAACCATAATATGAAGTCCCTCCTCCCTTCCATGTTCTCCCAACCCATCATCACAGCACTAGCCTCATTTTCTTCCTTTTAGTCTTCATGCTCGTATAGCGAGTAAGAGAACTATACTCAGAGTCAAGAAGACCTCAAATCCTATGTCAGACACTAGCTCTGTGACTTCAGGCAAGTCACTTAACATCTCTCAGCATCAGTTTCCCCATCTGTAAAACAGGGATAATGCCTACCTCCCAGGACTGTTGTGAGAATCAAATAATATGACATATGTACAGCTCTTTGCAAATCTTAATGTGCTATATAAATACTAGTTGTTATTATTGATTTTGTTGTTGTCAATATTGTTATTATAATGTTAATCAGTTCAAATATAAACAGGTCTCTACTGTTGTATTGGGGCAGCTAGGTGGTACAGTGGATAAAGTGCCAGGCCTAGAATCAAGATGATTCATCTTCTTGAGTTCAGATATGGCCTGAGATGCTTACTAGCTATGTGCTAGTCTGGGCAAGTCTCTTCACCCTGTTTTCCTCAGTTTTCTCATCTGTGAAATTGTCTGGAGAAGGAAATGGAAAGCTGCTCCAGTATCTTTGCAAAGGAGACCCCAAATGGGGACATGAAAAGTCGGACATGACTGAAACAACTGAACAATGACTGTGCCCCTTATTTCATTGTCCTGTTGCTACTAATTCCCTGCCATATCCCAAAGCTGGGTTATTCTCACAACCTCATTCACTCCTACTTTCAAGCCTGAACACTTTAAGAGAAGCAATACCATAATCTAAAAAATTACTACTACAAAATAATATTTTTTAATCTCAACTGGGCTCTTACTGCCACACAACAATCTTTTTATTTTCCCTAGATTCATTCCCTACCATAGAGCTCAAATCATAATTTTAATCCTTCTTCTCTTTTTCAAAATTTCAAATCTCATTCCCCTTCTATCTCTTTTAGCAAGAGATCTTATCTCCAATTTTATTGAGAAAAAAATAAGGTCAGGTATTATGAGCTCTTTCTTCTCTTTTTCTTTACAACTCAAAACCCCTCTATATCATCCTTCATTTTATCCTCCTCTGCTTCCATATCTAGGGAAGAAGTAACTCTTCTCCCTATCAAGGTTAAGCATTTTGCTTTTGTTCTTGATTATTTTGATTCTTTCTTAATTCTTTTCTTTCTCATCTCATCTTACAGCTTAGTTCACCCTTTAATTCACCTCCTCTTACTTACATTTTCAATCTCTCCTTAACTAGTAGGTCTTTCCTCACTGCCTATAGATATCCTCAGAACTCTAACATCCTTAAAAAAAAAACCTGCTTTCACTTGTCTCTTCATTCCCTATAGGCAAACTCTTTGCCTTTTTGTTGCCTGTAGAATAAATTACAAAACCTGCAGCCTTGGGAGATAGATAGATAGATAGATAGATAGATAGATAAAAATAGATAGTATTAATATACACATACATATATATATATAATGTACATGTATGTATATATATATATTCCTTTGTATTTCCATTTAATACCATCCAGAGATCAATTATATCTAACTTTTCTAAAATTCTATTAAGTTCCTTAACTTCTTTCTTGTTTATCTATTGATTAGATTTATCTAGGTCTGAGAGGGGCCAATTACAGTTGGGCTTTTGTTTCTCCCTGTAATTTAAATTAACTTTTCCCTTAAGTATCATGATGCTATGCTGATCAGTGTCTATAGATTAAGTATTGATGATACTTCATTGTCAATGTGCCTTTAAGCATTATGACGTTTCCTCATGTACCTTTTTTTTTTTTAACCATGTCTGTTTTTTACTGTTTATTTTTCTGGTACTATGACTGCTACCCCTTATTCTTTTCTCTCCCAAAGTAACTTTTTCATCAACATTTATGCCCTGTCAATTTTCAAATGTATTTATCCTTCTGACTCTTTCTGTATTCCTATTTGCAATTTATCATTTCTACTCATCTCTGTTCTTTTTTCATCATAAATGAATACTTAAAAGAATTCTTCTGTTCCCTTAATGGCAAGTTTTCCCCTCCCCCTTATTATACTCAATCTTGGAATATACTTATTCTTTATTGTAAGCTTTTTTCTATTCCAAGATTTTTCTCTTTTTTGTTTTAGTTGCTGCATGCTCTTAGGTGATACTGACTGTGATTCCTTGGTACTTGAATTCTTTCTTTCTGGTTGCTCATAGTAGTTTTTCTTTGACCTGAAAGCTGTGGATTAGGGTTATAAAATTCCCTGATATGATAATTAGGTAGTATTTACTTTCAGTATATTTCAAGAGGTGACCAGCAAATTATATTTTCACTTTTTCCTCTGTTTCCAGTAAATCTGGATAGTTTTCATTTATGATTTCTTGAAATATGGTGTCTAGAATTTTTAGGTGGGAGAAGGTTGTCATGGTTTTGAATGATTCTAATGATTCTTAAGTTATTGCTCCTTGTTTTATCCCCAATATCAATTACATTTTTTTAGTGACTACACTATATTTTCGTCTATTTTTCCAAATGTTTTGAATTTCTCCTAAAATTTTTAATTATCCCATGGAATCACTGAATTCTCTTTTTGATATTTTGATTTTCAGTGGGTTTGTTATACGCACAAAGTGCACTTCAGTTATAGGCTATTTCAGCTCCTAAATTCTATCCTCCATAGCTCTTATTTCACTTGTAATTTTGTTTTTATTTACTTCATTCCTTCTAGCCATTCTTGAATTCTGTTTGCTTTTCTGCAACTTCCACCATTTTTTCCCCTAGCTCTGCTAGGCCTGGAACTACCTCCTTATTTATATAACATGAAAAGAAATTTGGGGACAATGGAGAAAAGCACAAAATATGAAACTTTAGCAAACTATTGCTAATGTCACTTCTCACCCAGATTTCAGTATTTTCTTTGGAACTTCCAGTAGTCTATAACCAGAGCTAATTCTACATGACCTAGAAGTCCCTAGATTAGGATAATTCAATTTATGACCCTACTGATCATTTCAAAGTCAATTCTATCTGATGTATCTTCAGCATCAATAGAATTAGGGATTTTCTCTAGTAGATAGAAAATATATAGACTATATAGTCACAGGTGACATTGTACTTAGGGTCTGGAGCCTGAAACAATTTGTACTGGACATATTCTTTTTTTTCTTTACATTTCTGGCTAACTCCAGAGGTTGAGAGGGTTGAATCTTTATTCTGCTTTAGAGTTCATATGGCCAAACTTCCTTTCTCTTTTCTAGCCATTCCTACTCATCCCAAGATTCACAGATAGTTGTCCCTGATCATTCTTTTTCTATGTTTAACAAAACTGACCTTTTTTCTTCATTGCTGAGCAGCTAGATAGTACATATTGATAAAGTACTGCTCTTGGAACCAAGAAGAGATATTTATGAGCTTAAGTCTGGCCTCAGATAATTACTAGCTGTGTGATCCTGGGCAAGTCACTTAACCCTGTTTGTCTCAGTTCCTCATCTGTAAAATGAGCTGGAGAAGAAAATGGAAAACTGCTTTAGTATTTTTGCCAAGAAAACCTTAAATGGGGTCATGAAGAGTCAGACAAAACTCAAACACAAAATCTTCATTCCTAGGATCACTGACAATTTTAAAATCATGGAACTTTGGAGAAAAGAAAAAATGAGAAGTTTCTGAATTCAAGTTCTCAAGAACAAAATATGAATATTAATATTGATAAAAATAGCTAGCTATGGCATTTAAAGGCTTACAAATCTTTCTCTATATATGCATATGTGTATTTGCATATAAATCAGCAGACATCTTTGTATATTGATGTGCTGTATGAAATCTCATTTGATTCTCTTAACTGTGCTATCAGATAGATGCTGTTATTGTTATCCCCATTTTAAAGAAAAGGAAATTGAGGCTGAGAGTTTAGTGACTTGCCTAGGATCACAATTAAGTAAGTGTCTGAGGTAAAATTTGAATTCAGATCTTTCTGACTCTAAGTCCAACATTCTATCCACTATGTTTACTGAATCAGAATAATTAGATATTACTAATTATGCAAACTAGAAAGAAATGTAGTTAGATGGGGCATAATAGATAAAATATCACAAATTTAGGCCTGGAAGTTACCTCGAAGGTCATTTAGTGCTGTTTCTTCTTTTCAGAGTCAAGTGAGCCAAGGCAGAGAGGGATCAGTGACTTGGCTAAGTCATTATTACAAACATGTTATAAATAATGGAGTCAGGATTTGGACATGGGTCTTTTGATTCCAGATCTGTCATTGTATCCAATACATTTCCACATATAATTTTAATATTTTTCTTGTGAAAATCCTATGAGGTAGGCAACAAGTGGCCAAGGAATGTTTATTAAGAGTTTACTCTGTGCCAGGCACTGTTCTAAGCACCAGGACTATAAAGAAAAACAAAACAAAACAAAACAAAAACCCCAGTACCTGCCCTCGAGGAGTTCATAGTCAAATGGGAGTAGATGATATGCAAACAACTATGTACAAACAAGATACATACAGAATTAGAGATATTCTCAGAGGGGATGCATTGGCAGTGAGAGAGATTATGGAGGGCATCTTATGGAATGCGAGACTTTAGCTGGGACCTGAAAAAAGTCAGGGAAGCCAGAAGGCAGAGATGATGAGAGAGAAAATTCCAGGTGTGAGGACCAGCCAGTAAAAATGCCTCAAATGAGGAGATGCAGTATCGCCTGTGAAGAAGAGAAAGGAGTGCAATATCACTCTTGGACAGTGGTTCTCCATCTTCCTGATGCTGCGACCCTTTAACACTCGTATGTGGGTACATCTGCATGTGGGCAGACCCACCTGGAGACGGATAGAGGAGCCGTGTCTCGGTTCCTAAGACCATCGGAAACATGTGTTTTCTTATGGTCTTAGGCAACCCCCAAAGGAGTTGTGACCCACAGGTTGAGAACCACTGCTCTTGGAGATGACGTGGTGAAGAGTATTTTTGTTGTTGTTGTTGTTGTTGTTCAGCCTTCATTTCTGAAGAGGACAAATGACACCACAGGGTGTTGACTTGTAAATGATTTTAAGTGAAGCAGAGTTAGTTGCACAAAGTTATCAGCCTCACTTTCTCTTCCAGATGCAGTAAAGTGCAATGGTAAGACAAATGTCAAGATGACTGCAGATGGTCATGGATCCTGTGGATGACCTTGGCATCTTCAGTGTCTAACCAAGCTCTAAATACTCCACAGCACCTGCTTTGGTGGCTTTTGTGGCCCTTGGAACAAATTATTCCCATTCATCTATTGCACCAGGGAAAGTCTTCACATGCTTGGTGTAGACATCCCCCTAACTTATGGACAGGTCTGAGACCTGTTAGTTACCCTCAACCTGATCCTTCCTGACAAGATAGTTTTACTGGGGTGACCACTACTACAGCGACAGCTTCTTTGAGCCACAGGTGAGAGTTAGGTGACAGGTTGATTCCAAAGGTAGATGAGCAGCCCTGAAAAGAGCTCTCAGCAGGCTCTCATAACAGAGGTACTAATTCTCCCTAAACACCCCCATATACTCCATGGAAGGGAGAATAGTATAAGATGGGCAATATAGGGAAGGGACAGATTTTGAGGGGCTTTTAAAGCCAAACAGAAGATTATATATTCAATCCTGGAGGCAATAAGGATCTAGTGGAGTTTATTGAATGTGTGCATGTGTGTGCGTGTGTGTGTGTGTGTGTGTGTGTGTGTGAGAGAGAGAGAGAGAGACAGAGAGACAGAGACAGAGACAGAGACAGAGAGACAGAGAGGGACAGAGAGGGATAGACAAAAGGAGACACAGGAGCAGAGGTAGAGAAACAGAGACAGACAGAGAGATAATCAGAAAAGCAGTCTGAGAAGATCAGTTTGATAGGTGAATGGAGGATGGAGAGGAATAGGAAGATACTTGAGGCAAATATAAACATGATTTGTAATTATTGTCAAAACTGTCATGATTAAGATTTTATATAATCATAGATTTGTAGTTTGATGAGACTTTCAAGTCCATCATCTAATCCTTTCATTTTACTCAAGGCTTCCATTTAGTCTAGAGAGATGAAGCAACTTGCTTGAGTTTCCACAGGTGGTAGTGTCAGAGGCAGGATTTGAATCTGGGCTCTCTGATGCACAATCCAGTTCTCTTTCTGTTTTGTCGCACTGCCTCTCTCCCACTAAGGGATTCCAAGTGGCGAGAAGGTGATTCTTTTTTTTTTTTGATGACAAAATTTGTGTGTTACTTCTTTTTTTTTTTAAATTTTATTTTAGTTTGCATCATTCATTTCCACAAGATTTTGAGTTACATATTTTCTCCCCATTTTTCCCCTACCCACCACCCCAAAACAGCCATCTCAGTGTATCCCCCCTCCCCCAGTCTATTCTTTCCTATGTCTTCCCTCCTCACCCCTATGACTTTTCGGTAGGGCAGGATGGATCTCCCAACCACAGTGCCTGTGTATCTCAAGTTCCAGTTGGATGTAGTCAATAATAATAATAATTGCATATATATAGATGTATATTTATAACGTTTGATTATTTTAGATTCTAGATTCTTTCTCTTCCTCCCTCGTCACCCACCCCCACTGGAAGGACAAGCAATCAAATACAGGTTGAAAATGTGAAATTATGCAGAACCTCTCCATAGTGAGCACACTGTGAGAGTCTAATTACATGTCCCTTCTTCC
>CM053581.1:164588123-164655738 GCA_028627135.1 Pseudochirops cupreus
TGCTTCCAGAAGGGAAAGCTCTGTCCCAAATCGCTGGGGTGCTCCTGGCTGCCGTAGCTCTCAGGAAGGTGCTGGGTCCCTTCCTACTTACTTCCAGCTCACTGGATAATGAAGACTCCAGAACCAAAAGCCCAAGACTGCGATCGGGATCCAGGCCGCTCAACGCAAGAGCACTCGGCCTCTGAACAATCGCTTAGTCCTCCTGCTATCTGCAGGCTGTGGGCACGGAAGCTGCAATGCAGAGGCGGGTGCAAAACCTCTGCCTTTCACTTTCCCACCCTGGAGGCGTTTCAGCCCAACGCTTTTCTCCCCCAATTTCGCAACTTCCACTGACCTAGTTCTGAATGCTGCTCGCAGCTGCCGCTCCTCCGTTCCTCCTGTCCAGCCGCCCCCAGGACACAGCCGCGGCTTCAGGCCAGGCTGGTTTCGGTTCGCAGTGCTGATATGGTTCCTCATAGCCAAGCTGACTTTAGTGGAAGATATATTTGTGTGCATTTTGGAATTCTAGGATTAGTTTAGAGTCATATTTTATGGGTATTTTGGGGTGGCTATGTGAGAGCTGAGATATGTTGCTACTGCTACGCTGCCATCTTGGCTCCGCCCCCTCAGGTGATTCTTTATTTACAAACACTATGCCACTGGAATGAGAGAGGCAGTGTGGTACAGCAGACAGAGCATGGACTCTGAAATCAGAGGACCTGTTTTCAAATTCTACCTCTGATACTTACTACCTATGTGACCTTCAGTGAATCACTTAACTCTCCTGGGATGTAGCTTCCTTATGGAAGGATTGGATTAGATGACCTCTGAAGTCTCTCCAAAGAACAGAGTCTAAGGAAATGTAAAAGGCATGGTGAGTGTTACCATGGGAGCGGAGGAGGGGGGAGAAGTAAGCAGGGTGGGTGGAAAGGGGAACTTTCTATGGCCTGAGGACCAGCATAGCTAAATTCAGTGCATCATCTAAAGACAGGCCACCAAACAGTGATATCTTCCTCCCATAGCAATCAACAAAACAATCTGTTAAAATGGGGAACACTGTGTGCTTTTGCCATGTACTCTACATAAATAATGTCATTTAATCCTCATTTTAAAGATGAAAAAAACTGAAGCATGGAAAAGTTAAATTACTTGAGCATGATCTCAGAGGTGATAAGATCTGGAGGTGGCTGTGATTCACATCCTTAGAGAGAGGACCTACACAGATAAAATCATGGATCCTCATAGTAGCGGAGTATTATCATCATTTGTCTTTGTATATCCTCCAGAATTGATTAATAATGATGCCAGGTTGATTATCAATGGTTTCCCTCAAGCCCTGGGGCTAATTTAGTTTTATAATTCCTTAACATTTCAACTCAAGTTGATGCTGCAGTCATGTGGTTAATACGACAGCAATTAAGCATAAGTGCATGTAAAGTATTGTACAATTGTACAATCTTACTAAGCTAACAAACTGTGACATATATTTCCACATGAATGGTTGAATTCCTGTCCTTTTGTTTAAGTATGCAGAGGATGGAGCTGAATGTGAGGGAAATTTGATAGAGTCAGGCTTGCTGGAAATTCATACCACCCCTGAACTTCCCATATGGGAAATACCATTTACCCCTGTAACTGCTTCCTTGGATTGTCTGGTTTTCCCCCAAACCTTCATTTTAAGAAAAATTCAGGCCATCATATCTTCATTGCTGGCTGTTCCTCTGACTCACCAGAGTTTCTCTCCCATGCTGCCATGAAGTGCTTTCTCATGAGCCAGGTGCAAGGATGGTGCCCCCACCTTCCTCTTTCCCCTAAAAGTATTTCAGTACCCTTTTCAGTCTTCCCCATGAAAATGTAAGTTCCACACATTCAAGGACTATTTTGATTTCTTTCCTTCTGCTTGTATTTCTATTATTTTAATCAATGCTTATTGACTATATAGTACTCGAGGGTAACCGGAGTCAAAATGACTTGCTGGAAGTCATACTAAAAACCAAAATTTGGATCCAAGTTTTCTTATTCCTTCTCTGGTATTCCTTCTACTTTAACATACACAAGGGCAACTTCAGAGTCCTTTCCATTTCACAGGATATAAGGCAAGTGCAAAACTAGCACACAAATTGAAATGTCGTAAGTGACTGAGAGAATTACACATGGGTCCAGACTAGGGCAAATAATGAATCCTTCTTCAGTGTTCTAATTATTCGAATACAAGCTTCATATTTCCATTGGACTGGAACCTATTCTCATATTTTATATATAATAATAACTTTAAATGGTGTAAATTCAAATAGTATGTTCACTTCATGGATTTGCTTGTTATTTGCACAAATCAACACTAAGCTATACTGGGGTAAGAGGTTGGGCTTTATACAACTGGGCAGCTTGAACTATAAACAAATAAGCCTGGAGTAGAAGAAGATTGAGTTTTGTTTCATTTGTTTTTTCCTGGACCCCACTATTTGCAGATTGTTTACTTGATTTCTTGTTCTGGAGACCATGGAAAGATCGTTGAATTTTATATCTTTTTTGTGTCTTTCCTGCAAATTTTGATTTTAAAGCTCGATTATTAAAACAGCTTTTAATTAGAATGCCGATGCATTTTAAATTTTAACAAATGATAAAACTTCAATCTTCTAGACTAAGCCAAATTTAGGAAAATTTTGGTTTGTTTTTGTTTTCATAATGGCCTCCTGGTTAAAATAATTTTTAATGGAGACACATGAAGAAAGATCTATCTGCATCCAGAGAAGGAACTGGTAAATAGATGTGTAGAAATATGTATATGTGTGTACATTCATTTATATGAATATATGTGTGTATACACATGCACACACACACACACATGCACTTATTTGTGTCTAATGGTAGCCATTTCTAGGGTGGGGAGGTGGGGAAAAAAGGGGGAAAAAAGACAGATAATAATTTTATTATATATTTAAATGGAATAGCAATTTGTACATAATAGATCTGCAGTTTCATGTGTAATCATCTTTTTTTATTATATTATTTATATTTATTATATATTTTGTTATATTATGTTATGGAAATGCTTCTTTTATTTCATAAATTAAAAATAAAATTTAAAAAAAGAGAAAATGTGTTGAAAAAGAATAAAAATCCTGTGTATTGGGCTTGTTAGGAACAGATAATTTTCCAAATGTTCAAGGCCTTCTTTAGATTGTATGGAGAACCTTTGAAATAGGATGTTCCTACTGATGCAGTGATATTGGCACATTTATAGTATAGGAAAGCAGAAATGCAGGAAGCATTATTTTTGCTTCTGCTCATTTCTGTGGAAAAGCTGGATGTGCAAAGCAAAAAGAAAAGAATATTGTCTTTAAGGATTAAGCAATTTGAATTTAAAAAGAAAAAAAAATTGCACTGATATCAGAGGACCACCTAATATAGGAAGGGATTGAGCACAGGAGGAAAGGTGGATATGGAGGTTTTTCTAGGGGATTATTTGAAACATATAGAAGTGAAGGCTACAAATGGGATGATAGGGATCATTGTGACTGGGAATCAGAATAAGTAGTTAAAAAGAAAGACCCAAGCTTATCCTTTAACTATCACTTACATTTCACCCTTCACCACTCCTTTTCCCGGAAGTGTCCTCTAATACCAGGGAGTTGGAGTTGGGTTTTTAACAGTAAGTAAACTGAGTAGTTACTGAAGACATTTAAATAAGGAGTCAATGAAACTTTAGAGAAAGGACTCATGAGAAGGGGGTCTATTTAATGGGGTGATTTAGTGTATTGGTCAGTTTTACAACCTAGAAAGTTTAAAAAAATGCTTTGTTCTTCCAAAAGCAGTTGTATGAAATGAAGAACCCAGTTGAGGATTCCCATTTGTCCCTCTTGAGGTAGATGAAGTGGGAAACTCAACCCACTTGTCCATTTAAGGATGAATTCTTTCTATAGCCAGCTCTGGAATGTCATATTGAGAGACGTTAAATTTTTTAGAGAGGTAAGGTTGAAATTGGGACTTTAATATCCTCTCCTAACAAATTCCCACCAACCTTATTTGGATGGAATTAGATCATTCCTTTTGAATGGAGCCACCCTTGAAAGTCATCAGCCATTATCTATGGGTCTTAATCATTAGACAACTATGGCCTAGTGAAATTTGAGGGGGCAGTCAGTCTCAGAAGCTATTAGGGAAAACAGGGATATATTCTCACCCAGATACCTAGAGGATGACATGAGGAGGCATTATTCCAATAGTATGGTAGTAAATAGTTAACAACAGGGTCTCCAGAGGAGAAAGTATACACGTTACACCTTTAAAATTTAATCTGCATAATTGACATTTTCTCCATAACTTTCTTTTTTTTTTTGCACTTTTTTTTTGTTTTTTTTTGGAGGGCAATTGGGGTTAAGTGACTTGCCCAAGGTCACACGGCTAGGTTTTGTGTTAAGTGTCTGAGGCTGGATTTGAGCTCAGGTCCTCCTGACTCCAGGGCCAGTGCTCTATTCAGTGTGCCACCTAGCTGCCCCTCTCCATAACTTTCTTAAATCTAGACAATCAACAAAATAATAAATCAACTCTCACTGATTTTAGCACTTGTCAATTTGTTTGAGGTATGAATGCTCACACTGAAAATTTAACAATGAGCTCTCACAAACCAATCTGAACTGGTTCTAGCATGCTATCCACTTCCATTATTATGTGGGCAATGAGCTATGATATTCTCTGCTGTAAGGAACTTTGAAAATAGCATGCAAAACATGAGGCAGATAAAAAGATTGCTCATCAGCATATAAAAAACTTTTGGTAAAACAGTATTTGGAAATTCAGTACTAGATTAGTAAATGTCATGTCACCCCACCAAAATTTAGGACATCCCTGAAGCCTCCATCCTACTTGGTCAGCTCTTACATTGCACCTAGTTATTACAGGGCATACAAGTCTTTGTATCTAAATTTGATGGACTCTTCTAATGAGTTGGGGGACAAGGTTTCCCTGGAACTCAGGCTAGGAACACTAGGACTCATATATCCTAGGTATTGTAGCTTGAAAAGTGAAGGGCATCAAATATATAAAAGACTGTTAAATAGTGACAGTCAGATATTATGCCAGTGGACCCTCAATGACCTCAGAGAAGTACTTTAATTTCCATTGATAGTTTTAGGGGGCAAAGAACAAGATAGGGATCACCACATTGCCCAGGTGAATATGAGGAGAAGAATATATGTTTGACTCTAATGTATGGTGGCTGATCAAGGAGAGTGTATTATGGGAATTAATATTCTTGGAAGTCAGTATCAGTTCCAGTGCTCAAAGTAGCTTCTATGCCAGTTATTTTAGGTGAGCTAAATGATAGCCCTTGAACTTTCCTGAACCGTGTGTGTGTGTGTGTGTGTGTGTGTGTGTGTGTGTGTGTGTGTGAGAAAGGTATTTCTTCCCTAGTAATGAAGATGAAGGAAGCTGGAGTACTTGATTATACAAATTCCCCTTATAATTACCCCTATGTAACCAGTAAAGAAAGCAGATGATACCCAATGATTAACAACACATTATTCAGAGTTATTTAAAGTTGCTATGCTGATTCTTACAAATTTTTAGCTTGTCTGCATGGTAGATCAGATAGTCTAAGACCCACTCGAGTGATATGGGCTAACTGATCATGCCAATGCTTTATTCTTCATCCTTGTGGCTGAGACCAGCCAGAAGCAATTTGCTTTCACTTTAGAAGTTCCAAATACTATCATCATCTTTCCTTAAGGCTATTTTAACTTTCCTCCATAATTCCATGATTTGATAGGCAAAGAAATGAATGAGGTAGCACTTCTAAAGGGCATTGTGTGTACCATTATGCAGACCAAATAATGGTGAGTGGGCCAAAAGTGACAGAAGCCTTAGAACAGATGGGGGCTCAATGGTTGAGAGATTAACCAAAAGAAAATTTGGAGTCTAACCGATTGAGCTAAGTTTTTAGGGATATATTGGATGAAGAAAATCTAGATGTAAATTGTAATAAGTAATTGGTTTTTTATTCTCCCACAGACTAAGAAGGAAGCTCAGCAGTTTATTACACTGTTTGGGTTGGGGAAACTCATATTTCACATCTGTACATTTTAATGACTCCTATTTATTTAGTACTCAGCCTCTTTTGAGTAGTATCTAGAATAGACAGCTTTAAAAAAAAATCTAAGGTAGGTTTTCCAACACTCTTACTACTTGGGCTCTTTTGATCTTATAGGGCAGGAGTTTCTAGAAATTTCTGTTCATAAAGACTAAACCATCTGGAGACTTTTGAAGGCACCAGTACGTGGTCAGATCAAGTGACCATTAGACTTCTAGAATTGTAAACTACCTGAAATGGCCACCCATTTTATTATATTTAAGAAAAAATGCTTTCATGTTATTGAACCATGTTTGATACTGACTAGATAATACAAAATAATGTTATTTTCTAGATTTGCCTTTTATGAGTTAGGTAATGCGAGATGGTTTCTCTGACAAAATAGTTAGGTCAATGAGGAATCCATTGTTAAATGGAAATGGTAATTTGATATCATGCTTGCCTTATAACCCCTTAGTTTTTAGTGCTCTCTATGAACAGATTAGGATGATGCCAGTGGCTAAGAATTTCAGTCCCAGCACCAAGGCTTTACCTCTATCAAGAACCTAGGATCTAACTCCTAAAGAATTTTTTATTGCTTACTTTATTGACAATTCTGTCCATTATAAGAAAGGTACACAACACTGGACTTCAGCTGCTATTAACTAACAACTGGAAACTCTGTAAGGAGTCTTGCTAAGGCTCCCAGGCGGTGGGGGTATGAGCTTGGATGAGAGCCTTAGCAGATAAAATTTATGTTTATACTGTTTCCTGTCTGGTAGCTATTGGTTAAGGGTTTGAGACCCCTCAGTTACCCTCAACCTGGTTTATAGCCTATTTGACAAAATGGTTTACTGGGGTGTGGCTGCTTCACATGCTACAGCTTCTTGGAGCCGCAGGTGAGAGTGCAGTGAATCAGGTAGACACCAAACATGGAAAGCAACCCTGAAAAGGGCTCTGTAGCCCTCACATGAAAGGTATTAGTATTCCCCGAACATATCCTGTGCCTTAATGCATGGCATACCTGTCTACCAGAGCTATAAATGGAATACCTTGAATTGGAGGCAGGGGAAGGAAAGCTGTCTGAGATTTTTTGGTTTCTATTTTTTAGTGTATTTTCCCCAAATTCCACCTATAGTTCACCACCTTGAGTTCTAATCTGGTAACTGCAGAAGGGAAGCTTCATTATCTATCAATTTTATTCTTCGATAGTGTGGATTTAATGCTAAATTATTAATGTACTTTCGATTGGGTTTTATAGTTCACAAGTGCCTGCTTCACTGAAAAAAAGAAAA
Organism: Pseudochirops cupreus; assembly: GCA_028627135.1. NCBI lineage: Eukaryota > Metazoa > Chordata > Mammalia > Diprotodontia > Pseudocheiridae > Pseudochirops > Pseudochirops cupreus. The sequence goes on from CM053581.1 coordinate 164,595,465, forward strand.
AGACTTTGAATCTGCTTGGCTAAACTAAATTTAGAGTTAGCCCACAATAAGTACAAAGTGATATGAAAAAATTGAGGGGTGGATGGCTTGTATCTTAGAGGTCTAGGAGAGGGAGTTCAAGGAAAGATTTCTACAGGAAATGTATGGCATTTTAAGCTAGGCCTTGGAAGGGGACCACAATTGGCTGGGCACAGGTCTATAGCCTCTGCTGCTGGGCACTCTGAAGCTAATGGATAAATGGAACTCAGGAGTTCTGAGCTTCTAAAGCAAATTGGCTTATCCCCACAAAGTCTAGAACTAATATGGCAAGAGATCAAGAATAGAAGGCCACCAGGATGCCTGCAGGGTAGCAAATCAGCCCTTGTCAGGAACACTGATAAATTCATAAACATTTGTTAAGCACCTATTATATGATAGGCACTAAAATTAAAATGCTTGGTTAAAAATAGAGCAAGTAAAAGCTTTCCTGCTAATCAGTACTCAGATGGGGACTCCGAGTGGCTATTGTCCTTCTAGACTGGGTAAAATAGAGAGACCCAGTCTCAAAAAAAAAGAAAGGAAAGGAAAGGAGAAAGAAAAGGCAAGGCGAAAGGCGAGGCGAGGCAAGGCAAAAAGATAGAAACAATGGGCATAATTTTGAAATTGTTAATGATACCCGTATTCTAATCATTTTGCCCTATTAATATAAAACTACACTCATGATCTTCTACCTTCCAGTTTTGAAGGGCAACATGGTACAATGAAAAGTATATTAGATATTTAAAGACCCCAGGACTCAAAAGATTAAATGACTGTTCTTGATTTTGGAGGACTTATGGTGAAATATATCTCCTCTCTCTCAGCTGAGAAGTCATAAGTGCTGAATGAGACACACATTTTCACAAATGATCAATATGTTACATTGTTTTACTTATACATAATTCTTTATTTCAAAGGAGGGTTCAGATTGAGAGGGGGTAGACTTGGGGTCATTGGGAAGTGCCATTGCTATAATGTGGTATAACAGAAAATATGGTAGACCCTTGGCATCACAGGATCTAGCTTCTTGTTCTTGCTGTGCCGCTTACTACCCACATGGTTTTAGCAAAGTCAATTAACTTCTTTCAGCTTTGGTTTTCTCACTTATAAAATAAGTGATATATCTAGATGGCTTCTATAGCTACAATCTTTTCTGTTTGGCCTGTGAAAAAATAAGTGAATGACTTCTTTTTAAAGCACCTATTTCATTTTTAAAGAAAGAGTGTTGGACTTGGGCTTGTGTATAGACTCTGATGCTTAGTTTTTGTGTGGACATGAACAAATCATTTAAAATCTCTGGGCCTCAGTTTCCTAAACTTCTAAGAAAATGGAGATAATAATGCTTAAGCTATTTACCCCATAGGGCATATTGAGTGGAAATGTCAAAGTGCTAACAAAGTGAATTATTATTATTATTATTAATGTACCAACCATGGTGAAAATCATTCAGATTCACTGGAAGTCAGTTTTTAGGTTCCATACTTTGTTTCTTTCTCAAGTTCATTTTTAAGTAGGTTGATAAGAACTATCAGTCTGAAGGTAGGATTGTGCTTTTCACTGAAGATTATATTTCTGGAAAAAAGGTGAAATGTGTTTACTAAGTTGGAAAGCTATGAGTTTAAAAACATATATGCATTATGTCTCTGTCTTTTTTGTAAAATAAATGGAATTTAAAAGTAATCTTAGTTAATTTCTATGAGTAAGGATGCCAAAATCTTTCCTCTGGCTTCTGAGATGAAGACTAGCACCAGTGACTTCTAACTATGATGTCCCCGGTATTTCATGAACTAATTGTCCCTCTCCCCCAAACCTGAATCAATTCTGTGTTTTCTTCAAAGGGAGAATATTTTTATTTTATTTTTAAACGAAAGGTTGTATTCCTTCTGCCTAAAAGTGACAGGATGTGTTAATTATGCAGATGACAATCACCAGTAAATCAACATGCAAAACAGCCAGAGAAAAGCCTTTACATGATGACAAGAAGAGCAAATGGTGGGACTAAGAAGCTCAAAAATTCAACCTGCATTGCCTGACTTCTTTCTGCTAATTTCCCAGGATTGCTGGGGGGGTGGGGGTGGGGTGAGGGGGGGGGAGAGGAGCCATGCCATACATTAGCCTCTGTTATTAATGCTAAGCTAGAAACATGAAACATATGAGGAATCTATGCATTCTCCTTTCATGGAAAATGCCCTCCAAAAGGAAAACATTTTACAATGATCTTTCTGCAGAGAGCCAAGGTCCAGCAGAAATTCTTTATGTTTTTCTTGGACTCCAGCAGCATGCAACATTTCTTCCTTCACAGGAATCCATTTTTCTTTGAAAAAGATCACATGCTAATGGGAACCATGTGGGTGGTAGGGAGGGGATGGTGATGGGGAGAGGCATAGGGGAAAAAAACCAAGAGAGGAAGGGAGGGAGACAGGATTGACAGAAAGATAAAGATGAAGGGAGAAGAAGAAACAGAAAAGCAAGGGGAAGGGGAGAGAAAGAGGAAGACAAGAGGCAGGACAAGGGATAATGAAGAAAGGTAGGAAAAAGGAAGAGAGGAGGGAGAAATGCAAAAGGGAGAGGAGACAGAGAAAGGAAGAGAAGCAGAAAGAAAGAGGAGGAAGAGAGAGGCAGAGATGGAGAGACAGGAGGAGAAATAGGGGGAAGGGAGAAGGAAAAGTGAGAGGTGGGGAAAAGGGGGAAAGGAGTGGCAGGAAAAGGACTAACTCCAGATAAGAGATCAGGTGAGGAAAGAAACAGAGAGATGGGAAAGAAGTAGACACACAGAGGAAGGGTTGGAGGGGACAAGGAAGGGGGAGAATGGAGAGAGAGAGAGAAAGAGAGAGAGAGAAGGACAGAGGGATCGAGTGATGGAGGGAAAGAAGGATGGAGGGAGGGAGAAGGAGAAAGGGGCTAGTTCATCCTTTATTTATTCATCTATTTCTGTAGAATTCTAGGGTGAGTGAATTGGAATATTTTGCAGTGGGACAAAAGAAATAGCAAATTTGGACAAAAGGTATATGTTTCATTGATCTCAGATACAGAAAATTAGACAAAGTTGGGCTTTTGATTTAAAAATAAAATATGTAAATGCATTTTAGAGTAAAAGAACCTCCTTTTGAACGCACAATCTGGCAGGGACTACAAATATGAGTGTACAGCTTCCTTTTCATGTGTTACTTTGTAGAGCACAAAAGGTAAAAAGAAAGGGAGGGGGAACTAAATACCATCTAAATCACAACAGACCACATGGAAACCCTACCATTTTTGACAGATCACACTTTTTTTTTTTTGCATGGATTCTTGTTGTCAATCAAATGCATCCATGAAATTAGCCTGAGTCACAGCAGGTTTCTCTAACAAACAGTCACCAGTCACACAATTTTATGATTACATATCAAAGACCTACATGATGCCAACCAATCTGTCAGCATTTCAATGAGGCAGGTTTTCTTTTCTTTTTTTTTTTTTAACTAGGATCAGAGTAAATGTGGTTAATGCAATCATCTTATAAATTGGGATGTGAAAGAAGTGTAATGTCTTTATCCTACCCATCACTGGCTATGTGTGATCTTATGGAGCCTTTTAGACTGAAGCAAGGTGGAGTCAGGAGCTTTCCTGACCTATGAAAAGGCTGCTTTCATTTTGAATGTATAAAGCAGAAGCATCACACTTTATCTTTCTGCCAATGTACAGGGCTAGTTTGGCCAAGCTGTAAAAAAGATAATGATATAGACCCAGAATCTGAATAACTAAGTTGACATGGTCACTTGCCAGCTATGTGATTTTAAGCAAATCATTTTCCTTCCTTTGACCTCAGTCCCTTCCTGACCCAAAGTTGTGTGTGGAATTAAATGATCTTTAGGGGCCCTTCCAAATCTAATATACTGTCAGACTGAGTCCTCAGGTCCACATTTCCTAGCTATGTAGTCAATTAACAATCTCATCCTTAGTCTACTCATCTGTAAAATGGGGATAATAGTGCTTCAGCTATCTAATATTTCACAGGACTGTTGTGAGGAAAATCATTTGTACATCTTAAAGCACTATTTGAATGTGAACTAAAATAACCAATAGTTTTGTTTTGTTTTGTTTTTATTCTGGGCTCTTCATCCCACTACCTACATCATCCTCTTAAGCACTAAATATTTTCCCCAACCTCCTTCTCAAATCTGCTTTTAGATTCTTCATTCATCCTAAGGTGTAAATGACTAGATTAATTATCTTGCTAAGAGAGATAACCTTATAGTTGGGAGAAAAAGGCCTTAAGCAAAACAGAATGAAGCTTGTGGGTCAACCAATTGTGTAGAGAGGATCTACAAAAAGAGGTTTTAAGACTTTCCCAGCTTCCAAAAATCCCATCATCTGTTCTTCTAAGCCTGCAGGGACCGGTGTTGTTTAGAGTCACTGAGTTTGCATCCTATAGCCTAATCAACATCAGGTCAGGGATGCCTGAGAAGTTACACTTTGAGTTACAGAGAACTCTAGTTTGAATTAGAACTTCATTATAGTATTGGTTCATACTATCTGAGTGAAATGCGAACCATCTATCCCATCTCATTGTTCAACCCTATAGGGACTATAGGACTGTTTAAACCCACTAAACCCACAGCGTTGGGCTCTTGTAGAAAAGAAGCTACAATTTTGCTATAAATTAGGGCCTTTGCAAAGGCAACCTAAATGTGTAGTAGTTTTCGCACATCTTCCATATAGGGTGGGGGTAGGTGTCTTTGGATAATACAATTTCAAAAAATTCATAGATTTTAGGGAGGTGATGGTATAATAGACAGAATATTAGACTCAGAGCTAGAAGATCTGGGCTCAATGATGGCTTTGTCACTCATTTACTATGTGAATTTAGGCACATTAATTCATTTCTCCAGGCTTCAGTTTCCTCATTTGTTGAGACTGAGATTGTACTAGATGATCTCTAAGGACACTAAACTCTGTTGACCTTCCTCTTTCTCTAGACACTCTCTCCTCTTTGTGCTTTATAATACTTCTCTCTCTTGGTTCTCCTCTCTGACTAACCCTCTGTCCTCTTTAATCTTCATCCCTGTCAAATCTCCCCAACTGTGGGTATACCCCAGGGCTTAGCCCTAGGCCCTCTTCTTTGCTTTCTCTTTATTCTTTCTGTGGGTCTATCATCTGATCTATGGGTTTAATTATATGTATGCAGATGACTCCCTATTAATCTTAATTAATTAATCCTTATTAATTAATTCTATTAATCTAAAACTAGTCTCCCCGCCAGCTTCAATCCTGCATTAACAAGTTCTTATTGGATATTTCAAACTAGATGCCCTAAATGCAACACAAACTCAACATACATTAAAATAGAACTGAGGGTCTTTACCTTCAATTCTCTCCCTCTTCTGAACATTATTATCATTGAGGTTACTACAATCCTTCCAATTAGCCAGGTTCACAATCTTGGCATCCTTCTCTGCTCCTCACTTTCCCACATCCGATGTATCTAATCATTTGCCAAATTTTATGCTTTATACCTCTAAATATCTCTAATATCCATCACTTTCTCTCTACTCACACAGGCACTACCCTAGTTTAGGCCCTCATTAAATTTCACACAGGAGCTTAGGCTCCCTGGCTCAAGTATTGTTCTGTTCTGTATCCACCATTTTGAATTCTGTCACTGACTTTATATTGGTTTTCCCCCATGATTAGAATTTTTACCTCAACGTTTTTCTTGTTGTCTGTAATATTTTATCCTTGAGCTTGAGGTTTTAGAATTTGACTATAATATTTCCATATATTTTCTTCCTATGATCTCTTTCAGGTGGTGATTGGTGAATTATTTTTGTTTCTACTTTCACCTCCTGTTAATTCTTTAGGACAGTTTTAAAAATTATTTCTTGTATTATTGCATCAATATTTTTTTTTAAATCATAACTTTCAGGTAGTCTGATTATTTTTCTTTTTTTCTCTTGTTGATTTGTCCTCCAGATCAGTTGTTTTTCTTATGAGATGTTTCACATTTTCTTCTATTATTTCATTCTTCATTCTTTGTTTTATTATTTCTTTATCTCTTATAACTTCATTGGCTTTCCCCCCTTGCCCAATTCTGATTTTCAAGGAGTCATTTTCTTATGTAAGATTCTGGATCTCCTTTTCTAATTGGTTGACTTTCTTTTCATCATCTTCTTGTTTTTCTCAGATCATTCTTCTTATTTTTTAAAAAACTTTTTCCTCCATATCTCTCATGTGATTTTTAAAGTCTTTTTAAAATTCTTCTATGAATTCTTTTTTGGCAAGTGACCATTTGACATTACTTTTGGGGGCCAGAAGAGGGTTTCTTTGCTTCAGTGTCCTCCTTTGAAGATGAACCCCAGTCTTCTATATTCCCATAGTAATTCTCGGAGGTTGGATTCTTTTTCCTTTGCTTTTGCATTAAAAAAATCAAAATAGCTTAGTTTTTGTAATCACCTCTAGTCCTGAGGTATGGAGGTGGGGGTGATGCCTTTAACCTCAGATCCTCCTTAAGTTCTCCCCTCTGGCCTGAAACCTAAATTGAGACCTCCAGCCTTAGTGCCCACGGTCAGTAGTGTCCCTGCCATACTGCTTTGGCAATCACCTGACATTTGCTGGTTCCTACCCTGCATCACTGCAGCATAGCTGGTCTGGCACTCCTTGTCTGCAGAAGTTCCCTTGATCTTCCCCAACTCAGATGCCCAACTCCCCTCACTGTCCCAGGGGTAAAAATTCCTGTGGCTGGGGCTGAGGCAGCCTCCCAGTTGGCTAACCCCAAGGCTTATCCTTGTTGTTTAAGCAGATCTAGAACCTAACCTAAAGGTGTTTCCTCTTCACAGGGACCAAACCTCATCCTGGGATTTTTCTTCAGATCTCTGATTCTCCCAGAAGGACTCCTGTTCTACTGCAGAGCTATTTCATCTCTTTTGTGGAGGAAAATCTTGAGAGCTTGGAATTTTCTTGCCTATTCAATTACCTTCCCAGAATCTTCTCATTAAGTGACTGTTTAAAGATCATCCAAGTAATATACTTAGCATTTGAATCTAAATTCTTTAATTCTCAACCCAAAGGTTTTGGTGATACCATGGTGCTTCTCTCTTATATGTGTGCATTTGATTTTTTAACCCAGTTGAAGAACTTTATATTCATTAATTTTTATTTTAAAAATTATTTTAAATTTTAATTATTTAATTTTAATGGAATTTAATAATTAAAATATTTTAAAATTTTAATTCTAAAGTCAATCTTTTCTTCCACCCCTCCTCAACCCACTGAGAGGATGGGAAATATTATGCTCATTATACATACGAAGTAATATGAAAATATTTCCACATTAGCTATATTGCCAAAAAATAGCAAGAAAAATAAAGTGAAAAAATACGCTTCAATCTATATTCAGAGATCATAAGTTCTCTATCTGGAAGCCGATACCATTTTTCATCTTGAGTCATTTGGAGTTTTAATTGTTCATTGTATTGCTAAATAGTTTAGAGTTGATTATCATTGCAAAGTTACTATTACTATATGAAATGTTCTCCAAGTTCTGCTTACGTCACTTTGCATGAACTAAGTCATCCCAGGTTTGTTTGTTTTCTGAAATTATCCCCTTCATCATTTCTTATAGCACAAGAACATTCCATCTCAATCATGTACCATAACTTTTTTAGCCATTTCCTAATTGATGGTTATCTCCTCAGTTTCTAATTCTTTGTCACCACACACACACACAAAAAGCTGTTATAACTATTTCTTTAATATATGGGTCCTTTTCCTTTTTCTTTGAGGTACAGACCTAGGAGCAATATTGCTAGGTATGCACAGTTTTATAGCCCTTTGGACATAGTTTCAAATTTATCTCCAGAATATTTAGACAAGTTCACAACTCTACCAACAGTGTATGAAATATAGATATTTTCCCACATTCCCTCCAGAATGTCCTTTTTGTTTTTCAGTCAATTTTAGTCAATCTGATAGGAATGAAGGGGTACTTCAAAGTTGTTTTAATTTTAATTTCTCTGATAATTAGTAATTTAGAACATTTTTATATGGCTATTGGTAGTTTTGAATACTTCTGAAAACTATCTGTTCATGTCCTTTGATCATTTATCAATTGGACAGTGACTTATTTTTTTTAATATTTTATTTTATTTATTTTAGTTTACATCATTCATTTCCATGAGATTTTGAGATACAAATTTTCTCCCCATCTTTCCCCTACCTCCCCTCAAAACAGTCATCCCTTTGTATGACCCCTCCCCTAATCTAATCTCTCCTATGACCTCCCCATCACTCCTCTGACTTTCTCATAGGGCAGGATGAATCTCCCTTCCACAGTGCCTGTGAATCTTAAGTTCCAGTTGAATGTAGTTAATAATAATAGTAATAATAATTGTATATATATATATATGTGTGTATATATATCTATATATATAGATATATATATATACATATATATATATTTAACATTTGATTATAAAGCTTTAAATTCTAGATCTTTCTCTTATTCCCTCATCAGCCACCCCTACTGGAAGGACAAGCCATCACATACAGGCTGTACATGTGTAATTACACAGAACCTCTCCGCAGTGGGCACATTGTGAGAGACTGATTACATGTCCCTCCTTCCTATCTGTCCCCCCTCCCTGTTCCAATGACTTATTTTTTTTTAATTTTGGTCAGTTTTCTACATATTTGAGAAATGAGACGTATTTCAGAGAAAAGTGATATATAGTTTTCCCCAGTTTGCTGCTTTCCTTCTATATTTGGTTGCATTAGTTTTGTTTGTGCAAAAATTTTTAAATTTACTATAATTAAAATTATCCTTTTTAACTTCCACAAACAACTCTATCTCTGATCATGAACTCTTAATTTATCAATAAATCTGGTAGGCAACTTTTTTCCACGCTCCTCCAATTTGCTTATAATATCACTCTTTATGACCAAATCACATGCCCATTTGATCTTATCTTAGTATACAATGTAAGATGTTGGTCTAGGTCTAGTTTCTTCCTAACTGCTTTACAGTTTTTCCAGCAGTTTTTATCAAATGGTGAGGTCTTGCTCCAATAGCTAATATCTTTGAGTTTATAAAATATTAGATAACTGTACTTACTTCCACATATTGTACAACTATTGATTGATCCACTTACTGTTTCTGGGTGCTAAGAATTCCTGAGATTGCTGCTATAGTTACTACTGCCATTGCCTCCAAAGCCCAAAGCTGATATTACTTCCATCAACCCTTGCTCCTTGGCTACCCATCACTCCAGTGCTGCAGACCTCTCTTTTTGTCCTTCTAAGCTGTCCTGGGGAAGAAAAAAAAATGACTCTGTGACTTTTTGTTAGTTATGCCACTTAGAATTTGATTTTACACACTTTTAAAAAGTTGTTTGTGGAGAGTACGGGAAGACCTCAGCAAAAATGCTCACTTTACTCTGCCATCTTGGCTCTACCCAAATGCATTCCTGTTGAGTTAAATCATTCCCTAGCAGGAAGGCAAAAATATAACCAGGGAACAGCATAGGTTACTAGCAGATGTTCTTGAGCAGTTGGAGAAGAGTAGGAGTTATAACAATAATTTAAAAGAAGAAGAGTATTAAGTAATTGAAAAATATCAAGGCTCCAGTATGAATAACAGAAATGTGAAATGATAAGGCAATAAAGAAAACCAAGAAGATAGGCTTAAAGAGAGATGCTTGAGGGTCTTTGGCTTGAGAAAAAGCTATGCTTAGCTCACTGCAGCTCAGAAATCCTAAACTAAACCCCAAGCCTCAACCACTTAGGTTGTAGGGACTAAAGGAATGCACCATCATTCCCAGGGATAATATTTTTCACATTAATCCCTCAGCTTCCCTAATTTGCATTTGCTTAAGCAGTGATACATAAAATCCCTCTTTTTTTCTGTATGTGAATGTATGTGTTACTAACCCCCCATATGATCCATCATGATGATAAATAATGAAAAAAATAATGAATTGTGTTTCTGTTTACTATTCTATTCCCAATTCTCATTGTTTTCTAAAAGCAAACAAAAACAAAAGGAAACACTAAAGACCCCCATTTTGACTAGATGCTATTCTGTAAAGAGTATAGTAGCATTACGTAAGTGTGTTTAAATTTTCAGTTTTTCCATTTCCAGTAAATATTTTCAATATTAACAGCTCTAATTTAATGCAATTAAATTTGACAAATTTTAAATGCCTATTATGCACAAAGTACTGTACTTGGCATTAATTGGACTATATTAACAAAGATTAAATGCTATTTGAAAATGGTTTATAAACTGAACTATAATTTTTGGTGGTTATCATTCTCTCCCTATGAAACTAGGAGAAAAAAAGAAAGCTATCCACAAGGTATAGTATTTAACTGGGAAGTAAAGACATATTTATGATTATATAGCTACAATTATAGATATATAATATTTATTATATATTTATCAAAAGATATTTATAGCAAGATATACAAATATTATACATGGTGTATATATGTGTGCTGCTTATACCTATTCACTAAAATTTACCAATACAATAACAGGATGCTATGATGGCAAAAAAAAAGGAGTACCTAAGTGTATCAGCAAGCACCCCAGCACACCCAGGGGGGCTGCTAGCACAGGTTCTTAGATCTGCTTTTCTAAAGGAAAGCAACTCAAAATGGGTTAACAATCTTACTTTAATAGATAAAATATCATTTACCTAGTTCAGGGGGAAAAGTCGGCACCCTGAACTTCAGAGAATACAAACAGAAGTTACAAACAAACAGAAAAAAGATCAGCAGACGGCTTCCAGCATCTGACCATTACATCAGTTACCTATTCAGTTACCAGAGAGGGAAGCACCAACATCTGGGTTTTTCACAGCCGGGGGGGCTCAACGGCTGCCCAGAGTCTCGTCTGGCCAAATCACACAACTCTTCTCAAAGTGAGCCCCAAACCAAAACCTCGCATCAGGGTGTATATATAGCCTTCTTCTGGCTTGGAGAATGTCACAACCCTCTAGACCCACTGCCCAATCACAGAGCTACAAGGCACGGGCATTCCTGGAAAACAAGCCTGGCGCCACAGGCTCCACGTGACCACATTCAGCCTATTAGGGAACAGAGTATACTTTCAAATATCCAAGGGTCCTCAGAGTCATGTAGCCACTTTAGCAAAGGGCCTAGGGGCAGGGAAGATCTCCAGATTCCCATAACACTAAGTACCTTGCTTCAGTTATTCAAGTGCCTTTGAGATTTGCCTGTGAGTTGAAGATGGGAGGAACTTGCTGACACAACAGAAAGGATGGAACAAGAAGAAGAACCACCATATAAAAGCAGGAGCACAAACTGGAAGAGAGCAGACATGATAGGAAGAACACTTGTGGTGTCCGGCATTCTACTTGCCTGTTCTGTCTGTGTTGATTTGAATACTTTGTCAGACAGAAACCTTATGTCTGTCATGTGTGTCACTTTGTCAGATAAAAGGACTCTATCTGTTGTTTGTGTTACTTTGTCAGACAGATGCACCCTGTCTGTTGGCTTGTGTTGATTTCACAGGCAGAAAGTAAATTGAGATGATAGTGCTGGCAATTGTGTCTTAATGTTGTTGTAATTCTGCTAAGCTTGATGTGTGCAGATATTGTTGTGGCTCGGTTAAGTTTTCTCTCCCCAGGAACAGAGACTTAGAAGGGCTTGAGGTGGACTGGTCACTGTGAGCTTTGAATTGGAACAGGAACAGGAACAGGAGCTGGGAATTGACTATCTGTGAGTCCAAGTGACTATTAGGTGAATTTGGACAACAGCTAGGAGCATGGAAGAGGAATCATGGAATTTGGGAGCCAGCCTCTAGCCAAGATGAAAGGACATTTCCTTATGTAGTTAGTGCTGACTGACAAGATTATGATTTGCTGTGACCTAGGGGTGGGAGACCTTTGTACTTTGTATCCTGAATGATATCTTTTTTTAAAAACTATGTGGCCATTTTAGTAGTAATTTTTTATGTTATATGCTGTGAATGTTGAACTTTGGTTTATGTAAATGTTTTGCTTCAGTTTATTGCTGAATAGAGAGTCCACTATACTATATGATCAGAACCTTAAAGCTATTCACAGCATCAGTCTTCTGGAAAGCTGCTTGTGCTTGGCTTTACAGATGACTGATAAAAATCAAGCACATAAAGAACATGTCTATCTTTTCATTTTCTGAGAAATGAGTTGGGGAGCCCCAATGAGGAAACTAAAGTTCTGAGAAGTGACTTGCCCAGGGTAACAAAGAACATTAAGGAAAGTGCACTCTTCATACAATGTAACATGACTTTTGAACACTGCCTTGGAAAGGACTGGAATAGTGTTCTGAGTACAGAGACATCAGGAAGCTTGAAAGACCAGAAACAAAAATATTGAAAGCTAATTTTAATTAAGTCTTTTCATTCTGGGAGATATTTTCACCACTACATTCCAGGAGCCTCCTCACCCTGTAAGATATTCTACCCCTGCTGCCTTGTAAGCCTAAAAGATACCTCTACCCTGGTGGCTGGTACTCTAATTGGTCAGTTCCCTTAGGCACCCCTGTTTCAAAGAAGAATTCATGTTAGGAATGTTACTTCTTCATTCCTCTCCAGTCTCACTCCTATCTGGATTTCTTTCTCTATCATGTTTCTGAATGAGTAACTTCTCCCCAACTCCATTTTGTGTTCCTTTTGTGTTATCTTTTCTCATTTGAATCTAAACTCCATAAGGGCAAGGACTCTTTTTCCTTCTGTTTATTTTGTTAGTGCTTAACATAGAGTCTGGTACATGGTAAGCTCTTAAAAAATAGCTGAGTATAAAAATATCATATCTATAAAAACATTTTGAACTACTACTAATAACCTATTCATATAGCATTATTTATATGCATATATATGAAAATCTTTTGGTGGATATTGCCTCAATACATCCTATTAACAGTGCCATTTTCATAAATGAGGAAACTGAGGTCAGTGAGATTACATGACTCAATGTCACATGGTTAGTAAATTGTGGAATCTGGATTTAAAATTAGGTTTCTTATCCAAGTCAACTTATCTTTTCACTTCCTTACCGGTACAATTATCTGTAACAAAAAGCACAGAAAATGGAGAAATAAAGGTAGTTTTGAGAAATAACAGAGCCTGAATCCCTCTGGTGTAAGTTAATTATACAGAGTAGAATTTTGTTGGCATTCTGGCAGGGTGATGCTGTCATCTTAAATTTTCTCATCATCATATGATGTGGCTTGGATTGGTGAAGATATCACTTAAGTTTTTGGCATACTCTTTAGTTCTAAATTTACATGTTCTCCTGTCTATTTGGTATAAAATAAAAGAAAGAGTATTTTGATTTAGAGGGCTATTTTTTTGTAAATTAATGAAGTATTGTGGAAACCAGTAAGACCTTGGGTGATAAAGGGTAATGGAATATATTTGTGCTAAATCATGTCATCCAAATCAAGTATCTTGTTTCATATATTACACTACATCATAATCAAAAATTTAGAAGTGATAAATTTTATTGCTTTGGTTTTAGAGATACCAACTAAAATCTGCTATTGCTCTCAGCACTGAGCTGTATTTTGTTTACTGCAAATTGACACAACTATAGATGACCCATAAGCACTGGCCTCATCTAAAATGAAATCTCTTTGAGAGGAAATATAATATGCATGTATTTATGCATTTCCTTTCAAAGATATATAAATATATACAAATATAATATACAAATGTATGTATTTATACATGCACATATACACATACACAGAAAAATAACACTAATTACAGGACACGGTTAATGTTTTGCAAGCCAAATTTGTAGAACAAAATATGGACAACCATGCTTCTGGTATTTACTATCCAGTTAGGGTATAGCTTTTCTCAAGGGGTGACTTGTGATATTCTGGCTACTGCCAGAGACAGACTTTTCCAAAAGCTTTGTTAAACTGAATATACTAGATGGTACAAACTAATGATACTTAATCTCCAGAAAAAGACATTTATAGATAGGAAATATGCCCAGTCACTTGAAAACATTTAAAACAGTTCCCAAAACTCCTGTTGTCTTCTAAGGTATAAAAATTATAGTCAGGTACATCTTTATCTTTCTCTACTCTTTCTTTTGGCCTAGTACTTTCAAATAAATCTCACCTCTGCTTTCTGGAATTCCTAGCTCTATTCTAGCCTCTGCTCAAATACTACCTCTTACATTATTCTTTCTTAATCCCCCAATTTGGGAGATTTTTCTCCTGTGACTCTTTCAAAACCACTTTTTAAAGTGCTATAAAATTTGCAAAGGTATTTTTTTTAATGTGTAATCTTATTTGATCCACACAAAATTCCTGAAAGGTAGGCCCTCATATTTTACCTAAGTTAGAAATAAGGAAACTGAGGATGAAAGAAGTTGGGATTTGCCCACATTTGCACAACTAAAGTAGTATTTGAACTAAATGTGGTACTGACTCTGAGTCAATTACTCAATCTACTGTGCCACTGACCCAATAAAGTTGTTCTCTATCACCAACCTGCCTGGAATTCATTGCCCCATCATCAGGGAAGCCTGGGACAGTACAGCCATCCCCACTCCCACCCCCAATGGGAGCAGAGTCCTACATTGACATAGAGCTAGAAAGTCAAGTTTTTGGATGGAAAGATGATAAAGTAGCACAAAAAACCTCAGACTATAGAATCTTACTTTGGTGACAAAGAAGATCAAAACACAAGCAGAAGAAGACAGCAAAGTTAAAACTCCTGCATCAAAAGCCTCCAAGAAAAATATGAATTGGTCACAGGCCAGGGAAGAGCTCAAAAAGGATTTTGAAAATCAAATAAGAGAAGTAGAGGAAAAACTGGGAAGAAAAATGGGAGTGATGCAAGAAAATCACGAAAAATGAGTCAACAGCTTGCTAAAGGAGACCTCAAAAAATACTGAAGAAAATAATACCTTAAAAAAATAGACTAATCCAAATGGCAAAAGAGGTCCAAAAAAACCAATGAAGAGCATAATGGTTGGAACAGTTCATAGCTCTATCAACAGCTGTTGTTCAGTTGTTTCAGTCATGTCCTACGGTTTTTGGCCTCATTTGGGTTTTTCTTGGCAAAGACACTGAAGTGGTTGGCCACTTCCTTTGCCAGCTCATTTTACAGATGAGGAAACTGAGGCAAACAGGGTTAAGTGACCACTAACAGTACATTAGTCTACTTGTTTACTGACATACCCTCCAGCACTTGTCATTTTCCTTTCAAGTCACCTTAGCAAATATGATGGTGCTACCTCAAAAGTGTTTTCACTTGCATTAATCTGATTATTAATAATGCTAGGCATCTTTTTTGCCTATCAATACCTTTGATTTCTATCTCTGAAAACTACCTGTTCATATCCTTTGACTATTTTTGATTAGGAAATGACTTTTATTTTTATAATTTGGCTCAGGTTTTTATATATTTGAGAAATGAGACCTTTATCAGAGGATTTTGCTATACCTCCCTTCTCCCACTTTCCTACTTTTCTTCTAATTTTGGCTGAATTGCTCTTACCCGTGCAAAACCATTTTTTTGTTTTTTTTGTAATTTAACATGATCAAAATTTGCCACTTTGCCTTCTATAAACCTCTCTTTTGTTTGGTTTTGATATATTCTACTATTTATAAGTATGACATTCAAGCTTGCATAATTTGCTTGTGGTAGCAGCCTTTATATCTAAATCACGTGACCATTTTGAGCTTATCTTAGTACGTGATGTGAGATGTTGATCTATACCTCATTTCTTCCAGAATACTTTCAGTTTTCTTAGCAGTTTTTTTATCAATAATAAATATTGTCCACAATAGCAGAGATCTTTTGTTTTAGCCAATACTAGGTTACAGTGCTTATTTGCTTCTATATATTGAGTACCTGACCTACTGCATTGGTTATCCAGTACCAAATTATTTTGATGATTTACTGATTGTAGGATAAATTGAGACCCACTACTCTTAGGCCACCTTCTTTTAGTTTTTTACTTTTTTTTTCCCCTTGTTTCTCTTGATATTTTTGGCCTGTTAAATTAATTCTTCAGCAGTTTGGTTGGTGTGGCACAAAATAAATTATTAATTTAAGTAACATTGTTATTTTTATTATTTTGGCTTGGTTTACCCATGAGCAATTAATATTTCTCTAATTGTTTAGTATCTTTATTTGTGTGGAATGTTTTATAATTTTGTTCATATTCCTATGTGTATTTTAGCAGATAGTTTCTTAAGCATTTGATTTGGTCTTCCATTATTTTAAATGAATTTTTCTCTCTCTTTCTTTTTGCTAATATTCTATTGGTAATTTATAGAAATGCTGATGATTTGCATAAGTTTATTTTATACCCTCCAACTTTGTTAAAGTTGTTCTTGTTCCAACTAGTTGTTTTTTAACTTTCTAAGGTTCTCTAAGTAACCAATATATGATCTATAAAAATTGATACGTTTGTTTCCTCATTGCCTATGCATATTTCTTCAAGATCTTTTCCTTGTCTTACTGCTATTGCTAGCATTTCTAGTGTAATATTGAATAATGATGGTGATAATGGACATCATACTTCACCACAGATCTTATTAGAAAGGTTTCCTATTTATCCTCATTATTGATAACACTTGTCTTGGTTTTAGATAGGTATCACTTGTCATTTTAAGAAAAGCTCCATTTATTCCTGTGCTTCCTAATATTTTTAATAGGATTGGGTGTCATATTTTGTCAAAAGCATTTCTGCATTTATTGATAAAATCATAAAAACTTTAATGTTTTTGTTATTAATATGGTCAATTACAGTTTTCATAATATTGAACCATTTCTGCATTCCTGGTAGTAAATCCGACCTGGTCATACTGTATGATCTTTATGATATATATCTGTAATCACCTTGCTAGTATTTTATTTAAAATTTTTAAATCAATATTAATTAGGAAAATTGGTCTATAGCTTTCTTTTCTTTCTTTCTTCTTCCCTTCCTTCCTTCCCTTCTTTTTTTTGCTTCTCCCTGGTTTAAGAATCAAAACCATATTTGTGCCATAAAAAGAATTTGAAAATATTCTTTACCTATTTTCAAAAAATTATATAGCATTGAAATTAATTGTTTCTTAAATGTTTGGTAGAATTCACTGGTAAATACATCTGGTGCTAGAAATGTTGTTTTTTTTTCTTTTTTCTTAGAGAGTTCATTTATGGCTTTTCCTATTTCTTTTTCTAAAATAGGGTTAATTAAATATTCTATTTCCTCTTCTAGCAATTTGAGCAATTTATATTTTTGTAACTATCTATGCATTTCATTTAGATTGTCATTATTAATGGTATGTGCTTGCGCAAATTAACTCTTAATGATTGCTTTATTTTCGCCTTCATTGGTGATGCATTCTCTCTTCTGATTTTTTTTTTATGGTGGCGATTCGGTGATTATTACTTTTTTTGTACATTAAAGTAGCCAATGATTTATCTATTTTGTTTTTTTTTTAAATAAAAATAGCTCCTAGTTTTATTTATTAGTTCAAGGGTTATTTATTTTTAATTTTTTTTCATTTGTCATTTAATTTTTACAGGTTCTACTTTGATGTTTAATCGAGGATATTTAATTTGTTCTTTCTATGTTTTTTTTTTAGTTGCATGCCCAATTCATTGATCTATTCTTTCTCTCCTATATTGATATAAACATTTCAAGATATAAATTTCCCCATAAGTATCGTTTTGGCTACATCCCACAAATTTTGGTATGTTGTCACATTGTTGTCATTAGCTCTAATGAAATTATTGATTGCTTCTATTATTTGTTCTTTGATCCACTTATTCTCTGGGATTAGGTGATTTAGTTTCCAATAAATTTTTCATCTCTGTTTCAAAGGTCTTTTACTAAATGTAATTCTCATTACATCACGGTCTGAAAAGTGTACATTTAAGATTTCTGCTTTTTTACATTTTTGCTAGGTATTTATATTCCAATACATAGTCAATGTTTATGAATCTGTCGTGTACAGCTAAGAAAATACATACCCATTCCTATTCCCTTTTAATGTTCTACAGAGATTTATCATATCTATTTTTTCAAAAATTCTTTTCATCCCTCTAACTTCTTTCTTGTTTATTTGGGGGTATGTGAGATTTAATTAGATTTTAAAGTGTTAAATAATAGACCCCACTAATAAAGTTTTATTATTTCCTTATGTGACTTATTTAACTTTTCCTTCAAGAGTTGGGATACTCTGTCATTTGGTACATTTGGTTCAATATTGATAGTTCTTCATTGTCTGGGGGTATATTTTAGCAAAATGTAATTTCCCTTAATATGTCCTTTAATTAGGACTATTTTGCTTTTGCCTTTTTCAAAATCATGATTGCTACTCCTATTTTTTTTTTTTTGCTTCAGCTGAAGTATAATAGATTTTGCTCTAGCTCCTTATTTCAATTCTGTGTATGTCTTTCTATTTCAAATGTGTCTCTTGTAAACAACATATTATTGGATTCTGGTTTCTAAAACATTCTGCTATCTGCTTCTATTTTTTTGTGTGTGTGAGTTCATCCCATTTATATTCACAGATATGATTGGTAACTATATTTTCTTCCATCCTGTTCTCTTCTATTTATCTTTTTTTTTTTTAAAACCCTGTCCCCTCCTGGAGAAAATCTGTTTAGTTGTTATTTTTTTCAGTCTCTGCCTCCTTTAATCTAACCTTCCTCTTACCACTGACACTTTTCTCTTAGCCCTTTCCACTCCTACTTCCTTGTTGGGTAAGATGAATTTTTAGAACCATCTCTAGATCTCTGTGTGTGTGTGTGTGTGTGTGTGTGTGTGTGTGTGTGTGTGTGTGCGCACTCATACTCTTCCCTCTGAAATAGTTCAAATAAGAGTGAGGTTCAATCATTACATGTTCCTCCTTCCATTTTCTCCTCCCTTATAAAACTTTTCCTTGAATGGCTCTTTTATATGAGATAATTTTCCCCCTTCTTCTTTTCCCTTCTGCCTTCTCCCAGTGATTCCCTCTTCCTCCTTCTTCCATTCTTATCTTGAGATCATCCCAACATAATCAAGTCATGCTTTTGTCCTCTGTTTAAGTAGACACCTTTTAATTTTCCTAATGATAATAGAATTCTTAGGAGTTATGCGTATCCTCTTCCCTTATAGGAATGTAACCAATTGAACTCATTAAGTCTCATAATTTCTCACTTAAATTTACCTTTTTATGCTTCTCTTGATTCATATGTTTGAAAGTTAAATTTTCTATTCAACTCTGGTCTTATCAATTGGGAATGCTCAAAAGATCTCTTTTTCATTAAATGTACATTCCCCTCATTTCCCCATGGTACTATGTTCACAGCAGCTAGGTAGTATCATAGATAGAGGGCTGGGCTTAGAGTAAAGAAGGCTCATCTTCCAGGCTCAAATATGGTTTCAGACACTTTGGTCCTGGCTTTCTCATTTTTCCCAATCTGGAGAGGGGTTAGAGAGAAAGGGGAAAAGAGTATTAATTGAACAAAAATGAAATTGAAATGAGGCTAAATGACTGGCTCTGCTTTACAGCGTTAGTACATGTTAGAGTCATGACTTGACTTCAGCATGAATTCTCTACTCTTTCACTCTGTCTCTTGGTCTGGTTATTTCCACCAAACCTTGGTTTTATGCTAGAATATTATGGCTGAATCTTTACTGTTATCATAATCATAAAGTCAGAGCAATTTCTCAGGCAGAAAGAAAGAATTATTTGCTGCTAATAAGGCTGACAAGGACACTAAAGTTTCTGCCTCAAGGGTGTCTTTAGTCAACCTTGCTATAGAGCTAAACTAAGGTTCTTGTTTACGTTTATAAATTGCTCATTATATTGTAGTGTTGACTATGTTGACAAGGGAGACCAGGAGAACCACCTGAAATCTCTTTGTGGTGAACCCTAGTTTTGATATAAGAAATTTGGTTTCTTGGCTGATTTGCTCTGTGTGTGTGTACGTGTGCAAGCACGTGCATTTGTGTGTATGTGTATTCTCTCTTTCCTGGGGGCCATACTTATGTAATGGACCAGGCTATAAAGCTGTTGGAGGTCTTAAGGTACAATATATACCAACAGTCTTAGGAAGTAATGATATGTGAAGGTCAGCAATAACTGTCTTTGGCAATACCTTTTGATTCCTCTATTCTCTCAGGTATACTTGTGTCAGAGGACATGGGATCATAGCTGTCACAGGTCACAGAACCTAATATCCTCCTGGTGAGGCTTGCAATAAAGAGAAAAGAACATAGAAGGCGATGGTAGCCGTAGAAAAAGAGAAGACATTTGACATCAAAGGGCAAAACATCTGCTTATCTTTCATTGGTCCCTATTCCTACCCCATTTCACCTTGCCCTTACTAGAGCCACCTTGCTAAAGACAAGAACTACAGAAGATATTTTTATCACTTACTATTTTCCTCTCTTTGTTTCTATATTCCCTTCCTTCTTGACCATTACACCCTTTGTACCATGTCCCTGATACTATTGCTCACAACACAACACATTTAGTAGAAATTCTTCTTTGACTCTGAATTAGTGGAAAAAGAAGGTTCCCTCATTGGACTTTATTTGGCTTTATTAGAACATATTTATTCAACAAATATTTATTGAGAATTAACATGTGCTAAGTTCATTGTAAATCAAGGGAAATGGGTAATCTTCACAATAGTGTCAGTTTCCCAAAGGCTACTCAAATAAAACAACATTCACTTTTAATGGTCACTTTTTGGAACTTTTTGTCTTCTAAACTGTGTTGCTTGACCAAAATCAGTTAAAGGGATTATACCACTAAAAACAATAATCTTGTGGGTAACACAAGCACAGAATCATGGAAGAGATATCTTTATAGATTTGTATGTAAAGTAATTACTTTTCCAAAATTACTTGAAATATGGAATAGAATCTGAGCCATTTTCAAAATATTTTAACTCTGAAACAAACACTGAATTTGGTTTTATTATGAATTTAATGTAGAAATTTCATTCTGAATGCTCCCTGTATATAATTAATAATAATAATAATAATAATTTAAAGTTTACAAAGTACTTTACAAACATTAGTTCAGTTGATCCTCACAATAACCCTGTGAGGTAGCTTCTATTGCTTTGCAAATCTTTTAAATATTAAAGTTTGCCCTGCTTTTCAGTTAGTTTCCCATTTTTTTAGATTTTCTAAGAAGCCCTGCTATTGAGAGGGATATAAATGGGAAAAAAGTATCCTAAGTTATAGAAACCAAACAGGTGTTTTCTATTAAATACCTCTCATCAAAAAGGAAATTTCTAAAATAAAAGCACCCTCTTTCCATTGCCTGCATCCTATATCCCAAAAGAAAGAAGGTGAGAAAGCAAATACATCGTTAAATGTACATTAAGTTACTAATTTTTCACATATCTTTCTATGGGCTGCTTATTTCTGTGCGTTTCGCTGCACCCCTTCACACTCCACTGGTGAATTCGCAATTGTCATTTTTCAATGCTATCATATTCCAACTTGCCTTGGCCCCCTCATTTCAGCACCTCCTTTCACCTCCCACTGAAACATCATCATTACCCCACAGCACCTAAATCTTAACTGCTTTACAAGCTGCTGTCAGGAATTTAGTACCTTTAGGCTGACTTCAACACCTTTCTTTCATGTTTTATGTTTTTTTTCCAGTTTTATAGTCATTACACAGCTGCAGAAAATGGCTACAAATCAGACAAATGACTTAGAGAACTGGAGGGAGGGTTGGGAGGGGGGTGAAGTTTCACCTAGCCATATTATTCTTTCAAAAATATTTAAGCTTTTATTAAAGTAATAAGTATCACTTTGGCCTGCAGGATGATGCACATCCTCTCTTCTTTGTTGATGGTTTATTATAAAGAAAAGAAATTATGTCCCCCATCTCCATTTGGGCAAAAGGGAAGTGACCATGTACAACCCTCTACTTAGACCTGAACTGTTCCAGGTGTTTTTCTTTACATGACCAGCCAGCAGCAGTAAGCCATTTGTCAGTTTGACTGTGCTCAGTCTCTGGCAGAACTACCTACTCATCTCCATTTAATGAGTTTGCCTCTGTTTCTGTAACTTCCCAATAATCTTCTTTTTTCTTCAATGATATTAGTTGGTAAAACTTTGTAACCTTATTATGATATTTAATATAACGAGTATTCAGGTAATACAGAATTATATGTGATGTAATTAATAGTTGTTAGAATGAATAACCAATGATTGTGTGTGTTTGTATAATATATTTTTATTAAAGATAGATGTGTTTTGAGAGGTGATATGACATAATGGATAGTCAGTCTCCATGTCAGAAAGACCTTGGTTCAAGTCCTAACTCTGATACAGGCTGGTTGTGTGAGACCCTGGGATAATCACTTAATTGTTTGATGTCCCAAGTGTCTCTCTAAGGTTTTAAACCACCAAACAGGTATTAATCTGTACTAGTGCATAGAGTTTCCTTGCTGTGAGTTCTCTGTATCAATAAAATCACAGTTCTTATTCTCCTGTCCAACCCCATCCCCATCAAAAACAAACAAAAATATACAGATTGTTCAATGCTTCTTGAGAGTCATATTGGTAGAGCAGAGAGAGCATTGGGGTTGGAATCAGGAAGATTCAGGTTCAAATTCCACATCTGATGGTAGCTATTTGAGTATAACCTTATCACTTAGTCTCTCTGAGATGGTCAGGCAACTACATTTTATCCATTAAGCTGTAGAAAGTTTGCCCACACCAGTGAAATCTCAGCTTCTGGAGATATAGACTATCAAATTCAACATTTTAGTGTATACATGATCTCAGCATTGTGAATATTTCCTGTTTTAATACGGCCATATGCTATTTTATCATCTGATGTTTTTCCCCATACCAATAGAGCACTGGAATTATTCATGCTTTATCTTCCAATCTTGCCATATGACTGCCTCATCTCCTTTTTTTGACCCTTAATTTCTCTCTTGCCTTAAACTCTTGACTTTTCAAAAACATCTGAACTCCCATTCTCTACTGAAGAGACTGTCTATATTTCATCTACATGTTGTACACTATATTTATTACAAAATTCTACATAGAAGCTGTTATGCAAGGTGTCAATCAGCAAAACAGGCAGGTTACAAACAGGACCAATACATGATAGTCCTTTTTTGCCACATAAGTGACACTAAGTAAACTCTACCCCAAAATAACTGAATGTAAATGATATTCAAAGGAAATTTTAAAATGACCATTTTGTCAACACGCTCCTCCACCATGCTTCTGGCACATGTAATAGAACCCCAGAGCAAGAAAGGGCTTTTGATATAAAATGTAGATGAGAGATTAATCTTCTTTCCCCTGTGGGTCTCTGTCACTGTGGTGAAGCCTATATACCTCTTATCAGAAAAGCCACTATTATTGAAATAGTTATAGAAGTAGGTGAAACACACACACACACACGCACACATACACACACACACACATACATACACACACATACACACACACACGCGCACACACACACACACACACACACACATATATATATGTATATATATATATATATATATATATATATATATATATATATACATACATACAAATTCATGGACCCAAGGGAAGAACCCCTGATTTGGACTATTCATTCATTAATTTCAATACATTTTTAAACAACCATTGTGCATAAAGCCATATGACACTTAGGGAAAAACATCATTCAGATGAGACATGGTTGATTCTCTATTTCAGGACCAATGTAGTATCAAGCCAAAGCAAAATTTTTCTACATATTCCTTTTACATCTCTTGAGAAGGACATGAACATATTCATTCAAAGAATATATTCATTAATGGTACAACCTACCATAAAGATGTGAACAAAGAGCTAAGATTCATCTCACGTAATACAAATCAGTCAATCAGAAAGCATTTATTAAGAGTCTTCTATATACCTGGATCTCTGATAGGTCCCAGACATGCAAAGGCAATAATGAAAGTCTCTGACCTACAGGAGCTTATATCCTATTGGGGGAAGATAATGTGCACATATATAAATGGATCTCTGTCAGCACTATACAGACCAATAATCTCTTGACCAAATCCACATATAACTGCCAGTTCCTACATCCTGACTTTACTCCCCTTAGCCATACTTTCTCCTGCTCCTCTCTGCTATAAGAAGAGCCCTTCAAAGGACACAAAATCATTACCTCACAAGGCTGGACTTTGAGGGAAGGTTTAGCACAGTAGCATAATTACTTGGTTCCCTCAATGAACCTCTTTTCAACCACTGATTGTCTTTGTGGAATCATTCTGCAATGGCTGCCAAACTCCCACCACATCATGCTCTCCTTATCCCAATGATTCTAATCTTCTGACTATTATTGTATAAATCCCATTACTCTTGCCCTGTCTTTCCTTTATTTCTATCTTCCTCAACCTTATCATTTGCCTGATTATTGCACTATAGATTTAATTTTTACTCCCATTGCACTCTCTGAAATTCACAATCTGTAATTAACAAACTTACTTTCATCTTAAACCTTTTCCTTTTTCACTCCCCTCCACACGTCAAAAAAAAAAAAAAGGCCCTGGCTAAGACCTCTATCTTTTCTATTGACACTATATCTATAGCAGCAAGCGCCCTAGTACACCCAGGATGGCTGCTAGCACAGGTTCTTTGATCTGATTTTCTTTTTTTTTCCAGCTTTCTAGACATTTTATTCTTTGAAATTCAGTTTCACCCCCCCCCATTGTTTTTTTTTTCACAAAGGTAACTAAGCTTTCAAGCAAAAGAAAAACCAGAGGACAAAAGAAATCTGTCCTCCAAATGAGGGCAGCTGTGGATATGCATTGCACAGGAACTTCTGGAACAATAGGATACTAGGTGTTTGGTAAAAGTTGTACATCAACTCCAGATTCACCAAACATCCAATTCTAAGCCAAAATTTCCCCCCATCTTAATTCACTGGGAGTTTCCTTCATATTAAGTCCACTCGCCTTAATTGTGCCTTTCTTGTGGCTCTCCTTCAGGCTCCTGACTTCAGACTCAGGATTTAGCAAACTAATTTTTCTATAACTGAGAATCTTGTCTGAGAGAAACCTCAACTCATTCTTTTGTACATGCTTCCCTTTGACCAGGATTCCATGGATGGCAGGACATTCCAAAGATGAAAACCACCAGAAAGCAGGGAAGGCACTGACTCATTAAGACCTTCTCATCCACCTCCACAAGAAAAGAGTGTTTTTTTTTTTCTATATAGTCCCAAGTAATTTCTGGGTCAAAGTCCATGACATTTGTTTCATTGTGTTCCCAGGGTGGCAGGGTCCAAGTTCTCTCACAGGACACACTGCCTTGGTTAGCGAACCAAGGAAGTGAGGATGGCTGTCGCTGTAAAGGGTGATGAGTAAGCCGTGGCAAGTCCTTGCAAACCAATGACAAAGTATTGGCATCCTTTGGCGATCACTTTCCCAACATTCTTGCCATACTTCTTGAGCTTCTTTCGATATTCTTTTTGGGCTTCTCTCTGGCTGTCTGCTCCTCCAGGGATTTGTATCTCTCCAGGAGAAAGGCAAAGTGAACTTTCTTGAAGTGAGCTGCCTTCTTCTTCCTCACCTCAGCCTGGGGCCCCAGGTGCTGCAGAGGCTCTCCTCATCCCTGTCTCATCTCCTTCCTCCTCCTCTTCTAATTGTGGGTGCTACAGGATATAGGCCTCCTCCTCCTCTTGCTCCCGCCTTGGGAACCTGCAAAGGTATCTGCCTTCAGCCTTCTCTCAGAGCCTGGTGCCCACTATCATGCTGCCACTGGAGCTGCTGAACCTCAGCAGAATGCAGAGGAGAGAGAACCTTTGCTTCCACCTCCTCCCTGACCCTTGGTCCTGTGACTGTACTGAGTAAGACCTTGATCTGCTTTTCTAAAAGAAAGCAGCTCAAAAGGGAAAAAGTCAGCACCCTGAACTTCAGAGAAAATACAAACAGAAGTTACAAGCAGACAAAAATACAGACAGAAAAAATAACACAATTCAACAGACCAACAGACAGGGCTTCTAGCAGTCTGACCATCACATACCTACACAGTTAGTTACTAGAGAGAGAAGCACCAAAATCTGGGTTTTGAAAGGCAGGGTCCTCAATGGCTACCCAGACTCTCATCTGGCCAAATCACACAACTCTTCTCATAAGTGAGCCCCAAAGCCAAATGTCATGTCAGGGTATATATATAGCCTTCTCTAGGGTCAGAAGACTTCAGAACCTTTGTGACCCACTGCCTACTTACAAAGTAACAAAAGGTATGTCAAAAAACAAGCCTTCCCTAAGCAAGCTTCTCTTGTTGGGCTCCAAGTGAAGTCCATTAAGGGACAGGGAAGATCTTCAAATTCCCTAGACTATTAAGAGTCCTTGCTCTCCACTGCTACTTCCAGACTCTCTCCTTCCAGTGTCACTCAGTAGTATTTCTTCCTTTGAAGCTCAATCAAGCCAAATTTATCACCCAATCAAGATTCTGGAAGCTATTATCCATAAACATTCAAATTCTTTATCTTCCTTCCTCCATCAGCTCACAATCTCTCTATCTCAACTTCTACTCTCACATACTCCTACATACAATCAGACAGTAGCAGGAAAAAAATCAGGATGACTGGTGGCCCAGGATGCAGTGGATGGCTTTTGCACAAAATTAAGAGGAATTGGGAAAGGCATCTTGAAATAGGTAGCATTTTATCTGGGATTTGAAGGAAGTCAGGAGGCATAGATGAGAAGAGAAGGCATTCTAGGAATGAAGGAGAGCCAGGGAAAATTCTCAGTCAGGAGATGTAGTTTCTTTTTTGAGGAACAGCAAGGAAGTTGGGGGGTGGGACAGCTAGCTGCTGCAGTGGACAGAGTGCTGGGCCTGGAGTCAGGAAGATTTGTCTTCCTGGGTTCAAATCCAGCCTCTGACACTAACTAGTTGTGTGACCTTAAGCAAGTCAATTAACTGTCTCTGTTTGCCTCCATTTCTTCATCTGTAAAATGAGCTGGAGAAGGCAACGACAAACCACTGTAGTATCTCTGCCAAGAAGACCCCAAATAGGGTCATAAAGAATCAGAAGCAAATGAAATGACTGAACAACAAGTACTACCACTACCACAACAACAGTGGAGTCAGGAGTGAAGTCTGGAGAGAAGTGAAGTGCAGACAGCATTGATCTGAGCACTTTTTTGTAATGGAGTTTCTAGAAGGAGCCAATAAGCCAGAGGGAGGGACCACAAAGAGGGTGAACTGCCTGGATAAGGAAGCTGTGGGGCACAGCAAGCATGCAAAGTGAGTTAGAGAACTCATTTCACATGTACAAGCATTGATTCTGTCATTGGCTGTCTTTGGATTTTAGGCATCACCATCTCCCTACAGCCCAGGTCTTCGTCTCTAATGGGAATGTGTGTTGGGGGTATGTGGGGAGGTGTTCCTAGTGTATAGTGCCTACCGTATGGCTGTTACTGTGCTAAGCACTTTTACAGTCATTATCCAATTTGATTTTCACAACCACAGTGGGAGGCAGGAGCTATGACTGCTCCCATTTTTAAAGATGAAGAAATGGAGGCAAAGAAAAGTTGCATGCCTTGCCCAGAGTTAGACTGCTAGTGAGTGTCTGAGGTGAGATTTGAACTCAGACCTTCCTGACTCCAGGCCCAGCCCTCTGTTCTTTATGGTGCCACCCAGCTACTTCAGTGTTGCATTTGTATGAGGATAAATATAAATACCTTCATTGTATATTTAAAGCTTTTTATCATCTGACTTCAGCCTATTTATAATTTTGTTGTTCAGTCATTTTTCAGTTGTGTCTTTCTCTTTGTAACCCTTATTTGGAGATTTTCTTGGCAAAGATACTAGAGTGGTTTTCCATTTCCTTCTCTGGCCCATTTTTCAGATGAGGAAACTGAGCACTCCCTTCTATATACTCTGATCTACCTGTCCTGGACTTCCTTTCCTCCACATGACACTTTATCTCCATGCCTTTGTACTAGCTGGCTGTCTTCTAGCCCTTATCACAGTGTCGGGCATTTAATGAATGATTACTGATTGACCTGAATGCTTTCCTTCCTTACTTCAAATTCTTGGAATCCCTAGTTTCCACCAGGACATGATGCAAGCACAAATTTCTTCCTGACACCTTTTTCTGGTTCTCTTCTCAGCTACCACCTTCCCATCAGTGTTATCTCTGCTTTCCACATGTTTTGTATACACTTGTGTATGTCCACGTACCTGTGTTGAAATCTAAGCGTCTAAAGAACAAGAACTTCTTTGTCTTGAATCCCTATTGCCTAGCACATAGTAGGTGCAGAATAAATACTTCCTGATTAAATGAATGTTGGGCTGACTCAGCTTGACCTCTCATTTATGTTCTGGCTTAGCTTCCAGTTTAAGCTCCATTTTTCTCTTTCCAGAAAAAAGAGTTTCATAGAATAATGCCATCTTGGAATCTTGGCATGACAGATTAAAAGTTGGAATGGCTCTTCAAGATGATCTAGTACAATCCCCTACTTTTATAGAAGAGGGTATAGGTGCCCAGACATAGAAAGTGATTTGCCCAAGGTCTTAGAGTTAATAAGCAGCACTGGAATGAGATACCATGTCTCCTGATGCCTGGTTGACTTCTTTTATGAGATGATACTGCCTCCTTCAGTCCATGAGGCCCAGACTTTAAATTTATCATCTTTGTTAACCCCACAAATGGTTCACTGCCCAGGAAATTGCACCCAAAGATAGATGACCTTCTAGTGTCACTGGTAATAAGTGCCTTTCTTAAACTATGCCAGAGGCAGACTAAGGCTAGGTCCTTGTTTATGTTGCTGTCTCCTGTAGGTGACAATTTTCCATTGCTTTCTGTGAACATGTCACTGAGATGTGTCTCCTTCTGTTACCACATAAACAACAACAGCAACATAAACCCCAAAGAAACAACAGAACCATGGTCTGAAAGGCACTGCTGTCACACAATTGCGTTCTTCCCCTCTCAAATCCTGCCTTGTCAAATTGAAACAATGAACTTATTACTCTAGAAAGGGGTTTAATTACTTCTCTCCTCCTTTCCTACCAGACTATCTTTAAGAAAAATATTTTATATATTTAAAGAAATGAATATTGCATAGGACTTGTCTATACAGAAAAGGGTAAATCAGCATTGGCAAGGAGCCAGATGCGAACATTCTTCCTATGAATGTATGACTTCAGGAAAGCCCTCACTTACATTCTTCCCTGAGGGGCAGGAGACTATGTTACTATATTTGTTTGTCCATAATTGGTTTTCAGATTTACAAGGAAAGCACAATGCCTAGTATTGACAACACATGGGCCTGCTGAACTAGTTCTAGACATTCACATAATACACAAATATACATATATACCAGATATACACACACATACTGAATATACATGTATAGACATGCAGATACATACATATGTGTATGTGTGTATATGTATGTGTGTATGTATGCATGTACGTATACAGATGAGACATATATAACATATATGTATAGTCACATTTACACAGAATATACACAATACACGTATGGCACATATATGTTTAGATACATATCTGTATGCATGTATATACACACATGCTACGTTTATATGTGTGCTTTATATATGTATGCATGCGTGTGCATATACAATCCCTATACATACATTTGCATGTATGTATAGATAGCTTGATAGATACATACATATATATATGTATATGTATGTATATATACATATATGTATATGTATATGTATGTATATATACATATATATTTAATCCCAAAGGAAGAATGACTTGAGACTATAATCCTCTGCTTCTGTCCAAGGAGTTAGCTCTGCAATACGTTTACACATCTTTGCAGATATAAATGGTAAATAAAAGTATAAATGTCATTCAGCTGTTAATGTGAGTCTTGAATGTATATTTCTGTGTGTTGGGTAGGGGGAGCTACAGCAGGGAGGTGGGGAATGGATGTGGATAGGGATATCCAAGAACAATATGCAATGCCTCCAGAGACCTACTTTTAAAAAATAGGGCTGCCATTCTACATTGAGAGACTGCCTTCCATGTAAGCATTCTGTGCAAAGATTCTCAAGATGTTAGCCTTTAGATGGAGACAACTGTGCCAAAAGTAAAGTGGAGGGAAAAGAGCAAGCCACATGTGTCCAATTAATGGAATAGCACAGTCACAAGGTTTATCTAAACAGACTTTTTTCTTAGCTCATAGGTCACGAGATTCTAGACATGGACAAAACATTTGAGGTCACCCAGTCTGACCCTCGCACTTTGAAGGAGATGAAACCGAAGCCTAGATAAGGACACTGATTTGTCCAAGGTCATAGCCATAGTAAGTAGTATGTCCAGGATGTGTTTGTAAGTACTCTCTACAAATCCAGTGCTCTTTCCACTCCCTACACCTCGCACTCTTATCACAAAATGACAGTGTTTAAAATGGATGACTAGTTTAATGAACTGTTTTAAACACTGACTTCCTTAAGTCTTTATAAACAGCCTTTCTCAATAGAGGCAGAAAAAGCCTTTGACAAAATACAGCACCCTATTAAAAAGACTAGAGAGCATAGGAATAAATGGAGTTTACCTTAAAATGATAGGTAATATTTATCTAAAACCATTGGCAAGGAGTATCTGTAATGAGGATAAGCTAGAAGCCTTACAATACAATGGAGTGATGTAAGGATGCTCATTATCACCTCTATTTGATATTGTGCTAGAAAAGTCAGCAATAGCAAAAGAAATTTATAGAAAACAGAAAAATAGAAAAAGAAATTAAAGGAATTAGAATAGGCAATGAGGAAATAAAACTATCACTCTTTGCAGATATCATCAACTAAAAATCTACTGGATTTAACTTTAGCAAAGTTATAGTATACAAAATAAATCCACTTAAATCATCAGAATTTCTACATATTACCAATGAATCCCAGCAGCAAGAGAGAGAAAGAGAAATTCCATTTAAAAGAATTGTAGGCAACATAAAATATTGGGAGTCTACCTGACAAAACAAACCATATGAAATATGCAAACACAAATATAAAGCACTTTTCACACAAATAAAGTTACATCTAAACAATTGGAAAATATCAATTGCTCATGGGTAGGCTGAGCCAATATAATAAAAATTACAATTCTACCTAAATTTATTCAGTGTCATATCAATCAAATTATCAAAAATTTTTTATAGGGCTAGAAAAGTAACAAAATTCACATGGAAGAATGAAAGCTCAAGGATTACCAAAATAATTTGGTACTAGCTAGGAAAAAGAGTTCTGGATCAGCAGAATAGATTCAGTAAAAATTACTTTATAGTAGGCCATAATAATCTAGTATATGATAGACCCAAAGATCCAAGCTTTTAGAACAAAAAGACATTAATTGACAAAAACCTGATGAGAAAACTGGAAAACAGTATTGCAGAAACTATGTACAGACCAACACCTTATACCATCTACCAAGATAAGGTCAAATGGGCACATGATTTACACCTAAAGGCTGATACCATAAGTAAATTAAGAAAGCATGGAATAGTTAATTCATCAGATTGATAGATAAGGGAAGGACTTAGGACCAAAGAAGATATAGAGACCATTACAAAATGTAAAACAGATCATTTTGATTGTTTAAAATTAAAATTAAAAGGTTTTTGTACAAACAAAACCAATGCAAACAAAATTATAAGGAAAGCAGAAAATTGGCTGAGGGGATTTTTGCAATAAGTATCTCTGGTGAAGGCCTCATTTCTGAAACATATAGAGAATTGTGTCAAATTTATAAAAATGCAAGTCAATCACCAATTGATAAATGGTCAAAGGATATGAACAAGCAGTTTTCAGAAAAAGAAATCAAAGCTACCTATAGTCATATGAAAAAAAAAAGCTCTAAATCACTATTTATCATAGAAATGCAAATTAAAACAACTCTGAGATATCACCTCACACCTCTCAAATTGGCTAACATGACAAAAGAGGAAAATGTTGGACTTGCAGAGGATGTAAGAAAACTGGGACACTAACGCATTGTTGATGGAATTGTGAATTGATCCACCCAATCTGGAGAGTAATTTGGACATATGCCCAAATGGCTATAAAACTGTGCATACCCTTTGATCTAGCAATAGCACTTCTAGGTTAATATCCCCCCCTCCAAAAAAAAAAAAGTGAAAAGGACTTATTTGTACAAAATATATATAACAGTTCTTTTTGTGGTAGCTAGGAAATGGAAATCAATGGGGACTCTCATCAATTGGGGAATGGCTGAATAATCTGTGTTATAGGATTGTAATGGAACACACAGTTGCCCTGGGTATATCCAGCAGTAGGTGAAGGATGAGTATTTAAAGCTAGACATGTTCTTAGAAATCATTAGATCACTGGATAGGTTAGACTAGAGCATTTGATGTTCTAGAAAAAGAATTAACATGTCTGATATTACAGAGAGCAAGTATTTGTGTTGTCACCACAAAGGAGAGATAACCACAAATATAGAGAATATTGAACAAACTTTTTTTACTTTATTTTATTTTTAATAACAGTATCTAGGTTTCATAGAAGTTAGGGTTCTGGGCTTCAGTGTGGAAGACCTGATACTGCCTTAAACACTTTCTGTGTGGCTCTGGGAAAGTCACTTAACCTCTGCCTCAGTTTCTGCATTTATAAAAATGGGGGTAATAATAATAGCACTTTTCAGTGTTGCAGTCAGGATCAGATGGAATAATATTTGTAAACCTAATACTTTGAAACCTAATACTGCTATATAAATGCTGGCTATTAATTGATTCTTGTTATGTGGATCTATTAATGCCAAAGGTTATATATGTTTCCCAGTCTAAATTACAGACTTAAAAATAAAATCTATTGCATCAGTAATCTTTCCTGAATAACTTTTAATGAGGAGAAAGCAGGTTACAAATACCACTCATATCAAAAGGACTGTTGTTCTACATATTTATACTGTGTGTGTGTGTATGAATATTTGAGTTTACAAGGACATGTGTGTTGGTGCACATGTATGTGTTTATGTCAGACCTGCACAACTTGACAGTAGGTAGTGGCTAAAATTAAAATAGGTTAAACTCTTTCAGGACACAGATAGGTTAAACTAGAGACTGACAATGGTTGTTTGCTGTGAGTCACATGACAAATACGAAAGAATACTCAGGGGCAACTCTACATTGTTCAGGGGCTGCCAGAAATCCTTTGGCAGGCTGTATGTTGTATAGGCCTGGTTTATGTGTATGTATATGTACATGTATGTGTATGTGTACATTATGAAAGACAGCATGACATAATGAAAAAAGACATGGGTGGTCTCCAAGCCAGGAAGACATGGGGTCAAATCTTACCTCTAATATTCTGGAAGTATGACTCCAAAGCAATCATTTAATTATGTAGTGAACTAGGTAATTTCTAAGATTATAAATTGTAGAGGAAGTGTCATCATACATTGGAATTACAGATACCAATGAAATTATAGTTTTAGCCCCCATCCCCTGTTACATACAAATGCACACATTATATAAGGTGAATTAATGGTGGAGAGAAACATATTATATATATACACATATATACATACATGTATATCTTTCTAAAGCATAGAAATCTTTCATCTTCATAAAGATAAAGAACCTATGACTAAGAGATGTTAAAGAACTAACCCAAGAATGCAGTGTATGGGATAATATCTATTTGTCTGTATTTAATGCTTTTCCTACTTGGGAGGGTTTACCAGACCTTGCATCTTGTTGGCCCCCAAAATACGCGTGGTGGTCAACAATCTGGTGATGTTTTACCATACCTGTCTGAGGTAGTTTTTGGAAAACAAATACACAAAGTTCCTTTCTGAGCAACTTCTATATGAAGTTTTGATAGCTTGTTGGGACTTGTTGGAACTTACCTTCTGTGGAAATAGCCTCAAGAACCTATGATCATCTTTATAATACGATGTGACTTGGAAGGACTTTAGCAGAACAGTGTGATTTAACTTTATATTACATATTAAAAAACTGAGTCAATTCTTTATTATAAGGGGTAGCCCTCTGGGAGGAGGCAAAAAGAGGAATATAGGAGAATAACTGTTTACAGATCGAGAGATAAGGTGTTTACATCTAGATGATGTAAAAGCAAAAGTTATAGATGCAAACCAATTATTTTAAAAATAAAATGAGTCCTATAGCAATAAAATGTCTTGCATAAATTTGCACAAATTTTCAGTTGTAGTCATAAGACTAGAACCTAGTACTCCTTATTATGAATAAAGATCCTTTCTCCCCTCCTTTTCATCAGAGGCTTTGTTCTTCTCCTCTTCTCTGTATTAACCCATTCATAATTCCATTTACTTCTTATTTTATTCATTCAACAGTGTTTTTCACATTCTGTCAATTCCACCATATGAGCAATCTGTGATTATTTTGTTTCTTTGCTATTTTGTTTTTTGTTTTTTGGGTGGGATTTTTTTGGTGGTTTTTTTTTTCGCAGTCAGGGTTAAGTGACTTACCCAGGGACACACTGCTAGTAAGTAGCTGAGGTTGGATTTGAATACAGTTCCTCCTGACTCCAGGGCCAGTGCTCTCTCCACTATGCCATCTAGCTTCCTCCTCTGTATTTCTACTATGCCATCTTGCTACTCCCATTAAAAACCATCATTGATTTTGGTCCATATATTGAATATCTGAAATGTTAGGTTAACAAAGGCAATAACCAAGTTAGATGGTTTGATTAACAGATAATCTGGCATCATGCTGACCCATAGATAATGTTAGCCAAGAGGGATAGTTCTGAGAATAAGGAGCCTAATTTCCAGTACTTTATGTGCCATTAATTATGTGAAGATGGAAAAGTCATTTCAGCTCTCTGAGTCTCTGTTTCATCATCTATAAAATGAGGATAATAACATCTGCCCTGCCTATTGAGAGGATCATACAAGATAAAGGAGGTAAAAGCATGTTACAAATTATAATATGCACATCTGAATGATTTTTGACAATGTCTACTATCTTCTGAGAAGAATGAACACATATTTATAAGCAACTAGATGGAACAGAGGAAAGCCTTCTGGACCTGGAGGCAGAAAGACCTAAGTTCAAATTTGACTTCATATACTTATTAGCTTTATGACCCTGGGCCATTCACTTAATCTCTATCTGCCTCCATTTCCTGGTCTGTAAAATGGGGATACTATTGCCCAACTCCCAGGGTTGTTGTAAGCATAAATATTTGTAAGCTTTTTGTAAAATTTAAATTATAGGGATATTGCTTATTATTATTATTATTATTATTATTATTATTATTACCATTATTAAAGAATCAAGATTGTAAAGCTGGAAGGAACCTGGAAGTCATTTTGTCCAGTGTCAGCTTGGGGAGCTGAAGCAATGAGAAGTCAATGCACATGCTTAAAGTAACACACAGCAGCTAGGCAGCACAGTGAATAGAACACTGGTCCTACAGTCAGGAAGACATCTCTCTGCCTTCAGACCCAGCCTCAGATACTTTGTAGCTGCTGTGACCCTGACCAAGTCACTCAGCCCTCTTCGCCTCAGTTTCCTCATCTGTAAAATGAACTGGAGAAGGATAGTGGCAAAATCTTTGCCAAGAAAACCTCAAAGGGGGATCGCAAAGAGCCAGACAAGACTGAAAAATGACCCAACAACAACAAAAGTCACACAGCTATCCAGTGGCAGAACTGGAATTAAAATTCAGAACTCATGTTTTCCCGTTTGTTATTCTTTCTTCTGCACTGCGTTAATCTTTCTGGGATTCATCGTTGACTCTAGCTACGAGGATTGTGGCTAATCTTTGCTACAGGCATTACTTGTATAAGTAACATGGTTAAAACTGCTTTGTGTGGAGCAGGTGATGGAGAGCTCCGCTCACCCCTCGTGACTCTGAACCTATCTCGCCCCGTGTCTGAACCCCCGTCCTGTCGGCCCACCTGCAGCGGATGGTCCTTCAGGACTGCTCTAGATTCCTCAAGGGCCACAAGCAGCTATACAGCACCCAGCCCAACAACCTCAGGGCCCCAGACTCGTTCTGCTACAACGGGCGGATCCACTGAAGGACGGCGGGCATAGAGCCGGCCGCCGACGGCAAGGGCATGGTGGTGGTGCTGAAGTGGCGGGCAGGTCAGAGGAAGCCTGCCGCTTCCTGCATGAGAACTGCACTCAACAGACATGCTCCAGCCACACTCAACACCCCCCAGCAAGAATAAATGCCGGAAAGATCTCCGCCTGGCTGCTCTGCGCGGGGCCAGTGCCATCCTGCGGAACCAGGAGTGATGAAGAAGTGAACCCGCCCCACTAAGAGCACCTAAAGTGCCAGGCCTCCCCGCCCAAAAAAACCCAAACCACCCTACTTTGTGTTTCCCTAGAACAGGGCCCACTGTGGCAGAAAACTCAGGAAAAGGTAGTTCATTGCACATTTATCTGAAATCCTCTAGTCCTTCTGTGAAGGCTTACCATAGCTTAGAGGTGATGCCAGGTTTTCAAAGACCAAAACGACATAAGCTAAGCTTTGGTCTGTGCTACCAGAGATTTGGGGAACTGTCTTCTAAGTCAGCTCTGACATATGGGGACTAGTTTAGTGGAATATAGAGAAAAAACTTGACTGGAAGTTTGGCTACCAGGTGATTTTTTTTTTCCAGATGTAACAATCCAAAAAGACAGTCTACCAACCTACTAAACATATAAACTACAACCATCATTTGCTGGAAAGTGAACAACAATGAATCACAAATAGATTAACAGAGAAAAAAAAATACAAAGCATCTGATGAAGAAGGTGAAAGCAACTCTACTGATATCAAGGAGTACTGGGTTCTATTCTCAGGACTCAATGCTGAATTTAAAAAGTAATAGAATGTTAGGTTTTGAAGGAACCTCAGTGACATTCTAGTCCAAAACACACTTTCAAAAGAATTCCATATACTATGTAGATGACAAGTGATCATCCTGGCTTTGTTTTAAAACTTCCACTGAGGGGAGAATAATGCTTCTGAAAGCAACTCATTTCACTTTTAGAGAGTCCTAATTGTTTAGACATTTATCCTGGCATCAAACCTAAATTTGTACTTTCACAACTTCCATCCATTCCTAACAGTTCTGGTCTCTGGAGCCAATCAAGCTTAATAAGTCAAATTCCTCTTTTACACAGCGGTCTTTCAAATATTTGAAGATAGTGATCATGTCCTTCCCAGATGCCCAGGCTAAATAATTCCAGTTCCTTCAACTGAGCATCCCCTGGGGCATTAACTCAAGGCTCTTCAAAATTTTGCTTGGCCTTCTCTGAACGTTCTCTAGCTTATCAGTCCTTACGAAAATGTGGTGCCCAAAAGATATAATAATATTATACATGTGATTTAGGCAGGGTCAAGTCTGAGGACTGTCAGCTTTGGATCAGCTATCTTCTGCAAATACTGTAATTCCTCAATGGTATAATAACTTAACAATATAAAAATAATATATTTTGAAAAATGAACTTTGGAGTGGGAATACTGAGATATTCCACTGCATTTTAGAACTAGAAGGATCTCAAAGATCACCCAATTTTCCAGAATCATAGATTTTTCAGAGTTGAAAGAGACTCCAGTGTCCATTTAATTTCTACTCCTGGCTATATTTGATAAATAATTCCCTAAAGAGTTAGTTTATCAAGTGGAAACCCAGTCTTTGCTTAGAGACCTTCAATGAGAAGGAAAATACTTTACTTCCTGAATTAACCCAAAGATCTCATTTTACAGATGGGGAAACTGAGGCTTAGTGAGGTAAAATGATATGTTCAGCACCACATAAGTATAGAAAGTGATAGAACTGGGATTCAAACCCAAATTGTTGTTCATCCCCATCCCCCAAATCTGGTGCTCTTCCTACTACGCTGCACTTCCTCTCACCTTTCTTCATCAAAACTGAAAACAATGAGAGCTTTTCAACAAACCAAGAAGCACTTTCTTGGTGATCTTCAATTAGAGGAAATTAGAACCATAGGTATCCTTATTCAAAATGTCATAAAGATTTAGCTACCCCATCTTGCCAATTCCCTTGTATTCCTCAATTGCTTATGAGCAAATTAGTCTCACAGACATCTAGAAATCAAGCAATTCAGCAGGGTGGCCCCTGCTTGCTCACATATACAAAGGGAAAACTTTTCAGATCTAGGTTAAAGATGGAAGAACTGTTGAAAACTGCCAATTCTTACAAATTAGTGAGAGATAAAACACAAGCTGAATTAAAGAGACAGCTCTGAACAACACACATTTATCTTACCAGGAGTAGCTCAGTCATCACTCTCTGTTCTCTTGCTTCCCTATATGAGTTCATGTGCCATGGAATTCATTTTTATGAAAAAAAATTATGAAAGAGTAAAAATATTAGTAAAATATTAGTTCTAGCTTTCACTGGGCCACTAAGTAAGACACCCTTTTTAGAGAAGTAGGGTTTTCCTAATTCCTTGTCCTCTTAGAGGAATTATGTTTTTTTATAATAATGGAGGAGGAAAATTTTTCAGGTTCTCTCCATAAAACGTTGTAAAAAATATGTGTGTAATATACATGTTTGTATGTGTCTGTATTATATATACGTAGATTTATAAAAATAGTCTGTATATATTCATAAGTATAAATATATATGTACTATCTGTATATGTCTATATTTATATGTGTATATAAGTATATATATGTGTGTATAAATGCTATCTGAATACATATATATACATATATATATACAGATATATAAACATTTATATAACATATACAAGCATGGACATATGGACAGTATTTATGTACACACACATATGTGTGTATATATATACACATACATATTTACACACTTGTGAGTATATATGAATATAATGAGGTTTATTTAACCAATGAAAATTTACTGGTATTAAGGACACTCCAGGTATCCTTGAAGGGTGATAGATTGGGCAATGATAAAAATGGATACCCATTTAAATATGACTATTGGAGGAAGTTGTGGCTTAACGGATAAAGATCTTGCCTTATTGTGAGCAAAATCTGGGTTCAAGTCCTACCTTTGAAACAGAACAGCTGTGTGAGCCTGGGCAAATCACTTAAAGTCTCAGTGCCTGGTGCAGCTCTCTGAGACTGTTACTTGAAGAGCAAGAGACCATCAGTCTTCTATGATAAAAAGTCTCCTCATTGAGAATTCCCTATACCAATGAAATCACAAGACCAGTTTTCCCCTTCTCCTCACCTTCCTCCCCCAATGAAGAAAACTGGGACTAGGGATTAGAGATTTAATGAGGTTAACACATTTTAAACTAAGGACAACAGAAGAAATTGAGGTGGTAGTGTCTTATTCATTCTACTGTGATTTCCCATATTGATCTTCAGATAACTAGAAATTCTAGAGGTCAAAGACCCTTCAATTAAAACTTTTACATTAAAGCCAAGGAGATCTCAAGCTGTATTGACTGCTAATGGAAGCCGGCTGCAAATGAAATGCATTTGATTGGCTGAAGCACAAACACAAACACAGATACATGAGGTTTGTTTTGCTTGGCACCCAAAGGACAGAAGTAGGCAGAGGAGCATATTTTACCTTGATAGAAGAAAAACAATTCCACACAATTGGTGTGGTTCACAGGTGGAATGTGTGACCTTGGTAAGCAGTGTATGTTCCCAAGCATTAGTTCTTCAAGTAGAATCAGAATGCACACATGTCTGGAGTATTGCAAAAAACAATTCCTACTCACTCGGAGGTTTGAGTATATACCTTCTGAGGTCCCATCCTACTGTGTGATTTGATGATTTGATATGTTTTTGGTTATATATAGGGAAAAGGAAAGTTTTATCTATATCTATATCTATATCTATATATATAGGGAAAAGAAAAGGAAGAGGAAGAGGAAGAGAGAGAGAGAGAGAATGAGAGGAAGGGAAAGGAAGAAAAGGGAAGGGAGAGAAAGTAAGAGAGACACAGTGTCATATAATTTAATTAATATATGGAACTCCTTGGGAAGGCACTTCCTGCTCCAAGTAAACACCTTCTCTGTAACATATAATCTTCAAGAGTTGCCAAGAGTAAAGAGATTTTCTTTTACCTCATCAGAGTGTTTGTCACAGTGGGATTATACACACTGATGATGGTGACATGGCACTTCAGTCATATTGTCAGGAGCTTGTCACTTACTCCTATTGGGAGGCATACAAGCTTGTTGATTAGATGAGATCTGATTGCAAAACCTCTGCCAGCTTCACTCACTGATCTTTATGGAGACCACTCTAGAAAAACTTGTATCCAGCTCCAACTTCAGTAAACTGGTCTTCATTTGCCAGCCTTGTTTCATTCAGGGATGCTATTTAGATGTGATATCTACTGAGTCCTCCTGGAACAAGAGCTGTTTGTCTTTCAAGCCTACTGGATTTTTGTGTTGTCCATAATTGTGAGCACGTTCCATGTGCCATTGGCGAGCAGAATAATCTTCATAAAAGTATGTGTACATTTTTTTGGTGTGTGTTTTGACCAACAGGTAGAGTCCCCACCTGCCATGGTAAGCAGGCCAGGATTAGGTTAGGTGAAGCAGACAATTTTTAGTGCACCTTTTATACCCATTCCTCATACCAGAAGATGCGCAGTATGGTCCCTTAAAAAGGCTGCTTAGATACCCATAGGGCTGCAGAATCCCTTTGCTGCTTCAATCCACTGAGAAGATGACCCTATGGACTGGACTGCCTGTGTCCTCGGTTGTGACTACAGCTCCCAGTGTTTCTGCACCTGTTGTCCTGTTACTTGTTC
The DNA here is from genome assembly GCA_028627135.1 of Pseudochirops cupreus. Taxonomy (NCBI): domain Eukaryota; kingdom Metazoa; phylum Chordata; class Mammalia; order Diprotodontia; family Pseudocheiridae; genus Pseudochirops; species Pseudochirops cupreus. The sequence continues at coordinate 164,636,160 of CM053581.1, forward strand.
ATCACAAGACTTGAAGGTAAGTAAAAATGGTAAAATGGTATGGGTGATGTCTTTTAAGTCTCACACAAAAAAATATATTTAAATGAAGGAGAGTTGTGTGAAATTGTCAGTCTTATTCTCTGTAATGTTAATGAGATTTAAGATCGTCCCCACCCATTAATAGGCCTCACATGGAGCCCATTAAGGGAAGCTTGCTTAGTCAGGGGAGGCTTGCTTATAGGAAGGCTTCCACATCTTTTACTAATTTCTAATTAGTTACTGAGTCAGGAAGGTTGTGATGCCTGATGGTTCTGAGAAGTGCATATATACTCTGAGTTGGTATTTTACTTTGGGGGCTCGCTTATGAGAAGGATCTTGTGATTCCTTGGTCAAGATTCTGAGAGGCTGTATGTTCAGAGCTCCCCAGCTGCTCAGTTGTAAAGGCTCTCTCAATCTAGGGATGTATATAAAGTATACAGTTGATTCAGGTAGTCAGAGTCCTGTCTGCTGGTTTTTATTTCACTTCTTATATTTTCTTTGTATTTTTTCTGAAGTTCAGGGTGCTGACCTTTCCCCTGAAATAGTGAATATAATTTTAAAAAGATTGTTGACCCCTTAAATAGCTATCTTTCCTAGTATGCAGATCTAACAACCTGTGCTAGCAGCCATCTTGGGTATGCCAGTATGGTTGCCACTGCATTCTCTCTTCCTGAATCATTAGAGTTGCATGACAAGACAAAAGTCAAGTTGACTGGGGATGGCTCAGGATAAAGTGAATGCAATTAGATATCTTTGTTGTCTAACCAAGCTCTAAGCACTTCACAGAGCCAGTTTCAGCAGCTTTCTTGGTCTATTGGAACAAATTGTTCACATCTACCTGTTCCATCAGGGAAGCCTTCACATGCTTGAGGCAGACATTCTGCTAATTCACCAGTGAGTGTTGGTTACCTTCAACCTGCTTTAGCTCACCCACCAAAATGATTTTACCAGGGTGTGGCCCCTAGACATGCTATAACTTCTTGGAGTCACAAGTTAGAGTTAGATGGAAGGTGATCACTAAAGGTGGAAAGCAGCCCTGAAAAAAAAGGCTTGGCATCTCTCACACCAAAGGGACTGTTCTTCCCTGAACAGCCTGTGCACCCCAAGAAAAAAAGTTTTCTACCAAACAGCACTACATCATCCATATGTGAAACCATCAGTTACAGAAGCAGAGGAATTTTGAATACTGCAGCTAAGTTCACTTACCTTGACAGAGCACTTTCCAGGTATGTACACATAGATGATGAGGCTGATGCATGCATTGCCAGATCTTACTCAATATTTGGGAGGCTGCAAAGCAAAATGTGGGAGAGAAGAGGTATTAGACTGCCTACCACACAGAAGGCCTATAGAGCCATTGGACTGACCTCATTGTTGTATGCCTGTGAAACCTCAACAGTATACCAGCACCATGCCAAGAAACTGAATCACTTCTATTTGAATTGTCTGAAGATCATCTGACAAAATAAGATACTGGACACTGAGGTCCTTTCTTGAGCTGAACTGCCCAGCATTCAAACTTTACTGCAGCAAGCACAACTCCCATGGGCTGACCACTGTGTTCAAATGCCAAATATTTATTTGCCTAAAAGACTATTTTAAGGAGAACTCACGTTAAGGCAAGTGCTTAGATGAAGATTAGAAGCAATATAAGGACACTCTCAAAGTCTCACTGCAGAACTTTGGATTTGATTGTGAAACACGGGAAACACTGGAAACATGGATCACTGAGCATGGCATGCTTGCATTAAAGAAGGTTCTATGCTCTATGAGCAAAGTAGAATTGCAGTAGCTCAAAAGAAACATAAAATGCATAAATTTAGAGACATCACCATTCTAAATGTTCATAAGGAATATTTGTGCTCAACCTGTGATAGAGCCTTCTAAGCTCATACTGCTCTGATTAGTCATAGTCAGATACATTATACAGTGACCTTGACAGAGTGATGTCATTTTAGTCCTCTTTACGTATGAAGGACAACAGCCAACCTACCGGCGCAAAGAGAGGTTAAATGATTTGTCCATATGTATTGGAAGTGGAACTGGAACCACAGGGTAAAATACAAGATGTTTTCAAGCAAAACATTGATATGTAAATTCAATTCAAGCTCAGTAGTCAATTAAAAGGGTTTTCCTCATCAGCCAATTAGGTGGCTTTTCCTCATCACTCAGTAAAGTGACAAGAAATAGAGCATACCTACTTATTCTCTGAAGCTGAGAATAGGATCCCTTCATTACACACAACTAGAAACAGGGCCACCATTTCTGGAGCTAGAATCAGGCAAGGCATATTGTGTGTGCTCCAAAGACTGGAGTTCTTGAAGAACCCTTTGAAGCAGATGTAAGATGGGAATCATTTCAGACATGGGAGATGACTGGTGCAATTTCACAGACATAGAAGAAGGAGGGTCATGTGTGAGTAAAAGAGAGAAGGCCAATTTGACTGCATCACAGAGTGTGTTCCTATAAGGCTGGAAAACAACTTTCTAGATCCATTTGGCTACACATAATTTCCAAAAGTGCCTTCTGAGAGACCCGACTTATCACAGGATCATAGAACTTGAAAAAAACCCAAGGTCATCCAACACAACCCCTTCATTTTGAGGAAGAGTTAACTGAAGCCCAGGGAAATTAAGTTATTTGTCCAAAATAACATAGGTAATAAGTGTGCGTGGCAGGATTTATACTCAGACCCTATGACTCCAGAGCCAGTGTTCTTTCTATTGTACTACACATCTCTATTAACAAGACTATGTTACATGCATATAATGTGCTAGATGCAGGAGATATAAATACAAAGGATGAAATAATCCCCAATTCTAGGCACCTTCATTGTAACAGGCTACATAAGTATATTACAGATATATATATAGAATACGTATGAAGGGAATAAATTCAAATACATACAAATCAGATGTGAAGGAGGGCTGCAGCAGCGGGGCAATCAATACAGGGTTTTTGATAGAAGGGTTACATACTTGAGCTATGGATGATGGAGAGCTTCTTCTCCTTCACTTCAGAACAGGCCTTATCCTCTCACTGCTTAATGACTGCTGAAAAGAAGGAAGGAAGGAAGGAAGGAAGGAAGGAAGGAAGGAAGGAAGGAAGGAAGGAAGGAAGGAAGGAGGGAAGACTAAACAGTGCATTTCATCCATACTCACTTGGCATTTATTAGTCTGTGCTCAGTGGAGGTAAAATGTACACTAGCTAATGAAGAACCCTGTTGCCAATGCCCCATTAAGACTTGTACACTAGCCTCTTAATCGACTACAATCATTTTATAATTTTTTAATGCTGAGTGTTCTCTTTCTGTGTGTGGGATTAAAACTGCCTGTTCCATACCTGACTCATGTTTGGGCTCTGAATGTCTAATTACTTGCTCCATCCTCTTCCCCCTCCCCACTTCCACTTCCCTTGGGCAGGTTTGCTTAGAATAGGACCCAAAATAGAACTGTTCCCCAGGTATTTGAAGTGGGTGTAGAACTGAAGAACTGAGGAATCTAGTTCTCCTAATCAGATACAGGCAACTGCAAAGCAGTGAACCCAGGACAAACCAGGTAAGGTAAGAGATAAAAGACTGTTAAGTTTGCCCCCTGATGTCCATCACTACCTGGCTAGCCAATGTGCCATACAGACATCGGACATAAACAGTTCAAAGGAACAGAGATGGAAAAAGGAAAGCTCCTTATGTGAGAAACTGAGAGAAGGGCAGTGTGGCTGAACTGCAGTGAAGAACAGAGAAAAATGTCTGCTGAGGCTGGAAAGTTAGATTGAGACCAGGTTGTGAAGGGCTTTCAAAGATAATTGTTGGAGTTTCTGTTTTGTACTAGAGGCAACAGGAGGGCAATATTGAGTAAGGGGATGACACAGTCATTTCTTTGCTTAAGGAAAATCGCTATGGCAGCATTGCGGGAGAGGAGGTGCAGTGGTGAGTTTCTTAAAGCAAGATCATTTAGGTGAATATTTCAAAAAATCCAGGAAAGAGGTAATGAGAATATGAAATAAGATGATGGCTGCATGCGTAGAGAGAAGGGATAAAATGGGACAGATGTTGTGAAGGTAGAAACGGTCAAATTTAGTAACTGAATGGATAGATAGGGTGAGAGAAAGTGAGAAGGATAACATTATACTGAGATTATACACCTAGGAGATGGGAAATGGTGGTTCCTTTGATATAGAGAGGTTTGGGAGAAGAGCAAGTTTTGGGGGAGAGATAATAAGTTCTGCTGTGAACATGAGTTTGATATATCTTGAAACTTCTAGTTCAAAGTGTCGAGGAGGTAACTGGTGATTTAGGATTAGAGTTCATCCTCAGAGGAAAGAGTAGAGCTTGATGTATAGATCTGGATGCGTACTGCAACCCATACATGTTCAATCATACTGTGCAACTCTGGTCTTTGTCCTCCTGAAAATTCACCGCAGCATGTCCACCCAACTGTAATGACATTTTCCCAACATCACAAGGGTACCAATGAAACACTCCTATTCTTTTCAGCACATGACCAGTCCATATTGTCTTTCTATCATGCATTTGGTTATATCCTTTACTCCTGTTCTTCACAATTAAAGTGCCTTTACTTCAAGTATTTCCCAAGGCTATGTCCTAAATCTTCTTGTCTTTCTACATTGCTCACACCCATCATACACCTCTTTATTTGCCCTTTGCATCATTCTCATCTTTAATTTTTCAGAAGCAGTGATGTTCCATGCCTCATTCTCTCCACCAGGATGATAGTGAGGTTAGTAAGCAAGAAACTGACAAATTTAAATTCAGGTCTTCGAGCTCTAATACCAAGGCTCTTTCTGTTATATCCTACTACACAATGTAGCCAGTAAGTCCTACAGGAGGACAGAGGAAGACTTCAAATCTTAAGAGGAAGTAGGGGAATTTAGAAATTCAGGGAGGCAATCAGAAAGGATATTCTAGACAGAGAGAAAGGTGTTGAAACAATATGGAGATACTAAAGATTATGGCACATATGGGTGACAATAAGAAGACTGTACTTATCACAGTATAGTAGTGTCCTGCCAAGTCTAGAATGTTTATTTATTTTTCTTTCTTTTCTGTTTTTGGGGGAGAGGGGAAGGCAAGGCAATTGGTGTTAAATGACTCGCCCAAGGTCACACAGCTAGTTAAGTGTCAAGTATCTGAGGCCAGATTTGAATTCAGGTTCTCCTGACTCCAGGGCCAGTGCTCTACTTGTTGCATCACTTAGATGCCCTTTTATTTTTTTTCAAAGAGAATGAAGTCTATCCTGAAAAGTGAAAATAATATATGGTATTTTTAAAGATAAATATTCGAATTTTATATAGGCAACTTTCTACATTTCTTATTCATCCTCTGATCCCCTTTTATCTCTGTGCATCTTTCCTCCCCTGTCATATTATGAGACTGATGGTACCAACAGACATTTGTAGAGCGGTTCTAATGTTAAATACTTCTTTCCCGTAATATTTTTTTTGTGTGTAGAGCAACACACCCATAAGAAGGACAAGGCAGATAACATTATCTCTATTTTCAGGTGAGGAAACTGAGGTTTGAAAGTGTTAAATGCCTTACTTAACATTTAACTTCTCTGACTTTCAGTTTCTTCATCTAGGAAGGGTGATGACAATACTTGTATACATATCTCACAACAAAGAGGTTGATGTCCATTTAATATATTACAGATTTCAAAGCACATCAGAAACATGAGTCGTTTTTATGGTAAGTAAGGGAAAATGAAGGGAAAAGAGAATAAGAACTTATATGGTGCCTATTATGTGCCATGTTTGCTAAATGGTGTTACAAAGATTATCTCATTTGATCCTTATAACAATCTTATGAGGTAGTGGCTATTATTATTCCATTTTTATAACTGAGGAAACTGAGGCAATAAAGGTTAAGTGACTTTCCAAGAAAACTGGAAAATAGTCCAGTTAGATTTGGACCAAGATTTCATACTACCTAATACAGTGAGCACCAAATGGATACATGACCTACATATATAAATCCATATCATAAACAAATTAGAGGAGCAAAGAAGAATTTTTTTTTACTATGAAGTGGCTAAAAGTCAAAACTAGAAGAAGGATAGAAAGAATCATAGAATGAATAATTTTGATTTCATAAAACTGAAAAGGTTTTACACAAACAATCAAGGAAGTTAACATTAGAAGGAAAACAATTAGGGGAAAAGCTTTGCAATAAGTTTCTCTAACAAAAGTCTAATATATGTTATAAATAAGGAACACATTTTGCTGTATGAAGATGACAGTCATTCCCGGTAGTTGGTGGTCAAAGGATATGGAAATACAATTTTCAAAAAAAGAATGCTACATAATCGACAGCCATGTAAAAATGCTACATTGTACTAATAATTACTAAAATAATTCTGAGGTTCCATCTCACATTTATCAGATTGGCAAAAATTACAAAAAAGGATAATGAGAATTATTGGAGGGCCTGAGGGAAAAGAGACATGTTAAGCACTGTTGGTAGAATTTGGAAAGGTGTGCAAAGCATTGCTAAACAGTGAAAAACCTTTGACCTAAAGATACCACTACTAGGTTTTTATCCCAAAGAGATAAAATGAAAAATACCCATATGTACAAGAAAGATTTCTAGTAATCTTTTTGTTGTTTTCATAACAAAGAACTAGAAATAAAGGTGGTACTCATCAATTGTGGAATGTCTGAACTAATCATGGTATATGTGTAATTCGGTTCAGCAATCAGAAATAGGGTTTCCTAATCCACCTTCTCTCTACAAGAAGCACCTAGAATGACTGCAGGGCTCAAAACCACTCCATGACAATTCAGAGAAAGATGAAGAGACTGAAAAGATCTCTTCCTTCATGATCTTCCCAACTCCACCCTACTCCGCAGACCTTTGAGGAAAGAGTCCCATAACAATGGCCCTTGGGACTGTGGTTGCATTCCCAGAGCAGAACATAATTCTTCCATAAGAAACAGTGTAAGGGATAGTTTCAGAGAAATTCTTGTAAAGGTAATAGTCAATAAAATCACCTGTAACACTTAAAGTAAGCAGTGAGTTGCTGTGCCCAGATACATTTATAAGGAAAGAAGACATTTTGATTATTCACTAACTGTTACCAAGGCCTGGCTACTTCCCTGTGTTTTATAGGAAATCTATTTGGATTGTCTTATAAACTTAGTAATATCCTGTGGGATCTGTAAAATCATTGAGATAAGTGGAACACCCAAGAAGGAAGAAGGAATTTTGGGAGTGGGGAGAGGTAGTCTACCTCATTTCCAATCTCAGCTTCTTCCTCCACCCTCCAATCTCGATCTGAAGTGGACCTCATTAGTTTTTGGACTTCCCAGTGGGATCCTAGAAGCATGAGTAGCACGGATAATGGCAGTAATTGCATCAAGAACAAAGGACAAAAGGGATTAGAAGAGGAAAGTGGATCTAAGGTTTTATAATTGGTATAGCAGAAAAGCAACATCATACCTAAGAGGAGCCTTTGGAAGACTGCTGCAAAAGAGTTTCCAGAAGCTCTCATCCTTTGTCAATGCATGCTACCTCATCAGGCTATTGTTTCAAAGTGGTGTTGGAAGAAAAGTGCTTTTGAAACCTTTGTTGTTGTTGTTTAGTCACGTCCAAATCTTTGTGACCCAAGGACCATAGGGGTCCTAACACTAATGCTATCCATGGGGTTTTCTTGGCAAAGACGCTGGAGTGTTTGTCATTTCCTTCTTCAGTGGATTAAGGCAAAGAAAGTTTAAGTAACTTGCCCAAGGTCACACAAGCTAATAAGTGACTGGGGTCAGATATGAACTCAGGTCTTCTTGGCTCCTAGACCAGACCTCTATCTACTGAGCCACCTAAATGCCCCCAAAACCTTAAAAATTTTTGCAAGTGCTATAAAAATGTGAGTGATGATGGTGATGATGGAAAAGAACATCAGCTTAAACTGGTCCTTTCAAACAGGAAGATCTGAGATATGGTTCAGATTCATTTTCTCTCACATTTGGACCAGCCTAAATTTGGAAAGGATCAGTAGAAATGAGTGATGAAATTCAGGATTTTTTCAATATTCTATTTTTTTATCTATGCACAAACATGTTTATTTTTTGTTTTACTGTCTATACTTCTATCTAAAGAGTTCACATTATGTATTTCTTTATTTTGTTGGCATGCCTAGTAGTCACACCTGGCTTCTCCAGCTTTGAACGAGGAAGTTGGTCATACCCAGAAGTTGAATTTTTTAAAATGAAGCCAATTAACTATGTTAGGAAGTGACCACTACTGTTACTTCCCCTATCATTCTCAAAAGCAGACAGCTAAAGACCCCCAATGAACTAATCCTAGCCAGGTCCCCCCGGCCAAAACACAAAGCACCTATTCAACCTGGCTTCCCTACCTAGAAAGCAGAACCAGCGCTGGCAGCAGCTACTTCACTTTACTACAAGTGACAGAGTACAGTTTCTGGAAACACCCCTGAACTCTCCTTAAACTGTCTCCACACTGTCAAATCTCTGGCTTTCTAGCCATTCCCGTAATCCTCTCAACTCCTTTCATTGTGGCCTATGCCCAATCTCCCAATTCTCTGTTCCCAGTCCTCCATTGTCAGTTACCTCCCCATCACTCTGACTACTTCCCACTCTTGTTGTACCGAGACCCCACTCTCTTTTTCCCCCATGTTTGACCTCCAGTCGCCCCAGGCTTTTGGACACTCCCCTCAAGATCTTCCTTGCCCCTCCAGGACTACCTGGCTACTCCTAGATCCCTCCCAAAGTCTTTCTGTGTATAAGATTCATCTTGTTTCCATTAAAGTGCTCAGATTCACTCTGACCCACTTATCAGTACAAATGCCACAAACGCTGGATTCCTTAAGAATCTGGCCATTATGGAGGATCTTTAACAAACATTGTTTTTCTCTGGTTGAAAAAAGGCTTGGGTGGAACTCTTTGCCAAGAAACCTTAAATGGGATCACGAGGAGCTGAAATGACTGAACGAATCTTTTCTTAAAGCTGTTAGCTGATGCTAAAGTACGTTCTTTTTGTGACCAAATATCCCTCCTTTCCAGGATTTTCGGACTGGAATATTGCCTTGAGAGTTCATGTAAGCCAGACCCCACATTTTACAGATAAGAAAAATGAGGTCCAGAGAAGGAAAGTCATTTGCCCAAGAAAGTTAGTAGTTGAGACCATACTCAAACTCAGGACTTTGGATTTGAACATAGCATGAGGAAGATCTGAGTTCAAATACTACCTATCAGCTATATAATCCTGTATAATCACTTACATGTCTCTCACTTATGGTTTTCTCATCTGTAAAATGGGGCTTATAATAGCATTTATCTCACAAGTTACTGTGAGGTTCAAATGAGATAATATATGTGAAGTCCTTTGTGTACATTGAAGAGCCATGTAAGTTTTGACCATTGTATTATTATTATCCAAGTACAGTGCTCTTTCCAGAACAGTCTTGTAACACAATCCAGGGCATGATCTCTGCTGCACAGAGAATTCTGTACAAATGCTTCAATCATATTTGGGAAAGTTTGGGGCCCTTTTTTCCTGTACTAAGGCCTAGAGGAGAGGCAGATGGGATGGGAAAATGTGGGCCCACTGAACTCTCTACCATCTCTTTAAATCAGCTGTAATTCACCATTCAGCCAGGCATGCATTCATTTGTGTGTCCCACCCCCCAGCCCCTTCTAGGACACCATCCACACCTGATTACAGCCATTCAGTGACTACTGCCCAAATCAGTGAGTATGGCTAGTGACTCATGCTTACTGTATTCATGACAATGAGGCCTAATGTGTGCAAAACCAGAACAAGATTCATGGGGCTCCTTACTGATATGATTTACTGGATGTCAGTTTTTACTGCCTCCAGGGCAGCAGTGGTCATGTGGTAGGTGCTCAGCAGATAAATGCCTGGAGGGCAGCTCTGTGGGCAGCTGCCAGGAACAATGAGGAGTGGGGGTTGGGGGTGGAAGAAGAATGATTTTTCCAGATGAGACACTGGTCGATGTGCTACAGGGTCTGGAAAATAAAGGGGGCCACATTGCTCCAGGAACAGCTGGTGATGATGAGCTTAAAAGAAAAAAAAAGATCATTTGCTGGCATAGGCCAGTTGGAAGGCCTGTCACAGCAACTACTGAGTGGACGAAAACTGATTTATGGGTGGTGATGATAATGATGATGAAATAAAGATGGATTTGCTCCAGAGCAGCCTGGGAGCATTGTGGGAGAGGGAGAGAAGAAGAGAGAGAAAGAGAAAGACAGAGACAGGGACAGAAACAGTCAGAGAGAGAAAGAGAGAGATGACAATGTACAGGCAACCTCCATCAAATCCACCTTTTCCAGACCTGTTGAAAATACTGAATATAACAGCAACAACAATAATAAACCCCATTATATAGAAAGCTTTAACATCACAGAAGATCTTATAAATATGACTTAGATTTTAAAGATCATATAGTATAAGGTCCTCAGTTCCAGATGGGGAAACTGATACGCTGAAAGGTTAAATGAATTGTTCAATGTCTTATGTATGTTAAAGAGCAAAGAGAGGCTTTAAACTCAGGATTTTTGACTCTTCAAAACCAACACTATTTCTAATGTATCACTGATGCTTGTAACAACCAGTAAGTAATACAAGTATTATCAGCTGCTCTTTATAAAAGAAGAAATTGAGGCTTTTATAGGTCAGATGGGCCTAAAGTATGTTTCTATGGCTGTTGTGTTTGTGTTATATTGTTGTATTTTATTAGGTTGTGTGTGTATGAGTGTGAATATTGTGATTTCAAAGCTGTCAGGCTCTCCTGGTGAAGAAACTCTCCGTCCTTATTAATCAGCAACTCTCTTGCACCTTGGATTGTTGCCTGGGACACTAAATAGTTAAATGACTTTTCTAGGGACTTGGGGCCAGTATGTGTAAAACAGGATTTGAATAAAGATAAAATTTCCTCTTCACTAAACTCCACTACTATACTTCTCCATAGGTCATATAGCCAATAAATGGCAGAGATGAAATTCTAACTAATAAAAAAATGAGTCAAGACATAGAAGAGAGTTCTGCCCTCCATCACTAGAGGTATAATCAACATTTGTCTGTGGAATACTTAGTGTCTGTCTGGTAACATACTATGTGCTGTGGTGGATATGATGAACTATAGATGGCCCATGCCCTCTGGGACCCTAAAGTTTCCCAGAGGAATAAAATACTTATAATTGAGAAATTAACTAGCAAGTTTAAGCCATATAATATATGTGTAGAATGGATGGTTATGACAGTAAATGCTAGAGAAATATAGAAAAGAGAAATAGTGCATTTAGGATTGGAAGGGGGGGGCATGTAGTAGGGATGCTAGAAAAGGCATCATGGAGCACCTGGATCTTTATCTGAGCCTCAAAGGATGCAAGAGATGTGAGCAGAGAAAGGATTGGGGGTGGGGGGGAGGCACAGGAGACGGGGAGAATAACCAAAGGTTGTATATAATAATAATGTAATGCAGAAATCATAGTCTAGAAACAGTGATATAACCCACCTATGACAAACCATTGATGCTTGAGGAGTAATGGATGAAAATGTCAAAGAAATTTTAAGGTTAAGGCCAAATTCTGAAGGGCTTTAAATACTAGCTAAGAAATTTGGGCTTTACCTTGAAAGCAACTGGGAGTCACTGAAGGTTTTTGAGCAATGAAATAATATGGGAAAAAATTTAATGTCTTCTTTTATTATTTCAATGTCATCTCAATGTAAACTTTCTGTATGAGTTCTTGGGAATAATATTCCTTCATTTAACATTTATTAACATGCACTGACAGGTAGGTGGTACAATGGATATAGCATGTGCCTGGAGTCAGGAAGACCTGAATTTAAATCTTGCCTCAGACACATACCAGCTGTGTGACCCTGGAGAAGTTACTCAGCCTTGTTTACCTCAGTTTCCTTTCCTCATCAGTAAAATGAGCTGGAGAAGGAAATGGCAAACCACTCCAATATCTTTGCCAAGAAAACCCCAAATGGGGTCACGAAAAGTTGAACATTACTGAAGACAACTGACCAAGAACAAAAAGCAAGCACTAGGTACAGAGTATTGTGTAGGGTTCTATGCGAGGTTTAGAGCTTGAATTAGATACAGTTGCTATCCTTGTGGAACTTACAGTCAACACAAGTTTAATACTCAGAATAAAATTATAATGTGCTCTCTACAGATCTATGAAAAAATGCTATATGAGATCAGAATTAGAAGCTTATTACTGTGTGGGGGCAACGGGCTCTTGTTATTGTCAATGTTTTTTTTCCTCATCACTATTTTATTTAAAATTTACACTATTGCAAAGCCAAGCATGACCAGCTTTTCAGAAGAATGCTGCCATAAACAGCTTTCAAGGTTCTGATTACACAGTATAGTGAACACTCGTTATTCAATAACAAATCAGAGCAAAACATTCACAGAAATTAAGGTACAGCATTCACAGTGTTACAACTTATCACAGAAAATCAAAATACAGCATTCACAACAAATTATCAATATGATGGCCACATAATTTTCACCACAGTGGTCACAAAGTTTTGAATAAAGTATATTCATTAAGTCACTCAATCATTTAGTAACTAAATCATTCAATCATCCTTAAGGAGGCTTGGGACACAAAGTACAATAGTCAAAATTCTCTACTCATGGGGCACATCAAGTTACAAATCAATTGCTTTTCAGTCATCATTCACTATTCAATCATCAGAAAATACACAAGCCTCCCCCCCCCCCAGGTCACTAGTAAATTACAATTTCTCAGTCAGTACACAGGATCTAAGCAAAGTCTTTTTTCAGCTTGACTTGGGGTGGTCTCTCAGATTCCATGGATCCCCTTCCATGGTCCCAGATCCTACCTGGATTCACCAAATTGTCACCTGGGTTCAAAGGCAGACAGCTTCCAGGTCTTTATCCAGCTCTCTGAGCACTTCCTGTTCCACACTGAAGCTCACAGTGTCCAGTCCACTTTAAATCCTTCACAGTCCCTGTTCCCAGGAAGTTAAGGCTTAACAAAGCCACAAACAGGTTTATCCAAAGTACCAGAATCACAGTCATCTTCCTCAGTCTTTGGCAGCTCCCAGAAGCTCTGGCTGGTCCTCATATGCAGCAGTTCCTCAGCAGAAGTTCCAGCTGGTTCCCAGAATCAAAATCACTTCACCCAGGTTCCCAAAATCAAAATTATTCTCTCCAGCCTCCCCAGCAACAGCAGCTTCTGCCTCTATGAAGCTTGCTCCAAGAAGATCTGTCTGACCCAGCAGGGACTTCTCCTTATATACACACACAGCATTAGCTCCTTTCTGTTTCAGCCAACCCCTACCTGTTACATCAGCAACAGGGGTTCATACCTTCTGTTTCTTTAACAGAGGCTTGATTAATTACTAAGTGCTAAGTATTTGTTACCTTTGCCAATACAAAGGGATCTTCAAATTCAAATTACATTACCATTACAGCTATGTTAACTGGTATTTTCTTATACCAAACTTTCAGGTGAATATACCCTAACCCTCTAATGGTTAGCCATCAGCTGTGTATCAAAGATACTGTCTAGGCTGACTTTGGTAGGTCTCACCCAAGAACTGAGGAAGTGTGCTCTTGGCCTGCTGAACTAGCTACTTATATGTGAACAAAATATCATTGTTTTGCCATTACAGTGCCAACACTGGGTATGATATTCATTGTATTTCTAGTCCCTAGCACAGAACCTAGAATGTCAAAGGCACTTAATCAATGAATGCTGATTAATTGATGCAAAATGTAAGCTTTTCATGCCTTTCTATCCATGTATCCGATCTATATCCTCCCCCAAATCCTCCATAGAACATCTACACAGAATACTAGAGTCCTTCTCCAGTGTCTTTTAAACATTTGATAAGTAAACAGTTGAGTACAAGGGTTGCCCATCTATTTTCATCGACTGTCACTACATGACTAGCCTTGCTCTGTTTCTAGATGTACCTGTCCCTGATGATACCTTTAATGTCCCTCTCAAGTAAGTCATTGTTGATAATATGCCAGCTTGCTTACACCTACCATCTATCCTTCCATTTCTCTTTGGGTCACCTAAAAATGTGATTCTGCTGATAATATTGTTCCAAAGTGGATGGCAAGTCCAAAAACAGATTAAATAGAATATGTGAACTATTCCTAAGGCTGACACTAATAAGTGAATGGCAGAGAAATGGTATTCCCTTCACACATTGCCACATAGTTGGTATAGTAGGCCAAGAGTACCCTTCCTCAGTCTCCTAATAATCAAAATTCTAGGTGACCCACAGGGCAATAGAGAGGCACATAGTGAATGTAAGAAGTCATTAACAATACTTGCCTACACGCAAGAAGTTTCATCTGGGATATTATACAGAATATATGTGATTAGAAAAGGGTACAGGATAGCCATGTTAGCAAAATCAAATAATAGTAGATGGACATCCCAAGTGCTTCAGTAGAAACCAAGAAAAATACATAGACAGAAGTTCTTTAATACATGGAACAGATCTCTTTTGAAGAATCTATGGGGGAATAATACTAGCTGATTTTTGTAAAGTTTTGCAGAGCAATATACGTGTGTGTGTGTGTGTGTATGTATTTAATTTGATGTTAACAATAATCTGGTGAGTGGTAAATATTATGGATATTATTTTCCCATTTTAAAGAGGAAGAAACTGAGGCTTAAAGAGTTTATGACATATCCACAGTCCTACAGCTACTAAGTGTCTGAGATGGGATTTGAAAACAGATTTTAACTCCAAATCTTTATCCATTACATCACCTAGCCACCCCACAACAAGCATCACATGGAGAAAGAAGATATAGGTGGATAATATTTTACCCTAATGGAATGAAACCCCACTTGAATGGATCAGATTCATGGGAGTATCAAGATACCATCATGACTATCATTGTGCCCCCCCCCCAAAAAATGTTTCAAGATTACATGCCTGATGTTGATGCTCTTCCTTGAACATGCTTAGCTCTATTGGAGACCTGTTGGTCCCTGCTTAGAACCTGAAGAATGAGTCCCCGTTAGAAAGGGGAAATGGGTTTGTAGAAAGAACTCTGGCCTTGGAATGAGAGGGCTTGCAATTTCTTTCTCCATCTTTGGCACTTACTAGCTGTATGACTGTGGGTATGTCTTTGCTCTTTTCTAATTCTCAGTCTCTTCATCTTTAAAATGGGAATAATAATAATCCCATTCCCTGCCTTATAGGGTGGTTTTGAACATCAGATGAGATAAAGTAACTTAACTTTGTAAAGCACTGTCTGAATGGGGACAGGGATAAAGATAGACATCAGACCCCTGATTTCCTGGTTACAGAGAAAACCTAAATAAGGAAACTCCCTCTGCCAATTCAGGTAGCCACCTTCTCTGTAGCTTGTAGTCTTAGGCAGTTGCCAACAGTACTTGTGAAATTTAAATAATTTGCCCATTATCACAATCAGTATGTGTCAATGGCAGAATTTGGACCCAGGTGTTCCTGGCTCTATGGCTCATTATATTTCCTCTCAAATGTATCAATGTATTGTTGATTATCCAAATCAACTATCAATGTATAAAGTATGTGTTTGTTTGTGGTTAGAATTTAATCTTGAATGTAAGAATTATTTCAGTCTGTCCTTATATCCCCAGATTCTAGAACAGTACCGGAAACATAACAGGAACTTCACAAATAAAAGCTCCCTTTGTTGTTACTATTATTTCGTTTGCTGAGGTTGTTGCATTTATGTGTCACACTTCAACTGGTGTGTGTGTGTGTGTGTGTGTGTGTGTGTGTGTGTGTGTGTGTGTGTATGTGACAGTGTGACAGAATGCTGAGCCTGGACATGGAGAGACATCTTCCTGAGTTCAAATCTGGTCTCAGATACTAGCTGGGTGACCCCGAGCAAGTTACTTAACCCTGTTTGCCTCAGTTTTCTCAGCTATAAAATGAGCTGGAGAAGGAAAAAACAAACCACTCTATTATCTTTGAATTATCAAGAAGATCCCAAATGGGGTCAGGAAGTGTCAGATACAACTGAAAAACAACTTAAGAACAACAAATATGTACACACACATACATATGTACACATATATGCATATACACATACACATAAATGTAAATATTGTGTGTATATAAATGTTTATATATGTATAAGTATGTATATATGGGTGTGTGGTACACATGTGTATACATATATGCATGTACACACATGTATACATGTAAGTATGCATACATCTACATACATTCATGCACACACATATACTGTTCAAACTTCTCCTGTTGCTGCCCTTTAGATAATTCCAGAGGAGTGAAGTTTGCTCTTAAAAAAGTTATATTTTCAATATTCTGATGGACAAGTAATCTCATCCAAGGGCCTCTCCTCAGCCTCGAAACATCTTTTTCACCCTGTAAAATTCTTGGTTGCTTGAAATCACTAAACAGGTTAAATAATTCTGGTTAGAGGCCAAGACCATTAGTTACATCTTCATTAGCCTTGTTTATGCTGATCAATTCAGCTCCTTCAGATCATTTGTGTGTCCTCATATGACAATACCAACTGCTAGTTAATTTTCTTTCACACCTTACCTCACACTGAGTGATTATTTTCCTCCTTTCTTAAAATGCTAAATCTAAGCCATTGCTTCATGTGATCTCATAGATATTTGATAATGAATGCACTTTCTTCTCTCCTTCCTATAAGGAATCTCAGAATGTTCATTTTAATCTAATTATATTTCATCTTTGTGACTAATGAGCATCTAAAGTATTTAACAGTCATAGAGACATGGTGTCTGCAGATTGTGGATGGGGATAAGCAAGTCAAGGAATATGCTTCCTGGACAATTGTTCCACAGTAGCTCCAATTACCTCAGCCTCTGGTGCCTCCTTGTAGACTGAGTCTGCCCCATCTGGCTCTGATTTGGAAGCACTCCATTTATCACAATAGTTTGTTATTTTTAAAGAACTATTCAATGTCAAAGAAGTCATGTGATTCTTTTTATGTTTGCTTTTTTTCCTGGAGAAAGAACCCAGCCCACCCATTCTAAACAAAGTTATATCCAACTATAATTGAGTAAGGACTATGGTAATAAAAGTAGATGTTGGAAAGGCCCTCAGGTTGACAAAAAGCCTTCTCCAATTTGTAGTAGCAAAGATGCTTAGACATCAATTTCACCTTCTGAACAACACGATGATGTAGTAGAAAGGCCAAAGGACTTGAAATAGGAAAGACAAGAACCTGAAACTTGAACCTTGGACAAATAAAACATTTTAGAACTGAAAGAAACCTCAAGGACCAACTGGTCCCAATGCTGTCATTCTGAGATGGATGATGAAAATAAGACTTGGAAAAGTTAAGGGAATTACCCAAAGGAATAAAGGTAGCAAACTGAGCTGAGATTCTGGTTACAAATTCAGTATGTTTAACATTACACCTCACTGTTATCTACATTCCCTATGTTTCTGATTCTTCATTTGTAAAGTGGGGATAAAGTCATTTTCATTACCTACCTCATAGAGTTTTGAGAAAGGCACTTTAGAATCCTTAAAGTATTACAAAAATGTAAGTTAACACCATTAAATTATCATGGCCAAAGAATTCACTACCAAATGAGTGACATACTTAGACGCTCTGCTTAATTATGCAAGTCCTTGGACAGCAGATAATGATTTATTGTCAAGAATGTACATCTTCGAACATTAAAAAAAAAAAAGAAAGAAAGAAAGAAAAGCAAAATGAGATTATTTGGGTTCTGGACCATCGATGGAATCTTACAATTAGAGGGAAACTCTGAAGACATCCAACAAAACACCTTACTGAATAACTGAATTCCTTTTTTTTGTCTTCCTGACAGATGTCCATTCAAGGTCTTAATCCCAGAGAAAGTCCATTACATTTGAAAACAACTTCAACTGTCAGAAAGGTGCATTTGATCTGAGAAAGGTCATTTAGAATTGTGGATCATTATAACACAATGGAACTAAATCTGAGGGCTCCTCATTGGAAAAAAGAGGCAACAAGATATATTGGAAACCACATTGCTCTTCGCATCAAGAAATGTGAGTCCTGTCCTTTCTGTGTGATCTTGGGCAATTCACTTTGTCTCTTAAGACTTCTGTTTCTTCATCTGTAAAATGGTTATAATAATACTTATGCAACCTATAGGATGTTGTGAAGAAAGTGCTTTGTAAACTTCAGGGCAGTAGAGAAATGGGAGCTATTATTTATAAAACATTGTGTAGCCATAAACAAACTAAATTTGGTTTGCCATCTCAGACTAACACATTCTGCGATGGGAAAACCCTTTAAAATCTAACTTGGGGGAGTGGGGTGGGAAAGCTGTCAAAAAATAGAAAATAGATCGAAGTGTTCTTGTTAACATTATTGGTCTAAAAATGTCGACTATTTTCCTTAATAGCCACTTGAGTAAAATGTAGTCCCTTTATGATTTGAAAACTAATTATGGCACATGAAACAAGCCATATCTACACAAAGCATCAAGATCTAAAGCCTCGATATCTACTATTGAAGCTACATTTTTAAAATGTTCATAAAAAAACCCTCAAATCCATATTGTAAAATGCAATTAAAAGAACAGTCTATTTTCCTCAGGGGGAAAAAAAGAATTAAGGAAATCCCAAGGGTGACATTGGAAGGGGCTCCAATATGAGCTTAGTGATTTAAAGACATAAATGAACAGAAATTTGTTCACATTTCCTGAGGATGATGGTGTTTTTAAAGATATGGTAAATAACATGATGTAGGCAATATAGATTTGATAGGATATGGAACTGGAAACAACCACAGAGGTCACTTAGCCTGAACCCCAAGAAAATAAGAGTGAGAAAATCTTGAGTGACTTGCCCAGAGTCACACAGCTAGTAAGTATCTGAATCAGGATTTGAATTTAGGTGATCCTAAGCCCAAACTTAGCACTATGTCTTAGCTATGTAGTGGGCACCTAGATGATGCAATACATAGAACACCAGACCTGGAGTCAGGAAGCACTAAGTTCAAATCTGACTTAAAACACTTATTAGCTGTGTGGCCCTGGGCAAGTCAATTAATACTGTTTCCCTCAGTTTCCTCATCTGTAAAATGAACTGGGGAAAAAATGGCAAACCACTTCAATATCTTTGGCAAGGAAAGCTCAAGTTGCATCAAGAAGAGTCGGATACAACTGAAATGATTGAACAACAATAACAATGATGATAGGTAGGATGATGGGAAAATGGAGTTAGAAAGAATTCCAAGAAGAAATATGGCAAGGTGACAAAGGCACAGTTTTGTCATATGCTCAAGACACGCTTTAAAAAATAATAATGGTTCAAATTTTAAGAATCCTTTAAGGTTTGCAAAGTACTTTTCATAGAATTCCAGAAGAAAAGCATTGTAAATATTACTCTTCCGGGGCGGAGCCAAGATGGCGGCGTAGCAGCAGCAACATATCGCAGTTCTCACATAGCCACCCCAAAATACCCATAAAATAGGACTCTAAACCAATCCTAGAATTCCAAAACGCACACAAAGATACTTCCCACTAAAGTCAGCTCGGCTACGAGGAACCATATCAGCACTGC
>CM053581.1:164656238-164679044 GCA_028627135.1 Pseudochirops cupreus
AAAAAAAAAAGAATTAAAAAAAATATTACTCTTCCCATGTTATAAATGAAGAAGACGATATCCCAAAGGTAAAATGACTTGTCCTAGGCCAAGTGTCAATCCTGGGAGCTGAATCCAAGTGCCTCTTGACTTTTTGCCCAATATACTTACTATTAAGCCATCTTGCCTTTTGTAGAGAAAAAGAAAATCAATCTATTTGTTAAGATGAGTGAAAATAGATCATGCTTAGTAGAATTATGATTTTTTACTATTTTTCATAATTAAAAAATTCTTTTTAAATGGAAAGTCATATTGTTTGGTGCCTCCATGGTTTACAAAATGATTGATTATATCAAGGTAAAACACACTTTTCAAAAGAAAAACTTGATGTAAAGTGGTCTTACTTAAAGTACATCATTCTTTGACATGAAACAATGAGATTTTGTTAGACTGATGGACAAGCTCAAGTTTGAATGAAAGTGATTATAGGAAACTTTATGTTATTAAAGGAAATACGGTTTCTTGCAGGGGTACACAGGATGAGGAGCCAGTCATCAGTCCCAAAACTAACAACCAAGTTGGCTGGAGGCCCTAGACCAGGAGTGACCTGAATGGTCATCAATCAACTTGGACACAAGATTCTCAGTTACTAGAAGCAAAGCCAATTCTGTCATTGAGCAACCAGGAATTTGCAGTAAGGCAGACCATTACCCAAGCACTGAATGATGCACAGGTACCACCTGAGAAGAGAGGGTTTTATACCCTTTAATGCTTTGGTAGAAAATTACCCACTTAGATTTTTTCCACTATGACTAATTTTCAGAGAGCTGAGGAGTCTCTGTGAGTTTATATCCTGCAACTTAGGGCTTTGTTAGTGTTTCAGGATGAAATCTTCCCTCTCTGACATTGTATAAAGAACAATTAGGGAAGAAATAGGGGCTCAAATCTAATAGCACCTGCCTTCTCTAATTCTGATAGGAAAGCCAGACACTGAAAGAATTTAATTCCTGGGAAATAGGTTTTTAAATAAAAAAGGGAAGCAAAATAGTATACACTGAAGGTAAACAGATTAAATATAGGATTTATACTTTTCAAACTGATTCATAGGTCAATAATATATCTGCTGCTGACCACTAAGACTATCACTATTGACAAAAATCTTCTCTTCTACTCTTTTCTGCATTTAGAAAATAAGGCTTATCTTAGTTCTGTCTCAGACACCAGACTAGTAGCATCATTATCCTTCAAGGAGGTGGCAGGAGTTAATGAATTAATTAGAACTGCAACTTCTGCAGAAGCCAAAAGAAGGCAGCAGAGATCTGGGTGGGCTGGGGTTGAGGCAGGTGGGTGGGGGAAGTAGCAGAAGGCACTGACATAAAAAATATAATGACAGGCAAGAAAGTTTTCAGATTGTGGGGTTAAGTCTAGGAGGAGGGGAATATTGGGGCTGGCAAGTCAAGCAAACCAATCAGACGGAGTGTGAATGAATTCTAGGGCAAAACTATGTCAGAACTGATTGAATAACACCACAGAATAAAATTCTCATGGAATTTCAGAGTTGAAAGAGACCTCAGTAGCTTCTAGCCTTGTCAGGAGTTTATATATTTGAGGTCCATATGGCAAAGTTAGGTGTTCCATCATGGCCACTCTAAGGTAAAAGATATTCAGTGTCAAGAGAATGTCCAAGGACATTTAGTCTTTTCTTATTTGGGAGTCTGGAATTCAGATGAATGACAGGAACATTGGAAGTGGCCAAGAAAGATTGGGAAAAGATCTCCCTAAATGTTCAGACTCTCCCAAAGCTGTCATTAGTGGTTTACTGTCAACCAGTTGGAAGTGTTTAGTGGAATATCACAGGATACTCCACCTGGACTTCTGTTGTTTAACTTGTTTTGATGTATTTCATGAATAAAGGCATATAAGAAATATTTATCCATTTGTGAACATAAATAGTATAGCTAACATACTGAATAACAGTCAGGATCCAAAAACTTCTTGAAAAGACAGGAATTTTAGGATAATGTAATTTAATTAAGTTTTATTAGGGATAAGTAAAATCTTACACAGGACAAAAAAATAGAACTCACAAATATGAGCCAGGAGAATAATGACTAGAATGCAGTTCCTCCACGAAAAAGATTTAAGGGTTCTGGCAAATTCCAAGCTCAATGTGAGATGAGAGTGTGATACAGAAGTCAGGGAAGCTAATAAAAATTTGAACTGCCCTGAAAAGCACATAATGGCCCAAACTAGAGAGATCATAGTCTTCCCCCGCCCCCACCTTATTTCACATTGCTTATTTAATATTGTATTTTCCCCAATTACTTGTAAAAAAAAATTATAACATTTTTTTTTAAATTCTGAGTTCCAAATTATCTACCTCCTTGCCTCCCTCTCCTTCCCTGAGACCACAAGCAATTTGATATAGGTTATAAATGTGCAGTCATGCAAAATGTATTTTCAGATTAGTCATGTTGTAAAACGAAACACAGGCCAAGAGAGAAAAAAAGAAAGCTGAAAAAAGCATGCTATAATATGCATTCAAATTCCATCAGTTCTTTCTCTGGAGAGGGATAGCATTTTTCATCATAAGACCTTCAAAATTGTCTTGGATAATTTTATTGTTAAGAATAGCAAAGTCATTCACCATTGATCATAGTACAATATTGCTGTTACTATGTACAGTGTTCTCCTGGTTCTGCTCATTTTCACTTTACATCCCAGTTCATATAAGTCAGTCCAGGTTTTTCTGAGAGCATCCTGTTTGTCATTTCTTATAGCACAATAGTATTTGATCACAATCATATGCCACAAATTGTTTAGCCATTCCCAGCAGAAGGGCATCTTTTCAATGTCCAATTCTTTGCCACCACTAAAAGAGGTGCTATGAATATTTTTGTACATATAAGATCTTTTCTTTTTTGTTTTTTATCTCTTTGGGGTACAGAGCTAGCAGCAGTATTTCTGGGCCAAAGGGCTTTAGTATTTTCGACTTAGTTCCAAAATGTTCTCCAGAATGGTTAGATCAGTTTACACCTTCACTAAAAATGCATTCATGACCCAATTTTCCCACATCTCTTCCAGTATGTTGCATTTTCCTTTCCTTCATATTAGCCAATCTGTGTGAGGTGGTACCTCGGAGTAGTTTTAATGTGCATTTCTCTAATCAATAGTGATTTAGAGCATTTTTATATGACTACAGATAGTTTTATAGTTTTAATCACTTCATCTAGAAACTGTTCATATACTCTTTTATCAAATGGGGAACAAGTTTTTTTTAAAGTAAATTTGACTCATTTCTCTATATATTTGAAAAAATGAGGCCTTTATCAGAGAAACTTATATTTTCCTCCATCCTGTTTCTCTCTGTGTTTATCTATTCTCTCTCCTTTCACCCTGTCCATCCTAACTGCCTGTAAAGTCAAGCAGGAGCAGCTCTCCAGAGGACTGCTAGTGTGAACAGTTTTAAGGTTACGATCACATAGTATAGTGAACTCTCTATTTATTCAGCAGTAAATTAAAGCAAAACATTCACAGAAACCACAGTACAGCCTTCACAATGTTATAACATAACAAGTTATCACTAAAGTGGCCACATAGCTTTAAACAAAAGATATCATTCAATAAGTCCTTAACTCAATCATCCTTAAGTAGCAATCCTCTTTAAGGGACACAAAGTACAAAGGACAAAGTTCTCCATCCCTAGGTCACATTGTCTTAATCTCTCAGTCAAAAAGTCTTCTTTTTTCTTGATTGGAGATTAGTTTCCAATCACCCTTAACTCAATCATCCTTAAGAGGTACAAGATACAGAGTACAAAGTTCTCCTACCCTTAGGCCACAGTAAATCATGATCTTCTCAGTCAGCACTAAGTAACCAAAGAGAGATCATTTCATCAGCTGACTCAAAGCTTCCATGGTCCCTCTTCCATGGTCCCAGCTCCTGCCTGAATCTACCCAACTGTCATCTGGATTCAAAGGCAGGCAGCTCTCAATTCCTCACCCAGTTCCCATTCCATATTGAAGCTCACAGTGTCCAGTCCACCTCCAGTCCTTCACAGTTTGTTTCTGGGAAGACAAAACTTAACAGAGCCAAAACAACATTCATACACATTGCCAGCACCATCATCAATTCACTTCCTGCCTGTGAAATCAACACAGACCCACAAACAAAGTCTGGGAACTCAAAACAAATTGTCAATGTAGTCCCACGGCCTCCAAAACCTTCCTCCCAGACTTCTGAAAACAGACAACAAGAAAATCCTCTTTTAGAGCTTCCAGTAAGGTCCTAGGGCTTCTGTGCAAAGTATTACAAGCAAAAATCAACACAGACAGAAGAGACAGAGTGCCTCCATCACAAATGTTCCCTTTTAACATCTGCTCTTTCTCTGCTTGGGCTTCTCCTTATATGTGGTCATTAGCTCCTCCCTGTTCCACCCCTTCCTGTTGCATCAGCAAGTTCCTCCCACTGTGGGGTTCACAAGTTTCGTTTCTTAACAAAGACTTGATATAATCATGGGCAAGGGTTAAAAGAAACTTGAACTGAAACAAGGTGTTAAATAATTAAATAGCTGAAACAAGGTGCTAAGTACTTCTTTGCATGCCATTACTCTGCCTCCCTCAATCTGGCCTCTCTTCTGTTGGTCTCACACTTTCTCTTTCCCCTTTTCCCTCCTACTTTCCTATAGGGCAAGATGGATTTTAGTACTGGACTAAGCCAATTCTAATGAGATCAAGTTCTAAGCACTTAATCTTCCATGTTTTCTTTTATTTTTTCATTCTTTTGATTATTTTTTATTGTTTCTTGATAGCTCTTGGAGTAATTCACTTCCACTTATCTAATTTTAATTTTTAAGAATTATCTTCTTCATTAAGCTTTTGTACCTTCTTTTCTATTTGGCCAATCTACTTTTTTAAGGAGTTCTTTTCTTCAGTGTATTTTTTTTTACCTTTTTTTTTATTTTGTCAATCCTGCTTTTTAAGGAGTTTTTCTCCTCAATGAATTTTTGTACCTCTTTTTCCATTGGGTCAATTTTTGTCTTTAAGATATGCTTCCTTTACCAAACTGTTGACTCTTTTTTAGTGATTCTCTTGTATCATTCTCATTCCTTTTCCCAATTTTTCCTCTACCTCTCTTATTTGATTTTTTAAAATCCTTTTTGAGCTCTTCTAGGAATAATTTTTGGGCTTGAGACCAACTCATATCTTTCTTTGAGGCTTTGGAATGTTGCAGTTTTGTCTTCTCCTGAGCTTGTGTTTTGATCTTCTCTGTCAGCATAGTAACTTTCTATAGTTGGAGATTTTGTTTGTTTGTTTGTTTCTCATTTTTAAAGCTTATTTCTTGACTTTTAACTCTATATTAAAGTGAGGCTTTGTTCCTAGGGGGGAGGGGAAACTGTCCCAAGTTTCAGGTCTTTCTCGTTGCTGTTCTCAGAGCTAGTTCTAGGGGTCTATAAGTTTTCAGATCTCTCAAGGTTGTATAATCCAATAAGAGGCATTGTCATTGACTTCCTGACCTGTGCTCTAGTCTGTGAGCAACTATGAACACTCTTTTCCACTCTGCAACTTTGACCAGGGTCCCCATGTCCCCTATGGCCACATGTTCATGTGAGCTAGTGCTCCTTCTTAGGCTAGGACTGCAACCCAGGACTGTGACCTGTATCTGAATATAGGCAGCATCCTGTACCTAGTGTCAGCAGATGCTCATCTTTAATCTCCTTCTGACCAATTGTCCAACTCCCTTACCATCTGTAGGCTGAAAGCTCTGGAAGCCACTGCTGGCACTATTGATTCAGTCTCTCCCAAAACCTTCTGCTTATTTGTTGGGTCCTAACCTGCACTAGCACAGCCTGAGCTGGACAACACTCCACTCTGACCCTGTTGAAATAATCCTTTCCTGCCAATCTAAGTTGTCTTGGGCTAGAAAATTGTTTCACCGTTGTTTTAGAATTCATTTTCAGCTGTTAGCCAAAGTTGTTTAGAGGAGAATTTAGGAGAATTCAGGATTTTCCCTGATTTTTCTTTGTCATTTTGGTTCTACTCCCTACCCATTGAAATTTAATTCTTACTAATTATGCCTTGATCAATCACATCTGGAGTGCTGTTCTATACACATTTAAGGAAGAACATTGATAAGCTAGAAAATTCTCAGAAGGGGATCAGGATGGTAGAAGGCTTTGAGATCTTCCATTGTAAGACTCATTTGAAAGAATGAGATGGAAAAGAGAAGACATGGGGAGGGACTAAATAACTGTCTTCCAAGTCTCTGATGTACTGCCCTGTGGAAGAAATGATAGACTTGTTCTGCTGGACCCTCGGAACAGTGGAAGCAAGTATCAAAGAGGAAGATTTAAATTTAAATAAGGAAAGGCTACCAACAAAGTTATAGAAAAATGGAATGATTAGCATTGGAGTTCCAGCTCATGAACAGAGGGAAGAGATGTCTATGCAAAGCTATAACACTACTCTTCTGTTTTATTGTAGAGAATTTCTTAGTTGTGTGAGCTGTACTAGATGACTTCTGAGGTGCCTTCCAACTGTGATATTCCATGTATAGCCAGTTCTCATAATGTAGACATTTGTGGCTATTGCAGTCATCTGTTTATTATGTGGGAATACCAGACCATCTATGACATTGTTGCACGTAAATCATGTCCTACCTTAGCGGAACCTGAGCGATGTGCTTCCTGCAACCAAAGCTAAGAGGAGTATGGCTAAGATGCCTTTTATGACTCCTTTGTAACATCAAAACCCAATCCCCAGGGTCATTAGAGGAGAGAAACTCAGTGTTCAAGTTAGAGAATAATCATTTAGGATGTAAGAAAAACAGTTTAGAAGCCTATAGACCCTGAGGAAGTTTAGAGCGGCCTCAGAGAAAGACCTTTCCTCAAAATATCAGGTGGTTTTATAGCTCCCTGGAAGCAGAGGAAGTAGATAAAGAAGGGGAAAGGCTGTTTAGCTATGTGCTCTTGAGTCAAAAAAGAAATAGTCTCTGGAATTGTTACTTGCAAACTATAGAGGAAGAGTAAAGATAGCATCCTGAATTTGTTAATCAATGGAGTTGATCTGGTTAGGGAGCAGGTCCCAAATATTTCTTAGGCATAGAGAACAATCCATGGACTATAGAATCTTGGTGGAGAACTAAGGCTATTATTTGAGTCATTGGAGTGACGTGGATAGGAAAGAGTTGGAGTCCAGCTGTGAGGAATGTGATTGAAACGAGAAATTTGTGATTGAGTTGGAAGGTGTCCAGATGTGGTTTCCCAATCAATTCAGGGATGTGTCAGATGCAGATTTCTGATAGTTTTGTAAATGTCTATAAGGTGATTATCCATAGGAAGATTTGGATTTCTCAGAGAGTGAGAAAATGAAGCATTAACAAGCAATGTGCCCAGGAGGGTACCCTTTGCAGTGCTGAGTGAATGTTCTTTCTAGTGCCTTCCCAACAGAGCAATTTTAGTCCTGTAGATGGTGTTAATAGAGCCCTGTCATGCCCAGTTCTAAATTGTACAGTTCTCAACCACCAGTATTCTA
Source organism: Pseudochirops cupreus (assembly GCA_028627135.1). Classification (NCBI taxonomy): domain Eukaryota; kingdom Metazoa; phylum Chordata; class Mammalia; order Diprotodontia; family Pseudocheiridae; genus Pseudochirops; species Pseudochirops cupreus. The sequence continues at coordinate 164,663,750 of CM053581.1, forward strand.
CTCACATGAAAAAAGAATTGGGTCAGGGAAGGAGCAGATAATCGCCACAATTGGATCCAATGCCATGTCTAGGTCTTTAAAAAGCTTGACATAGGGGACAATGCCCTTGAGTTGAAGACAGGAAGACCTAAACTTCTGTCCTGACTCATATACTTAATGGAGCTAAGTGATCCTTGGCAAATCATTTAACCTTAGCCTCAGATTTTTCATGTTACATGGAAATACTTCACTTTCTTCATAGGATTATTGCATAGATCAAATGCAGTAAAGCACTTTGCAAATCTTAAATCACTGCATAAATTAGCTATGTGAGCTCTTCAACAGTAGACATGTGGAGGCACCCATGGGACTTAAATGCTTAAAAGGGATCATTTCTTTCTCTGATCACAATTTCCTATCCTTATTTCTCTTCCCACCTAAACCTATTCTTTTTCACTTTCATCTCGAGCCATCCCACCCCTCCTGCAACCTGTTTAGCGGCATTCGTGACCTTCTAATGTAGATACAGCTAACCAAAGTCTGCAAGGGGCTTTGCCAAACACCTTTATGTAAGTAAATAAATAAATGAATTAGAAAAGATGAAAGTGAGATGTCTGTGGGACTAATTCTCTGGGCCATCTCCAGCAAGGCTTTCTTTTTCTCCACTAGGCAGGAACCCTACTTTTCAGATGAGGAAACTGAGTATCAGAGAAATCAAATGACTTGCCCAGGGTCTATGTTGGTCCATGATTTTATTCCCAAACGATTGTTTATTCTGTGACAGATTCCTTTCAGTGAGGGGTGAAGGGGAGGATGGAGGGAGAGGATGTATTTTTAAATGATTGGATAATAAATATTATTACCATTATTATCATGATAGTATTTAGTAACAGTCTATGGAAGACCCATCTGTGCTGATGTTCTGTTCAGTGTTTGGTGTGACTGAATGGTATAGGGGGAGAGGGAACGTTAATATTTCTCTTCCTCCTTGGTGGTATATTTCCTAATCTTTTTAAAAGCATTTTTTGGACTTAATCTTTCTAGTAGTTAATGCTGTTCTCATACTTAAATTGATCTTCCATAGTATCTTCCCTACTAGTCCCTGTATTGCTGTCCATTTCTTTTTCCCCAAGAGAGTCTTCAGAGCAGGACTGTCCCTAGTCAATATTTTGAAGTAGGCAGAATACAAGACTGCACTTTTCCATCCCCCTTTCTCTGTCTCCTTCTTTTCTGTGCCCTCGTTTTCTTCTCTCTCTCCTTCCTCCCACCAGGTTACCTGCTCCTAAAGTCTGACTCTGCCCAGATAATGCCCAGAAAACATGCACCAACTACTCTTGATGTGACCATCTGCAGAATGGCAACAATGATGACTAATTGATGATGATTCACTAAGGTCACCACACTTGCACTTTAAGGTTTATAAAGCATTTTCTTCATGACAGCACCGTGAGGTAGGTAGACCACATATTATCATCCACGTTGGAAACTGAAACTCAGAGAAGATAATGGAGTTTTGCATACACACAGTTAGAAAAAGTCAGACTGGATTCAAACCCTCATCTCCTGCTTTCCAGTGCACTATACCAGATTGCCTCTAACTATGCCACAAACGAGATGAGTTGATCAGAGGTGAGATCAACTTCTTATGTGGCAGCTGGTGATATAAATAACCACCCAGGAGGTCGTCATGTCCAGATATCTGGCCTCCAGCTTTCCTAGTTATTTTACATGACTCAAACTCAGACTGAAATTCCCTCCCTAATAATGCTACCCTGCAGCCTTATTACTTGCTTAACTGACTTCTTCCTTCCTCTCAGGTATGGCACACTTAAATTTGGTATTCATCATAAACTCAACATGTCTAAAACTGAACTTGTTATCTTTCCTGTTAAACCCTCACCCTTTCCAAACTTTCCTATCAATGTCAAGGGTACCACTATCCTCCCTGTCCCCCAGGCTTGCAAAAAAGGCACCATCCTTGACTCCTGACTTTTCTCAGGCCCACACATCCAATCTGTTTTGCCAAGGTCTGTTGATTTTGGTTTTGTGACATCTCTCTTCTCATCTAATACCGTTACCAAGCCCTCATCACCTCGTATCTGGATTGCTGCAATAACCTTCAGTAACTCACCTTGCCACAAGACTCTTCCCACTCCACTCCATCCTCCATTCAACTGGCAAAGTGGTTTCCCCAAAACTCAGGTCTGACTATGTTACCTAAGTCTCATGGGCAATAGGAAGAGTTTGTATTTCTGTAGATTTCAGGTTGTTGTTTTTTGTCCTTCATTTTCAAAGAGGACCAGTGATATCACATGTGATGTCTTGACATGCATATGAATTGTATTTAAGTGAGGAAGAGTTGCACAGAGCCATAAGCCTCACTCTCTCTTCCAGAGCTATTAAAGTCCAGAGGTAAGACAAAAGTCAAAACAACTGGTAATGGCCCATGATGGAGTGTATGACCTTGGCATTTTTGACTGATATTTGACCAAGCTCTAAGTGCTCCACAGTGCCTGTTTTGGCCACATTTATGACCATTGGAACAAATTGTTCTCATCTGCCCATTCTGTTGGAGTTGGGGGGAAGTCTTCACGTGGTTGGGATAGATATCCCCCTAATTAACCAACAGGTTTGAGACCTGTAGATCACCCTCTACATGTTTAAGCCCATTTACTGAGACAGTTTTACCAGAGTGTGGCCACTTACATACTACAGCTTCTTGGAGCCACAGATGAGAGAAATGTAAATCTGGAGAGGGTGTTCCTAGGCAAATCATCAACTATGAGCTGATGTAAATTAGAATTAAAAAAGCAGAGAGTAAGGAACAGCAGACTTGAAGTCTGGACCCCTGAATTCAAGGTTTGACTGTTACACTATTTGATCTTGTGCAAGCGAGTGATTCTCTGTGTCAGTGTATTCATTTTTAAAATTAAGAGACTGGATTATATAATCTTTAGATGTTCCTTTCTTCTCTAAAATTTATGTCTATTATCAATTCTGGTAAGCCTCTTATTCTTCAATACAAGCAGGAAACGTAATATACACTAATTTGAATTTTATCTTCCTCATGAAATGTTTTGATATCCAAAAAACTTTGTAAGATAGATGAAGCAACAGAGCTTACCTTGAAGACTTGAATCAGAGTGAAAAGCTTACCTTCTAAAGCGGTCCGCAATAACTGATCAAAGAGATCACCATAATTGGTGAATTGACATCTGTCATCCTTGGTGGGGGGAAAGTTCCTGGAAGATCTGAAAACAAAAGAAACTATCCCTTGTGAAAGAAATTATTTTTTTTGTATTTTATTTAATAATGAATGTAAGATCTAAAATATCTACTATTGAATTCACTTCTCTGTGTGTATATATATATAAAATATTATAATATTACTTTGTGACCATTCAGATAAATGCTTGCCATGTAATGGCTTCATTATTTAACTCTTCAATCATTTTCTCTATCTTACATAATGATTTTAAACTTTTTTATTTAGTTTACATCATTCATTTCCATGAGATTTTCTCCCCATCTTTCCCCCACCCACCACCCCAAAACAGCCATCCCATTGTATAACCCCTCCCCCAATCTATTCTCTCCTATGTCCTCCTCCTCACCCCTCTGACTTTCCCGTAGAGCAGGATGGATCTCCCTACCACAGTGCCTGTGTATCTCAAGTTCCATTTGGATGTAGTTAATAATAATAATTACTATTATTGTATATATATACATATATGTATATATATATATACATATATATTTTTAACATTTGATTATAGAACTTTAAATTCTAGATTCCTTCTCTTCCTCCCTTGTCACCCACCCCCACTGGAAGGACAAGCAAGCAAATACAGGCTGAACATGTGTAATTACGCATAACCTCTCCATAGTGAGCACACTGTGAGAGTCTGATTACATGTCCCTTCTTCCTCTCCTGCCCCCCACCCTGGTTCCATTCTCTATCCTGTCCCTGTCTCTGTCCCTCTACAGAAATGTGAACTTTCATCAACCCTCCCCCCCACCTTCCCCTCTGCTCCTTCATCCCACCTCTCATCCCCCTTCCCCCTACTCTTCTGTGTGGCAAGATGCCCAGTTTAGCGTGACATAATGATTTTAGATGATCATCATCATGTATTTCAGACTTATGTGTAATAAGTGTGTACATAAAGCTAAACACACATATGTCTGTGTATATATATATATATATATATATAAATACACTTCTGTATATAGATAAATAGATAGATATCAATATACACATATGTATATCCTCTACAATAACACTATCAATTTAGTGTTATAACTATCCTCATTTTCCAGATGAGATAATTGAGAATCTGTGAGATTAAGTAATTTACCCAGGAACACATAGTAAGTGTCTGAGATGGGTTTTGAGCCCATGTTTCCTTTACTCCAAGTGTAGTACTCCATCCACTAGGCTTTGCTGCCTCTTCTTTAGAGGAGTCTTTACCTTTCTAAACTCATTCTAAGTCTCACAAGTAATAACTATCCAAGGCAGGATTTGAACTCGGGTCCTCTGAATCTAAAGACAGTGCTTTTTCCATTATGCAACTTTCTTCTTTTCCTATTAAACCTCATTTGTTGGTGTATTAAGGCAAGTTTATGGTTCCATTAAGAAGGTTAGCTGGCATAGGTATTAGGTAATGAAGACTGAAATACAGCCAGGTGAGCTAGGGAGATTCTATCAACCCTTGTCTCTAATAAAACTAACCATTTAGGAAATGTGGAAATGAGCAAGAGCTTCACATTGTAACGTCTGATTAGAGACACACAGCTGGTAGGACCAGTACTTGTTGTCCCCTGCCTCAGCTCCACCCCACCCCTCACTTCCTTATTCCTACACTGAAAAGTCTGTAGGTGCTCTTGGAATCAAATTTTACACTTTGTGATAAATACTTTGAGTTGATTCAGACTCTTCCTTTGATCTGTCTCTTTACTGGTTTTACCATTGGACCATTTTTTAAAACCATTTTTCCTCCTCTCTCCTTTCAAGATCTACTGTTTTCTCATTGCTGACCACTCTATGGACATATATTTTAGACTGTGAACCTGGCCCTATTAAAACTCATTGGACACAAAATATGACTTCATTTGAGACTCTAATTGGCAACAATCCAACAGAAAATCCAGTGCTACAGGCACCTTGCTACACTTGCCAAAATGACTATTTTATGGGGAACTCACCCAGGGCAAGCAGTCACATGGTGATCAGAAGAAGCCATATAAGGACACACTTAAGGTCTCTCTTAAGAACTTTGGAATTGATTGTGTGACATGGGAGATACTAGCACAGGACTGCTCAGCATGGAGTGCTCACATCAGAGAAGGTGCTGTGCTCTATAAGCAAAGCAGAATTGAAGTAATTCAAAGGAAATGTGAGATGCACAAATTTAGAGAATTCACCCCAAATGTTCACAAGGACTATTTGTGCTTGACCTGTGGTAGAACATTCCAGGCTCATATTGGTCTGATCAGCCACAGTCAGACACACTGTAACTTGACTCCAGCATAGTAATGTCATTTTGGTCTTCATTGAGAATGAAGGACAACAACCATTCTACCTTGCCACATCCCTACACATACACCTTTAAACAGTTGTTCTAGAAACACTCATAATCCCTCTAACTCTCCACTCCAAAGTTCCCTACTCTGTCCACCACTCCCCTATATATGGTGTCTAACCCCAAAAGAATGTAAGTTTCTTGAGGGCAGAGACTCATTAAAAAAAAAAAAAAGTATCCCCAGCACCAAGCACACATAGTAGGCATGTTACTGATATTTTTTTCATTCATTGTGGAAGACTCCTGACCACTGGGGGTCTTGATACCTATAATGGTCAGGGAGGAGGAAGGAAACAAACATTTATGAAGAATCTACTATAAACTACTATAGTGTCTTTGCCAAGAAAACCCCAAATGGCGTCACAAAGAGTAATAAATGACTGAACCACAACAGTAATATGTCAGGCACTAAGGACTTTACAAATACTATCTCATTTGAGACTCACAACACTCCTGCAAGTAATAGAGAATATATCAGTAACACAGACTAAACTTAGAAGTGTGTTGTAGGAACACTTTCCCCCCCCCAGAGAGCTGGTGGTTAAACTGTTTACCAGCATACCACTGTCCTTGAACTATGGCATTGTAAAGATCAAATGCACATAAAGCAGTGTTTAAAATGTTCCATAAATGTCAGCTATTATTATGGCCATTGATTAACTATGACCTTGGAAGAGTTGCTTCCCCTCATTAGGGTTCAATTTCTTCATTTTTGAAATGAGGACACAATGTTTCAAATTCCCTTCCAGTTTTAAGAATTTTTTTAATCATTATTTCCTTACTCCCTACTTGTTACACATAGAGTTCTCCCCTTTTAGACTTAGCCGTTAGAACTTGAAATTTATGCCTTTGTTCTTTCTAAACTGTTCAGCTGTATATTATGTTTCCCTCCCTGACTTAGAGAGATTATGGTCTCAAATGTATAAACTGGCCTAAAAATCCTATAGATATATTAAGGTATGTTTTGAGGCAACTTCCAACTTCTATGGCTACTTGTAAAATCTGAGTTTCATTTAAAAGTAGGACTGATCACTTTTTCAAATACTCAATGGATTAGCAGTTCCTTATCTTTCTGATTTCATCCATTTTTATAGGCCTTTTTGAGCCTGTGCAATCTGCTGCCCCTAGATTATTTAAAATCCTTAAATACCCTTTCAGATGTGAGAGGAAGGGATTTTTCTTTTTCTTGTTGTTGATAGTTGGGCTCATGAATCCCCACTGGAAATTCATTTCACAGATGCAATTTGGAGACTTCTCCCATCTCTGGTTTGACTTTTCCTTGAGCTCCTCATACTTCTTGAGTGTATTTATCTTAGTTTGCCTGAAAAGGCGCTCTGGGATGAACGCTTTTAACCTAATGATGGATCTATGATTGAAACTGATTTTTTAAAGTGACATTTCGCCTAAAATCCATTTCGACAAGGAAAAATTTCCAGGAAATGTATATTCAATAAAATTTCAGGTATGGTCCCTGGATGTTTGCTGCTAAATATCTCACCAGAGAAAATAATTGAAGATTATTCAGCTTATTTGGGATAAAAAGTTTCTCTCAGAAGAAGGGGAGAAGGCACACTTCCCTTAGCTGTTTTTTGCTGTTAGGAGTGGGAGATGGATCAGATGTAGATTTAGATGGGCCTGGGTTCCGATCCCATCTTGGTTACACACTATTTCAGCAACCTTAGGGAAGTCACTCAGATTCTCTCGGCCCAGCTTTCTCAGCAGCAGAAGGAAGAGGTTAGACTCAGTGGTATCTAAGGTACTTGGTCTGGAGTCAGGAAGACCTGAGTTCAAATCTAACTTTAGACACTGACTGTGGGACCCTGGGTAAATCACTTAACCTCCTTTTGCCTCAATTTATGGATACAATAACAATATTTATTTTACAGGCCGTTGTGAGGATCAAATGAGATAATATTTATCAAGCACTTAGCACACTGTCTGGCACCTAGTAGGTGCTTAATAAATATTTATTCCTTTCCCTTTCCCTTGAACCTATAACAATCAACAACCTGCTTGAATGGCCCTTTTCAATTTGGATCATCTCGTTCAATTTGGAAAAAGCAGAGAAGCTGGAGTAAGAGGGCCAAGGTTTCAGAACCCATCTCTGATTCTTGTCTTGTGTGTGACCACAAGGACCCAGAGCTGACAAAACTGTGTGATCCAGGGCAAGTCACCTCCTCTCTCTGAACGTCAGTTGCTTCTGCTGTAAAATGGGAAGGATGATATTTGCACTACCTACCTCACAGGGCAGTTGGAGGAAAACGCTTGATTAACCTTTAAAGCACTAAATAAACATGAGTTATTATGGATCTTTAAGGAGGATAAAGATGTCCAGCAAATCAATTTTTCTTCAGACTGATTAAATCACTCCTCTGTCTACGGTCAACCCCCTATTATAACACAGCTTAAGATAATACACAGATTAAGTGTACCACGTCCTTTCAGCAGCAAAAGAAAACATAATTTACAAAGTAGAAATTAGAAGTACCTCCTAATACAGAGGAGACTGACTAGTTGTTTTGTTTTGTTTTACCACCGAGGACCACACACCTATATGTAGGGGAGAAAATCTGTAAAAGGGCACATTAAATTCAATTTAAAATATTTATGCTATTTTTTTTCTCACAGAATTAAGAAAAGCTGCTGCAGACTGAAACCTAAGTCCAGTGCTCTTTTCACTGTCACATAAAATAAGTAAAAGCTTTGAACGCTTAACTCCTTGCCTTTTTTTGCATTACGACACTGAAAACAAAAATTTTTCAGAAGAAAAATTAAAGGAAGGCAATTTGATGCAATGAGAAGAGAGTCAGGAGACCTGGGTCCAAATGCAAATGTCTCACTAATTAACTGTGTGACTAAGGGAAAATTGTTTAACTTCTCTGACCATTATTTCCCTCATTTGGCAAATGATGTGGTTGAACTAGATAATATTTAAATTATTTTCTATTTCTAAAATACTATGATAAGTACCAAAAAAAAAATCAATTTCATATTGTGGTCAATTAAAGATGTGGGAGCAAAAGAGGAAGGATGAGGAATAAAAATGAGGAATGATACAAAAAAATAGACAAAAGAGAAGGAAGGGGAGATATGGGATGAGAAAGAGGTACATGCAAAGGAGAATGAGGTAGAAGGAAAACAGAGCTAGAAGAAGGGAAAAAAGGGAAGAACAAACAAAGAGAAAGGGAGTGACATAGCTAGATAAAATTTTTTGAGACCTTTTTTATTTTTAATTAAAAAAATATAAATGTACAATGGTTTTAGAGAAAGTTTCCTTCAATGTCCCAGAAATACCATGTGGATTAAAAGTTGTATTTCTTTTTAAGCAATATATGTATGTCACTGATTTTTTGTGAAATTTGTCAATTATGTTATTTACAACATTTTACCTTTATTTCAATTAAAATTCCAGATATTCTCCCTTGTACTAAGCCAAATTGGGTCTATTATAATTGAAAGATGATCAGTTGCTAGAAGACAGCAGTGGTAAATACTGTCAGTGAGTTGGTGAACAATTATATAAGTTTGCTACAATGAAACAGTGATTATACATAATGTACCATGGAAAGATATATTTTAAACAGCTAGGCTCAATTCTAAACTTCACTTTTTAGAACTCATTTAATATCATACTCTATTGATTTAAAGTATAGCAGTTTTATAGGAAATTAATTGAGATTCCAATGCCTAGAAAAATACATTTTTTCCTCAGATCCTTCTTAAATAGGAAAGAAAAGTGCCAATATAGCTATTCCTCCAAAGTATGCCATAACATGCAATATTTCAGAACTGAGGACTGTCTCATCATCTCAGGTTTTCTCTCTGCTTTTTGCTGATCAACCATATGAGCAATGCTAGAACTTTCACAAACGTTATGCTCTAACTGAAATGGGACTGAGGGCTGAGCTAGCAGTCTACTAATCGGGGTGATATAACATCAAATGGGCAAACCTGACTTTGAACTCCAAAAAATAACATATTATTAAGCTCCCAGGTCAGCTGATGGCATACTTTCCAATCCAAGAAGGATATACATTCACTTACGTGTTCCCAAAAAATTCCACATCGTCTTCCTGGGGAAGAAGAATCTTCCCTAAAATAACATGTCATACCAGACATTTGGTGAAAAAGTCAATGGATAAGGAATAGTGACCAATTACATGTAATTTTGGTTTAGTAGTAAGAGATCACAACTTCTGATTTAATTATCTAAGAGAGAAACAATGATAAAGGACCTCATCACAGAAGCAGGAGCAGACTTACTTGTTAGTATTTGTTTTAAACAAGTGTTTTTGGTTGGTTTTGTTGTTTTTTTTTAATTTTTATACTTTGTCATAAGCCTGATTCCTCATACTGTACCAAACTCTCTTTAGGGAAAACAAACCTTTATGTAAATGTGGGCTTGGAAATGAATGGCAGAGGTCAGTAGAAAAATTGTTCTTTGCTCCCCCTAGCCTCGTACGTTTATGGCAGTGATGTGTATAAGCCATAACACCTATGTTTGAACCTAATGTAAGGCTCAGGAAAGAAAGTTGTGACTTGGACAGGAACAAAGGACTCATTTGTCCTGGGTTTTCCTTGGACACACAAAATACAGGTTCCTCTCAGGTAGGCATCCATCTGGCTTGAAGAAGTAAGAACAGAAATATAACCCGTCTATTGTGCCTTTCTCAGAATGAAGCACAAATCAGGCCTAATCTCTTTTGGTCTCCCTTCAGGAAAGAAGCTTGGCATTTTGGTTACTGTGGCAGCCATTAGAGCTATGAGCAACCCGTAGGTCACTTTATAATAAATCGTGACGCAGAAAAAAGATCTTGAAGGACCAGCAGCTAATTTTAAGCTATTTTTTTCTAGAACAGTCTCCTAAGCTGTTGAGTATACAAAACAAAATTTTAGTATCTCTCTCTTTATATACACTTGTCTACATTCTCTCTCTTTTTCTTTCTCTCTCTGTGTATGTGTCTGTATTATATATATTATATATATATGTATGTATATATACACACATACATATATACACATTCAGAAATAACAAAATGTTCATTGTATTCAAATATCTGACAAGTAATTTTAAAATTAGATTAATTTGCATGCTAATATAAATGGGGAAAGTTCAAACAGTTGGGGAGAATTGCTACAAGATGCTTCCCCAAATAGTTTTTAAATGGATTGTCCCTATGGGTACAATATAATAGAAAGATCATCATGGATTACAGAAATAGAATTCCATATAATTGTTAATACATATGCACAATTTGTGCTGGAATGATGCACAGAACAGATCTGTGGTTCCTGTAAGGGGAAAATATATATACATGATACATATATGTATGTATGTATGTATGTATGTATGTATACACACATGCATACACATATACACATATATAATTAAATATATAACACAGATATTACACACATATATTTCACAGACATACATATTACACACACATATATATGCACATGTTTATGTTACAAAACATTCAAATAAATTTGATAAAAGTTGTTCAGGTCCATTTTAAAGGCTGAAAACATAATTTAGCATGAGTTTTTTCTGAATAAGACTATATACAAAAAAACAAAGTCAAGGAAGTGACACTAACATACAGAATTAAATGAAAAGAACATAATTAACCAATATGGAGCTAAGGTGCAAAACTACTGTCTTTTAACCCATTGTCCTCCATGCCACATGGGTTTTTCCCAAGCATCACGTCATATGCAAATCTACTACAGCTATCAACATCAAATGACAGAGGACTGAATATTCTGAATTTTCCTGTTGTTGGAGATTAAAGCAAGGTCCTTCAACACATAAGATCACAGGTTTTAGTCAATAACTGTAGGTTAACATAAATAACCAGTGAACTATAAGTAGCACATTAAACTCCATAGCCCTATCTTGTCCATTGTTCTTGTGATTCTGAATGTTCAATTCAGTAATTGATTCAGGAGTCTAAATGGAAATGATCTTCACCAGGAATTGTTATTAGCTTCTGTTTTAACAGCCTTGGTATATCCGCTTGAGTTCTGCCGAGATTAGTTCTGCTCCTCTCCAGTTAGAAGAGCTTTTATTTTCGAGGGAGTTTTTCTTTGATCCATTGCCATGCACCATTGCTTGTACATTTCCAGTTCTCTGAGACCACAGATGGCTCTCTCCTGACTAGACACCAATTCTTCCAGATATTGATATCTCAGCTTCTTTCTGGCCCAACATTCTCTTGCATTCTGCTGGCTTCTCTAAAGCTTTGCTTTCAAGTCTATTTTGTCTGGTTTCCAACAACACTTACCTGGTTTCTTTACTTTGCCTCCAACTATGTTGCTATCATCCATGTCCAAGGCCGGTTCTGCCCATATAAAATGACAAGGATTTATTTTATTAACTGTCCTCAGGTCTAGCCTCTAGGCTTCTCAGATCCTGAAGTCCCAAGGAAAGGGGGCCCATTCAGAAATGAGCAGGAAAGCATCAGGAGCATCCCCAAATGCTTCCTCCCCCTCCATGAGTTTCTCCTTGATAAATATAATACGTATTTCAGTGAATTATCATCATGGATGCCATAGTCTGGGGGCTCCAGACTTTTCTTTAGTTATTATGGACTTAAAATATTCAGAAAAAGATAGTGTGGATAAGATAGAGGGATGGTCCCAGAGTCAGAAAAACCTGGGTTCAAGTCCCACCCATGACAAATACTGGCTAATTGACCCTGAGAAAATTGCTTACCTTTGCAAGGCTTCTAGACAACTAAGTCTATAAGCTGTAAACGAGGCAATGATCTGCATGGGTATAAGGAACCAATGAAATCACAGGTTTGGTGTAAATTATTAAAACATTCAATTGCTGATTCATCAGTATTCACGGCTTTTGGCTAGTACTTATCCTTTATCCTTCAGGGGCTGGACTGAGAGTGGGAAAATTAAAGCAGTCAACTACAAGAACCATTATTTTCTGAGCTATTGCATCAATAAACAAAGAAATATCATAGAGAAGAAAAGGCAAGATTAAATCAATTAGAGGGCTGGTACCTAGTGAACGGATTAGTTAGCATTCATTTTGTATATATTTTGTTTAGACTTAGATATATGAAGGTATATGATACATATGTGTGTATGCATAGATGTGCATACATATACACATGTATACATGTGTGTGTATATACATATGTACACACATACATATATATATATACATATATGTGTGTATATATTTATATCACTTAGTCTTTCTATCAATTCCTCCTATAGAATATAATATTCTTGAGTTTAGAGAAAATTTCATTTTTGTTTTTGTATTCCCAGTGCCTAGCACAGGGTCTGAAATGTCAAAGGTACTTAATAAATGCTTTGTTGAATGACTGATTGATTAATTTATTAGACATTCCTCATTCTTCCCCTAAGACTAAGGTAAAGGAAAATTCACTGTGTTTATCACAGCAGAACTAGAAGTATTTTATTTGCTTGTTTTACTGAAAGCCATCAGTTTATAAAGATGGCATAGTGAATAGAGTACTGGGCCTGGACTCAGGAAGACCTGAGTTCAAATGTGCTCAGACACTTACTAATTGTAAGACACTTAGCTCTGCATCAGTTTTCTCATCTATAAAATGAACTGGAGAAGGAAATGGCAAACCACTTCTGTATCTTTGCCAAGAAAACCCCAAACGAGCTCATGGACAGTCAGAGACACTAAACAACATCAGTTTATGTCATAACTAAGACATGTCTCTATATTTGTTGTATGTACTATGTACAGATGTGTATTACATATCTACTATATGTGTATATGTTTTTACATACATACATACACACACACACACACACACACACACACACACACACACATATATTAGAAAATGGTTGATTATAGGAAACTTGAAGTTCCTGCCTGACCTTGGGCAAATTCTTGACTTTCTAGACCTCAGTTTCCTCATCTGTAAAATGAAAAGTTTAAATTAAATGACCTCTAAGGTCATTTGCAGCTCTAAATTTGCAGCTCTAAATCCTGTAATCCTAAGATTTCTCCAGTGCAATTATTCTTAATGATGATCATTCTAGTATGAGAAAGGGATTATCTGAAATTTCACAGCTGGTTTACCATGGATCCTAACATAAACAAACTCTCATATGTCTAGTCATTACTTTCATAATGCCCTTTGGACAGGACAGTCCCATTCCATGTACATATGCAAAAACAACAACTAAAAAATGCCTTAAATAAGTATATACCCTTTCTATATTTTTATACAATTCTGAAAAATGATTATTAAATATATTACAAAATAGGAGAAAAATAAGCAGAACTAGGAGAAATATATATATATCAGGGCTCTTTTCCTCTTTTTGACCTTGGGATGGGTGGGCAGAATTATGATTTCATTCATCAGTGCAAAGATGTCCTGGTATAGAGATACATTGTACTGGTAAAGCCTGGCAACCCATCTGAAACTTTTAGTTTTAAGAGAGTTTCCTAGGGGCACTGAGAAATTAAGGAAATTGTCCAGGTTGACATAACCTGTGTATGTTTAGAAGCAAGTTGAGCCCAGGTCTTTTTTTCTGGTTCCAAGGTCAGCCCCAAACCAATATATCACATTATTTCTCACACATGTCAATAAGAGTAATAATGATTGGGGTGGAGCCAAGATGGCAGCGTAGAAGCAGGAAAACTCCACAGTTCCCCCCATAACCACCTCAAATACCTATAAAATATGACTCTAAAAAAATTTGAGAGCTCCAGAATTCACAAAAGTACAGAGAAACAAAGTTCCAACTGAAAGCATACTGGCAGGCGGGACAGGAAGGGCTCATTGCAGTGTGCTGGGAGCCAAAACCAGCCCAGCCTGAAACTGTGGCTTGGCCCTGGGGTGGCCAGGACAAGCCATGGCTGGAGCTTTCAGGAGAGTGGATCACCAGCAGCTGTGGCAGAATTATCAATCTGTAAGAAACAAGGACTAAGTGAAAGGTCAGTGAAACTTGGCTAAATCTGGGGGAGAAAAGCAAATCCGGCCATCCACCTCCAGGGCAAGAAAGCAGCAGACATGGTGGCCTTGCTGCCACCTCCACATGGCTGCTTCAGAGCTCCCAGCCTGCAGATTGCAGGGAGAGCCAAGTGATCCTACAGAGGCTAAGTGCTCTTGCCTTGAGCTGCCTCGATCAGGATCATGGTCTTGGCTGGTCGTCCTCGGGTGCGTTTTCAGTGAGCCAAAGCTGGTGGGGGCTGCAGAAATGGTGGCCTCCTAATAGCTCCAGCAGCTGCGGAAATCCCAGCAATTTGAGACAGAGCTCTCCCCTCTGAAAGCAGAGTTCTACTAAACCTAAAAACCAAGTAATTCACTGGCAAAATGAGTAGGCAAAGGAAGCAAAGCAAACCCAGCAATGCAACTTTAGATTCCTTTTTTGGGAACAAAAAGGACCAAAGCATGGAACAGGAAGAAAACAACAGTCAGAACTCCTGCACCAAAAGCTTCCAAGAAAAATGTAGACTTGTTACAAGCCATAGAGCAGCTTAAGAAGGATTTTGAAAACCAAATAGGAGAAGTGGAGGAAAAATTGGGAAGAGAAATGAGAATGATGCAAGAAAATCATGAAAGGAGAGTCAACAACCTGACTGAAGAAAATAACACCTTAAAAAATAGATTAACTCAAATGGCAAAAGAGGCCCAAAAAGCCAATGAGGAGAAGAATGCCTTAAAAAGATGAATTTGCCAGACAGAAAAAGAATCTCAAAAGCTTTCTGAAGAGAATAA